>OZ005655.1:260528188-261035688 GCA_963930645.1 Salticus scenicus
TTTACCAAATCTCGATAAAAAAAAATTAAAATGTTTAAAAATCTGTATTTCCCGTTTCAAAGCATGTTTTAAACGCAATGACGTATTCCTCTAAAAAACATTATTTTTCATGCTCCCTCAGGGATCCCCCTTGGGGGGGGGGAATCACGTTCAGTATTACAAAATTTATATCTGCGAAGTTTTGATCGAAATTTTAAAATATTCTATTTTTTTCATTGACATTTTAATATAAAAACTGATTTAAAAAATTTCAGCATTCAAAGAAAATTGGTTTTGAGGTATATGCATTAGGTTTGCAAAATTGATTAATTTTTTCCAAGTCCCAGAAAAAGAAAATGGTTCAAATATTTAAAAATATGTATCTCCCGTTCCAGTGCATACAAAATGTCATGCTAAACATCTTTTTAGAGGTTCTGAAGTATTCCTCCAAAGAACATATTTCTTTTATCCCCCCCCCTCCAGACGGTATTCCCTATCATCAATTGGAGGGGGAAATGACGCTAGTAACTCAAAATTTACAGTTGGCAGAAAAATTATTGAAGCACAAACTTAGATTTCTCATATATATATGTATAGTTTGGTTGCTAATTTTTATCATCAGTTTACAGCATAAAAAGAGCGTAAGGCTAAGATCATGACGCGACAAATATTGAACTCAAATGTATTACTCGAAAAAAATCTATAACATTGTTTTAAATTAACATAGATCTATGGTTCAACCATTCGTTTCAAAGGTATTGACGAGTTTTTTTTAAATATATCCATACTGAATATTTGTACCAAATGGGGGCTATTTCCTCTCAGGGGATGTTCTAAAATGCACATACTTTTTCCTCATAGTTTACAACTACAGTTATCAGTAATTCCTATTAATCTCACAATCACTTCATAAAAAGTAATTCTCATTACATACATATTTATACGAAATTTTGTTCTGTACTACACCCTAGCACACAGTCACATGTTTTCTAAAAATGGTCAAACCATATTAAGGATGGATGGTTGGGTTTTTCGTCGCACTAGTGCTGCGCAGATGGGTAATTGGCAACGGTCTGGGACACACCCCTAGAGGTGGTTCGGAGACATGCCATCACAATTTTGATCCTCCATGGAAGGGATGGCTCTCCAGCTTCGGTAACCCCAGAGGTATAATTTTTGATGGGAGCATGGAGGACATTGCGGCCATGACAGATTTTACGTGCACCAGCAACCGGTGATGTACACGACGGTCTCTGGCCGGCTCGAGTACAGAACCCGCAATCTTCCAATTACGAGGCCGGCACTCTACCGACTGGGCTACCGCGGCCCAGGTATTAAGGACCTCACAAAACATGTAAATCCATTTAAAACTAGAGTTCAAAAACTTTCACGAATTCATCATTTTTTTCTTAGATATACAGAAGAAAGTATAAATAGTTAAATCGTGCTTGAGACTTATCAAAACATGTGAATCCATCAAAAACGAAGAGTTGAAAATTTTTACTAATCTTCTTTTGAAGAAAGTAAAAAAAAAACTTAAGAAGTTTTTTGAAACATTGTAAAATTAGTTTGTTATGGTCATCACAAAACTGCTTTCTGTATATTCTAGTACAAATTGTAAAAGTATTACATATTGAAATTATTTTCCTTCGAAATTGGGGATAGCGATAGTCCTCGGAAAATGAAGACATTTGGTTACCTTATCAATGAATGACTGAAAAATATTTACCCCATAGTGTAAGGTGACCATACGTCCTCGAAAATCGAGGACTGCCCTCGAATTTTGACTTTTTTTATTTTTTGTCTCCAAAAATTCTTTGTAAATTGTGATGACATGTCTCCAGACCACCTCTAGGGGTGTGTCCCAGACCGTCGCCAATTGCCCATCTGCGCAGCACTAGTGTGACGTAAAACCCAACCAACCAAAAATTCTTTGATTACTGGGGGAGACTAAATGTCCCCAAATTTAAATATTTGCAAGTATTTCTTTCAAAATCGTAGTCCATTCCGTGGAGGATCAAAATTGTGACGGCATGTTTCCAGATCACCTCTAGGGTTGAATCCCAGACCGTTGCCTAATGCCCATTAAGCACTAGTGAGACGGAAAACCCATCCATTCCAATCCAATCAAAATTGCAGTCTAATGCACAAGTACACGTACAGTGTCTAGAATATACAGTTAAGACTACTATATTATATAGTAGTCTTATATACAGTGGGGCAAGCGCTTATAATCGAATGCTTAAAATACTGCTAAAATAATTAAGCTTCCTAGATGGCGATTCGATCGATTTTTTTGCTCAAACCGAAGAGCTGATTGGATTTTCCTAGTTTCGTCTGCTCAATCACGTCATCTAAGAACATAATTAACCAATAGGGAGTCTCGGTTTTAATTTCGTGACACTAACTTCGATTACAGTAATTTTTTTAGTACAATTTTATTTCCCGCTTTCCACACTGTTAATTCTATACGTTGAAGCACAAATAATTGGATAATCTTGGAAATCAACGAAACTTTGAAATAAAGACCCTCATACTTCATGAGCAGAGAAAGAATCATGCACTACTAATTAGTATATAAATTCTATCTTGCCCGATTTATGTTAAGTGAAAAATAAAATTTATTTTATGAAATTTCACAAAAATGGCAGTTATATGATTACCACAAATTGCATTGATACATTGATAGGAGAGAAAAAGAAATGATTTTCTTGTAGTTATGTAATCGGGAATAATTTCTGCATTTCTGGGAGTGGGGATTCTGAAGATTAAAATGAAATGCTGTTATTTTGTGTTCTCTCCTATCGTCATAATAAAGTGTAAATGGGTTCTATAGACTTGATTATTTTAATAAAGCTGGGATAGTTTAAGGGAGGCATACTATTGTAACAATCGCAGCTATCGTAGATCACAAGTCGGATCGTACACTCCGCAGCAAAAGTATCCGAGCACTAGCAATAATTCCCGTCTTAAAAATACACATTTAATACTGCTTCGTTAAATAAATCCTTGTTGAATCTCGTTCTTAGTCTGTCTAAGAACATGATACGACAAGGACAATAGTATGCCTTCCTAACTTGCATAAACATATCGCAGGCTCAGCAATTTGTCATAGAAAAAAAGTGTTTCAAAGCATTTTGTTATGTATAAATCAGAGTTCTTTTTATTAATTATGCCTAGCATATAGCTATTAGTCTTTTATATCCCCGAAAAAGTCCCGAAATAGAGTTTTCAATGTCCTTGAAATTTATTTTGATTTGGGGACAAACGGTAATTTGTTAAATCAGTGTTTGAAAATATGGTCACCTTATCATAGAGCTTAAGCGCAATATACCAAAGAATATTACATTAAATCTTAAAAAAAAATTGAAATTGCGACGTCATAAGAGGCTCCATTTTAAAATTAAAAATATGATTTTTTATTAATATTGGTTAATTTTTTTGGTATGAGAAAGCAGGTATGGCAACGTAGCGCTTGTTTGTTTACAACACGGATCGAGAACAAGATTCCAGCAAGATGGATGCTGCCATGCTGCCATGTGAGGAAAACGTGGATGTTCTGATTAGGATTACTATTTTAATTATCGAGGTAAGTTCATAAATAAAACATTTGTTGCATTTTAATACGTTTTCGTTTTTGTCATTCTCCAGTACATTTAATTTTGGACATAGCTGTAGGAAAACAATTATAATTAAAATTTTTGGTATGTTTACCAAATAGTCCTTTAGCGTTATTCTGAATGCTTGTCTGAACGGATTATATTTAAGTAGCATCGAAATGTGTTCAAATGTGTATGTTTAAAATAAGTCAAAATTATTTATTTCATAATAAAAGTTCATGAAATTCATCTTTTCGCTGTACGATATTTATTGTTTGTACGGTATTCATTGCTGTACTTCATAGCTATAACAATTTATCGATTAAAAAGAAAAAACAAAAACTTAACCGTGGTATGGAAGGCATAATAAAACATTTTAAAGGATAATTTAACATAAAATCTGACAAAAAATACAGGAATTTTCACCTGGATGTCTTCAAATGAATAAAATAAAAAGGTAATTTAAAATAAAACTAATATATCCTAATATAAACATATTGTTACTTAATGCTTAGCAAATATCATTTGAAAAAAGAAAAAAAAATTATACAATCAAAAGAATTGATAATTCCATTACTATTTTAATATTTTCCCCTTACTCTTTAATTTTTTTTTTTTTTTTTTTTTTTAAGAGGGGGGAGGGAGTACAATTGGTAGTTAAATTGAAGGGTTCTGATTTTTTTTTTCTTCTTCTTTTTAATTTTTTAAACATGTTAAAAAAAAAAAAAAAAATCATTATTTAAAAAATATTATGTGGACTGATGTTAAATAATATAAATTGGTATGAAAGTGAAAGGTAGACTAATAAAAGATCATAAATTTGAAAATATGTTCTTTTCTAAATAATGTGAGAAGTAAACAATAATTGATCTTTTCATTTGTTTTATCTGTTAAATTACATGAGATTAAATTAGGGCGTTTTATTTACAAGTCATTTAATCATTCCGAGATTACAAAGTAATGTTAGAGATAGTTTGTTTTTACTGAATCTCTCAACCTTTTCTTGAAATTATGTTCCTATATTTGTATACGAAGTGGCTAATCGGACCGTTTCTGCAATTTTGTACAGGCTATTCGGACCATCTTTTCCAAGGAGAATAAGTTAGCACTGATAAAAGAGTGAAATTTAGACATAATGCAATGTGTCTCGTCCCCATGCAGGAAAAATTATCTTTTTACTTTTTTTTAAGTGTGGGAGTGTGGTAGACATTAATTATTTTCACAGTAATTTTGTATTCTAAATGATGTTAAAATTCTTCATAAAAGGGCAATAACTCAAAATAATTTTTATAAAGCAAAAATGAAAATAATGAAGATTTCGAAAATTGAATAATAAAAATAAAAAATGCAACATGAAAACAGATCTTAGTAAATGAGTTATTTTTAATCTTTGAAAAAATCTTCGCAATATCTGTTATGAATATACATAAATATGAATAAATGTATAACATATGAATAAATCTGTATATTCAACTACATAGATGCAATTGGTTTTTTATTTCTTTTCCTTCTTTAAAAAAAAATTAAACCATTCCAATATAATTCGATACAAACCAAACCCAATTTTCTATACAAATGTATGTATGATTTTTCTGAAAATGACATTTGTACTTATTTTGTAATGTTTTCTAACAGCAATGTTGAAATATATATGAATTGTAGATCAATCGCATTATACACTTTCAAAATGCTAAAAGTTTGAATTTGTAGTTGAAGCAAGCAAAATCATTAGTATATTACAGAGAAAATTGAAGATCAAACAAACAAAATCATTATTATGACCAGCGTAACAAGGAAGCGGTCTGAATAGCCCCCCCCCCCCCCCCCCACTAATCGCACCGATGGTCCGAATAGCAACGGCATATTTGTATAAGAAAATTCTTATATTTTCATATTTGAATGCTTTGACCCCTGCATTATTAATTTTCTACTTGATATTTCGCAAATTATTTTATAAATTTACAAATGGGGTATCATTTAAAAAAAAATCTGAATTAAACTCTGGTGTATAGGTACTGTAATCTGAATTTGAAAACTCGCCCAATTCTTAGCAATTACTTTTGCAACTTATAGCGTATTGTTTCAATTTCTTTATTCAAGTGTTTAATTCATCTGAGAAAAATATTCAAAAAATTTTAAAACAATTTAAAAATACACTATTTGACAAATGCTATTTCAAAATATTTTTCTTGTAGTAGGGTAAATTTAATCTCACACGGCAAGAAGCGATAAACATTCCAAACATAGATTGTGTCATTGCATAGGATTATAATTTGTCAGGCCCCACAAACTATAATTAATTACAAATTGATTATAATTAACTATAACAAATTATAATTAATTTTCATTTTTAGAAAATTAAGTTCCAAGCTAATGTAAGAATAAAAACTTGTTGTGTAATTTAGTGAATGTTTTTCGTAATTAGCAACAACTTTTTAAATTCTCAAGAAATAGCATCCAAATCCAAGATACATAGACGTGCCAAGTCTTCGTTATTTTCAACGGAGACTTCACATTGGAAAGTTTTTATAAATGTTTCCCTTTTAATTGTATTTATACGTCGAAAATATATGTGACAGATTCCTTTTTAAAATATCAATGTATAAATCTGATTTAAAGATTAGTAATGTTGACACCTATGAAGATACCAATCGATATCTACAGGTTGCTCTGTAGGTGCCACTTGTTTGTCTGTTACTACAAGTTTACAGTTCGAGTAATCTGTATGGGTTATTGTAGTTGATATTCAAGGCTCACTACTAATAGTAGTAACCTGAGCAATCCAGGTCCCCTAAATTGTTCATTTGGTGTAATTTTTTTCTAATGTTTTCATATCAAACCATACTGAAAATTCTTGCATGTTTGATTGTAGTATTATGCATAGCTCATTTTAATTATGAATATTATATATTTGTTGTTATTGTTTAGATACAGAAAAAGAACTGGAGATATTTTAGATTTAAGTGCTGAAGGAAAGAGAAGAATGAAAATTAGAAGGATGTTTTCCAAAAGAAAGAAAGGTATGTGTATTTATTAAAATTAAATACAAAGTTAGCACAATTTCACTGCTAACTGACAAAATTTATGTAATTTTAAAGTTTGAAATTTTTTTTTACTCCCTGTGGCAGAATTTTTTCCTGCTTTCTGCGACAAACCTCACTAGAGCTAATTTCTTTCTGTAAAATATTCAATTATAAGTAGTGTGCAAGTGCATTACTAACCAGAAATAATAATAAATAGATAAATTATTATTTAAATGATAAGTGAAATAAATATAGATTATAAATATAATTATTTTCGAATTCCTATTAACTTACTGCCCACACATATTATGTTCTACTTAAAAAAAAAAAAAAAAAAAAAAAGAATCCAGTTTTCCTGTATTTAAATTAAAACTTGGTTTATGTTAAAATTCCTAAGTAACTTTGGAATTTTAGAATTTCATAAATATTAATATAAATAAACATACAAAATATTAAATATGTCTACACATGCTTTGTATATATTTCTGATGTCTGAAACCAGTATATTTACTTAAATTTTTATTAATTATCATCAATAAATTGTTTTAAGATTCGTTAATTTATAAACAGCATAATTACTTAGATGTTAACTTATATATGGCAGATATTATTAATTCATATTTCTAACCAGATTCAAGCACATTTATAGATTCTGAATCTTGACGATATAGGCTTTTGACAGTTGAGGTTTCTGACAGGTTTTTGACGGTTTAAACCCTTGTCATGTCAAAATCCCAACCCTGAATTTATTTATATGCTAATTTGCTAATGGATAAAATCTATGCCTTTTGCAAAGCTGAATTCTAAAATATTGAAAATCTTGCTGCTAATTGATGACTGTCACACTTTTGTCGAAAGTCACACATCAGAAATTATGCAATACTTTTGCAAATGAAATTAAAAGTACCAGGCTATCTATTTCTCCAATAATTGTCCAACATTTATGTTTTTTCACAACTAAACTATTATTTTCTTGCTAATCGATAATAATTTCACTTTGTTTTTTCAAAACTGATTCTTGAAATACAGATTGCCATGCGTTCTGCAATCGGCCATAATCGACTAAATAATTTGCTGTTATTTAGCTACTAATCGATGAAAATTACATTATTTTGACAGTTGAAGTCAAAATTTTATGTTTAATATGTTATTATTTAGCCTAATTGATAAAGGTTGTAATACTTTAAAAGCTGATTTTTGTAAATTGTGATGTCTTTATAACTGATAGTGAAAATATGTAATGCTTTCTCCGATAATTAATGAAATTTAGATTTAATTGGAATTAATTGCTGATATAGTAGGCTTTATTTCGATGCTAATTGGTGAAATTCTTGTTTTTTATTTTTATTTTTTCTGCAATTGCAATTTTCTGCAATGATTTGCAATACAGTCGAACCTTGTTAATGTGAATCTCAAGAGAGATACATTTGTTTATGTTTTCAGTAGTTCATGTTATCAGTAACTAATATTTATATAACTAAACTAATCTTCATCTTGACAGGAAGTGTAGAAACAGTTCATGTTAAGAGAAATTCACGCTAACAGTGTTCACGTTAACGAGGTTCGACTGTATATGCAATAATTTATGGCCATTTACTGAAATGTGGAATTTTAAAATTGTAAAAATTTATGTAACTGCAGTAAATTTACGTAATTGCAACTAATTGTTAAAATAAATGTTATTTTGCTAAAAACATGTAAATATTTAGCCTCCATAATCAGGGTTGAAAAAAACCCAGCCCAGTGGGTTTTATCAGGGTTTTTTGGGTTTTATCAGAGTTTTCAGGAATATTTTCTTCCTTCTTTTTTTTACTTTAAGTATATCATTCATAATAAGATAATTTATGAAAGTAAATATTAATAATTCATTAAAATTAAACAAAATTAATTTTTTTAATTTCTAAAGTCTTTTTGAATTTAATTTTAAAATTTCTAAAGTATTTTTATAATTAATGGTTGTTCTTTTAATATTCTAAAATTCTGTTTATTTGCCCTTTACAACAAAAAATTGGATTTTAATAATTATTTAGTGTTGCTTTATTAAATTTTTTTGTAGTCGTTAGATTCTCATAAAATATTTTTAATTATTGTTCCCAGGGTTGGTCCAGGTTTTTATTTTTGGGGCCCATTTTTGTGAAAAAAAGAATTGTTGCTTGAAACCTTTCATTTTAACAGTTACTCTATCTAATGTTTAACATCAAGTTAATAGCATTTTATAAAACAAGTATAGACGCTCATTAAAAATAATACTGTAAATATGGAAAAATTTTACAAAAGTATTTTTATTATAAAACAAAATTTTGTGAAGGGCTGTTTTTAAAAATCTGAATTTTGTGAAGGGACCCATTTTAACCCTCGCTTTCCCAAGATGGGGTCATTTTGATCCCATTTTGTAGTTGAAATTTAGTTAACCCCGCCTCATTCAAAAAGTGCACTAATTCGCCAAAGATAGCAAACATAATCTGTGGAATGTTGCAATTTCTAAACGATACAGAAAGGTGCAGTGCTGGTGATTTTCGCCAAACCTGCCAAGCGGCGCCTGAAAGCACTTTTTCTGCTGTAACACGTTGATCTTGGGAAAGCGAGGGTTAAGGATATAAATTTTGTGAAGGGGCCCATTTTAGAGATTTGAATTTTGTCAAGGGGCAGCAAAAGGGTCCCAATTTTTGCCGGGATCGACCCCTGGTTCCTCTAAATTACCTAACAGTGTTGCACTGTTAAAGTTTTCAGAATTTTTTAAAAATTTGATTTTGATTTATATTTTACATTCCCTGAATCCCACAGTTTTATTTGTATTAATAAACAACTCTTATTTTGCTTATATATATATATATATATATATATATATATATATATATATATATATATGTATTTAAAAATTATTGTATTAAATATACCTTATTTAAAATCCTTAAAAAGTTTGAGCTGATATATTTTGGCGTCCCTAACAAGAATACTTCAGAGCTCGAAATGACAAACTACAGCTGGGCGGTATGTTTACTTTTCTTCTCTTCTTCTTCATCCTTTTCTTCACTTCGCTTCGTTTGCTGAAACAGGTGCTGCCATTCTGGTGGAATTATACTATGTTCGATGTCATTAACAGAATTGTTAGATGTTAAGATTTCAAGGGTTTCTCTTTTTAGGGCAAATGGTGTGAATTATAAGGGGCTATTTTTTGATAATTAATGGAATTAGTGTTAATATTTTTAATATTGTTAGTCCTTGAACATGCAGTAGAGTGTTTATTATATTTGAAGTCGGCGAGGTGTTCAGAGATACGTTTTTTAATTTTGCGTTTTGTCATTCCAATGTGTAGTTGGCATTATTTTTATCATGAAACTGAAAATTGATTTTATAAATTCCTGCGGTGTGTTTAAAATGAATTGGATCTTTTTCATTTCATATGCGTTGGTATATACAGTCGGACCCGCTTAAATGAATAGCTACCGTTCCATCTATATTAATTCGATTAAGCGGAGTATTTGATTATTCGGGGAAGACTAGAAACGCAAATACATGTTTAACTAGAGTGATTTTATGCTTACATGAAAAGATAAATGATCGATACCTCTTTCTTATTTAAATATTTAACTAAGTTAAAATATTATAGTAATTTATATATGCAATTAATGCTGGAATAAATACAAAATAAATAAAGTATACTTACAATTTTTATTTTTAATCCCCCCCCCCCCAAAAAAAAAAATAAATAAAAATTTATATATATATATATATATGATTGATTATTTTGACATAGACTTATTATTTCAGTTTCTATTTCTAAAGCACATTAATAGATTATAACCACTTCGATGAGATACAAAATTACGATGAATAATGTTTAGGATTTTGTAACTTCATCTGTTGTTGGAGGGGGATCTGCTTGTTTTTTTTTTATCACTTTAATTTAAAGATTTTATAGAAAGATTAAACTTTTTATCTCTTTCTGTTTCTCCATCTTTATCCACCATCTATGAATTCAAAAAGTCATCTGAAAACTTCAAAAATTTGTGATTTGTGTGAGATCATATGTATTTTAATTTCTAATTTCATCATCAGTTGCTGATTTTATAAATTTGTTTTATCACCAATTTTTATCACCTCGGCAGGAATACTGTCTCATGTTTAAAGAGCCTTAGTTATGTAAGGTTTTTTAAAAGAAAAACGGATTTTTCTGTTCTCTCTCTTTTTTTTTTTTTTTTTTTTTTTTTTTTTTGAGAAAGAGAGGAAAAATTAGCTCAGAAATAGAGAAATTTTATTTAAGAAACGTCATTCGAGTGTTTATGTGATTAAGCGAGGTGGCATTGTAAAAAATATTTCTTTAAACGAGGAAATTTAACATTACTTCTATGGGGAAAAAATTTTTTCTATCACTTTATATTCTTATAAGCGGGGATATTCGATTATCCGTTACCCAATTAAGTGGGAACGACTGTATTTTTGTTTGGTTTAATCGGAATATTAATGTTATGTTTTTTGGCTTCATTTTTTATTTTTACAGAGGCACCTTTACAATAGGGGATCGCGGAAGTGAAAGATCGTTTTATTTTTTGAGCGTTTGGAATATGATTAAGGGTCATTCCATGGTCACGTGTGGGACATTTACACAGGCATTTTGCAGATAGATTCTATATTAGCAAACCTAGATATTTTTTAAAAGAAATTTGATGTGTTTTTTCTGAATTGCATATAACTCTGTATTTTTTAAGACTAATATGTTTTTGAAAAGTATAAAAATACCCTATTTAAAGTCATTTAACCAAGTGTACCGTGTGGGATGGAACTGAAATGACAGAGATCTACTTTTTGATATAAATGAAGAATTTCAGTTAATTGAAATAAATTATTGCATTAATATATATATTTTTTTTTTGCAAAAAGTATGCATTTGTAAGTGATGTGCATTAGGTTTGATTATGTTACTAATAATATTAATTTTGTAATCATTTTTTAAAGTTTGCAATAGACTGTCACGTGTATGACATTTGTAAAAAAAATGTGTGATGTCTGATGTCCCACATGTGACAGTAAACAAAAAAAATAATTTTTATCTTATATTTTGTAACATTCTAGACTTTTATTAGTTAGCACTATAAAATATCTTTTTTTTTTTTTTTTTTTTTCAATTTAAGGCAGAATTTATCTTTTTTTTTTTTTTTTTTTTTTTAAGGAATTTTTTTATGCAGTGTGATTAAATGAAATCTTGTAGTACACAACTTCTTTTTCTCTTACCTTTTTATTGAAGCATAAAATGACAAAATAATACACACACAGAGGGGGGGGGAAGAGAGAAGAAAAAAATACTTTGAATTTTTTCATTAAATTTAAATTGACCACAATATTGACGTCTGTCGGTGCAGAATTTTATCGTATGTGATGCAGTCAGTAGAAACTGGCCACTTGTACTTCTCAGATATCCCTCTTGCTTCTTGCATAACCAATATTTGAATCTCATTAGAAATTTCAGTGTATTATTTCTACTGGATATGATTTAAAATCAAACATAAGTCTCCTTTGCAAATATTCAAATTTTCAACATGACACTTTTCATTATTGAGGATTTTTTTGGTGTCATTTGCATTATATACTTGTAGTGGATTTTTGTTGATACTGTTTTATTCCTGGAACATTAGATGCTGTCTTCCAAGGCTTGTATGTTTTAATTTCCTTCTTTATTTGTTCTTCGGCTTGAAAAAAAAAGAAAAAAAAAAAAAAAAAAAACCTACTTTGGTATTTTTCACAGAAATAGATGTAATTCAGCTTTTGTTGATTGAATGATGAGTCCACTCTGTGCCATTATTTTTTACCTAACAAGACGCTTCACGCGTATGATGCATTCATTTTTTTAGTACTTGGATCCAGGTTTGTATTGCTTATGTGATTTTTTCGGAATGTATTTGAGTACTCATACTTTAAGGATTTTAGTTTCGATATAAAATTTACATGTATTTTACATTTTCACTTCTCTGATGGTGTATTTTTCATAAAGACGACATTTTTAGGTCATAGGCTGAAAATTTTTGAGGAGCATATCAAATATAGGAATTTCCTCTCTAAATATAGAGAAAGCTTCTTTTAAAATCATTGTTAAATAATGCATTAGGACAACTTTCCTTTGTCCTTCTTTCCATACACAGATGCTATCTTTCATTCCAGCGATTAACCTTAAATATGAGTAATTTCAGAACACAATCTTAATATTAAGTATTTATGACTCTTACCTGATATTTATCAATTTATATTAGACAAAAAGAAGAAGAAGAAGAAAGAAAAACTTAAGCTATTTGAGTGTTTTATAAAAACTTCCCATTCATGATGTCGCGTGTGGGACAAAAAGCAATCTCTAAAATTTCTCATTCTAGTGAAACCTACTTGAATTCAATAAATTATTCAAAGAACAGTTATTAATTTATGTGTAAAAATAAAACATTTAAGCATAATAACATTTCGTTGAGTTTTTATTGAAAAAAAACATCTTTTCTGGCAGCACCTGTTTCAGCAAACGAAGCAAAGTGAAGAAAAGGATGAAGAAGAAGAGGAGAAAAGTAAACATACCGCCCAGCTGTAGTTTGTCATTTCGAGCTCTGAAGATGGCCCCATTTGGGATGCTGAAATATATCAGTTCAAACTTTTTAAGGATTTTAAATAAGGTATATTTAATATAATAATTTTTGAAATCAATCCTTTTTAATTTTTAAAATGTATATTTTTTTATTCTGTTTTAATAAGATAATTATAATTTTTTTTATGGGAGATTTTTTAGGATTTTTTTTTCTACAGAGCAGTTTTAGAAACTCCAACATTTCTAAAAATTCTTTGTTCATGGTTTAATAATGTATATAATATTTGTTTTATGCTATTTATATGTTTATTGTAAGTTAGATAAAAGTGGAATTTTATATAAGGATTTTGAAAAAAAACCCACCCAGTTTTTTTCAGGTCTGGCAAAATCAAGCCAAATCTGTCCATAATTCAATAATATTCTTTTTTAGTGTATTTGATTACTGAAATTGTCATTTTTCGCTACTGGTTTCCAAATACATAATTCTCTTCTCTCATGCAATTTTTTTAAAATATTTTTATGAAGAATTGTTTTAAAACTACCAATTTTTGTGAAATAGTCGTTTTCAAATCCGAAATTTCCTTAGAATTACTGCTGCACTATAAAAATTGAGGCATAACATATTCGATTATCCCAGTGTTACAGAAAATATTCTTTTCTTTCTCCAATGGTAAGTACTTCGTCAATAAAGTTCTAAGTTTTCCGTGATTTTCTCCGAAACTTGCATGAATGTGGACTGAAATACCTTAGTAAATTTCCCATGGATAACATTCTTTGTAGGTCGGATTTTTCTGTGATTTTCTCCGAAATTCTTGTGAATACGGACTAAGACACCTTGGAAAATCTTCCACAGTGGACAGGCTTCTTTCAGTATTTCAGAAATTGTCATAACAAATTGTTGATTATATATAGATAAACTAAGTGATTGTAATAGACAGATAAATAATATGCCATAGAACTTTGTTTATCTAAGGTAATGTGGACCGATGGAACCTCAGATAATCAAAAACTCAGGTTAAATGGACTCTATTGTAAATCGAGGGAAAATATACAGTAACGTTTAAAATGAATGGAAACACAACCAATGAAGTAAAAGAATATACCTCTTACACATTTAAATGTAATCAGTTAAAAATGCAATACAATACATGCAGCATACATGAATTATAAAAAAATAAAAAAAAGTACTGTGCTCTCAAAGTCGAAGTTCTTTATGCCATTTTTTAAGGGTCACACCTCAACTGGGATGTGGCACTTTTTAGATTACCTTGGTTAATCAGGGCTTGGATAACTGAGGCTCTGCTGTATATATAAATTTAAAACTTTTTATGAATAATAATAATAAAAAAAATTAAAACAGCATTTATGTAATTTTGTATTTGCTGGTTTTTATTGAGCTTATGTATATATGTAATAAGTACAAAACTATGAATAAAAAACATAAAATGCAAGAACTTGTAACAATATTTTCTGGTCAAAAGCAGACACGACCTTACGCCCCCATAACAGAAAATGTGAGATTACATCACAGTTTTTTTTTTTTCTTTTACAGTCTGCAGATTATTTTCAAAACAGTATTGTGCAGAGATTCCAAATGTCCCGAATTTGGTAGGAAAGATTGAAAATCGCCATCTTTCTCCATCTATAGCATAAATATCAATGTTTATTTTAAACTTGCTTTATGAGGTTCTAGAAACTGTGATTAGATAGAATTGTTCAATATCTTTCACTGATGTAACTTTTCATGGTACTCTCCCCCCCCCCCCTTCCAAAACAATCAGTGATCAAATGCCTTCTGAAATCTGTGATTTCTAATTGTTTTCCCCCCACATCATAAATGTCAATGTTCTTTTTAAACTTACCTAATTAGATTCTAGAGCCTATGAAGAAGTAGAATTGTTCAATATCGCTCACTCATATAATATTTTATCCCCCCCCTCTGCTAATGATCAAATGCCCTGCAGAAGTGTTGCGATTTCTAATCTTTCTTCATCCACAGTGTAAATGTCTATAACATAGCTGCCAAGTTTTATGCCCCGGGCATAAAATTTACGTTTTTTTCACATTTTTTACGCTTTTATGCCTAGATTGCTATTTTTACTCTTTTTCTACTGATTTTCATTTTCATTTTTTTTTTTTTTTTTTATTTGTTTAAGTATTCGATTAAATTTAATAAAAAAAAGTTAAAAATAAAAAAAACTCATCTTAAAAAAAAGTATCTAAAAAGTACGATTTTTGCTGCTAATGCTTAGTAAACAAAGATCGCAATGTATTTGATCAATTGATTGATTCTGAGTTGATGCTTCTATAACTATCGTTGGTCCCCATTTATTGGTTGAAGCACGCTCCGTTTCAACGTCATCGCTTCAGAGGCATGGTGTGTGTTTTTCCTCCTCACCAGACCATGCTCGGTTCACCTCAACCCTTGCGCATCTTACAGAAACGGAAGCATGGGAAACGTGGGTGATGTTCGTTTTGTTATTATGTTTGTGCTTACAATTGTCACACGCTTTTGAAAATTTTGATGATGGCTGAAAAGAAATCTTATCAACTGTTTAAAGATAGCTATAGAACTGAATTTCAATGTATAAGAGCATCTAGTCAGGGTGAAAAGTTTGCATATTGCATTTATTGTCAGTTCAGTTTTACAATTTCTCATAGCGGCAAGTACCATACAACCAAACACATTGGAAAGAAAAGAAATGTCTATATTTATGCAAAATCAGCTAATATTAGCAAAAAGAATAAAATACATTACTACTTCAAGGAAGATAATCAATTATATTTACTATATTCTGAGAAAGTGTTTAAAAAAAAAATTCTTTCAACAAATGTAGATTTTACATTGTATTTTAATAAATGAAGCTTTTAAATTTATTTTTCCTTTCCGTTTTTTTTTTTCCTTCTTTTTTTGAGTTTGTAAATGTAATAACTAATTAAATTGAAAAATAGTTATCTGAAATATTTAAAAATAATTACTGTATCTGATACTTCTAAGCAGTTTGAAATGAAAACTATTTTTAAAATAAATCTAATGTGAAATTCAGACTAATTGCATCACTGTGTGAATATATTAAATTTGTAAGTATAGTAAATAATTATGAATGATAGCTAAACTTTACATTATATTACTTTTTATCAAATGTTAACGTATTTAAAAAGTAAATTAGTGATTTTTTTTTTTTTTTAAATACTTTTAAAATCTTATATGCCAAAACAGAAAAAATCCCATTTGCTTCTTTTTTCTTTTTTTTTTTTTTTTGGGGGGGGGTGGGGGGTGGGGGGGGGGGGTGCAAATTTTTTTGTTCGTGCACTGTTTTACTCCTTGGAGTTTTCTCAGTTTGGCAGGTATGCAATAATCTTTTTAAACTTGCTTTATGAGATTCTAGAAAATAGAAAGAAGTAGAATTGTTCAATATCTTTCACTTGTTTATTTTTATTTTTTTTGTGTGTGTTTCCCACCCACTCCCAACAGTCGGCAATCACATGCCACCTGTAATACTTGCAATTTCTAATTTTTCTCCATCTGCAACATAATTGCAAAAATGTCTTTTTAAACTTACCTAATTCGATTCCAGAGCTCATAAAGAAGTAGAATTATTCAATATCACTCACTCATATAATATTTTATTCCCTCTCGGAAGAAAGTTTTGATAGGTGATAATGTTTTCTTTTTCACGGATGTTTAATATTTCTACAATTCTTTTTCTAATTTATAAAGTAGATTATAGTCACCTAAACAAACCTTAAAATTTCGGCTAATTATAGCATATGACTCATTTACTTATTTCAGAGGGGGGAATGGATCGATTGGCTCATCATTACTTTCATTTTCATATTTTTCTTGCGAGGAAGATGTGAAAATTTCTTTGTCATCTTCTGTCATCTCGTTTCCATCCAATTCTTTAAATTGCACGAGCTCTGCCTAAGTGAATTTCAGCTGTCTGAAATCACCTATCCCGAAGTCTTCAAAATACCAAATTTCACTGTGCTCAAAATCATTAATTACTTTTTCATCATCCCATATTTCACATTCGATATTTTCCAATTTTGCTTTTTTCAACAACAATAAACAATTTTTAATTACTTTTAGAAAAGGAAATCTTGTATTTTTCGATTAAGAACACATTTTTTAATAAGGAAGACTGTTCAAACTTTATTCGAATAACCGAGGACGGTATGTGAAAAATATTTGTTTAAATGGGGAAATTTAACATTGTTCCTGTGAGACTGATTTTGGTTCTAACGAATTTTATTCGAATAAGCGGCGTATTCAATTATTCATTACCTAATTAAGTGGGTATGACTGTATATGTATGTATATACTAGCAGGCTTTGCCCGCTTCGCGGATCAGTATATTTAAATGATTTCTTTTTAATTGAATAATTGAAACTTTTCAATAAATATATTTCAATTGCCGACTATTTTCATCACAGCTTTATTATGGGACCTCCTTGGCGATATTAAATATTTTTTGAACTTCTCGAATCTGTACAACAAAACTCATTAAAACGAATATTCTCTAATACAGTCCAATAGTAAAGTTAATTCTTCGAATATTCTGGAAATAGTCGAAGGTGTTACTCATGCAGCAAAAGTCACTATTCGATGAATGTTCTGGAACAGTCTAAAAAGCAGTCACTTGTCCCACAGGAGTAAAGACAATAACATCAAATACTCCAGAGCAGAAATCTTTGCTAGCTGACAAAAAATATCCAGTCGCTTAGAGCTCAATCCCTAAAGTGCACTCACTCAGAACAAGTCTCTGAATCGCAGTGACTACATACTCTCTCGCAGAAATCAACTCACTCCTATTTATAACTTTTGAAGATGATTCCATCGAGAATCCCATGGAAAGATTGAGATCTGTGCTCCCGTGTGTTAGAGAGCTTCGGGAATTCTAAACTACCATTTTTCACCAAATTTGGTCGTCCACTCATCAAGTTTGTCACCAAGGCTGACCCCACTGAAAGTGAATGAACTGCCCTTTTATTTTCACTTTGCCTGTAAAACTACTTTCATTGCAACAGTACAACTGATGCAGGGCAAAGAATTAATCCCTTATAACAATATGCTATGAGCACTATTTCTGCCTCATTTTAGACAACTAATGTTTTTATGGTTATATATATTTCCCATTAAATCTATTTTTATTTATTTATTTAAATATTAATTTGAATTTATCAAATATTTCTGCCCGACGGCATACAAGTGGAATCACACATATCAGTTCGTTTATTTGTATGATAAATTAGCGTAGTGATTGGTATATGAAAAATAAATAAATAAATAAACATTATCGTGCTACACAACTTTATTAAATTTCTCCCTTGGCGGCTTTTGAATTTTTGGCGCCATATTAGCAATGGATATATGTATATATATTTTTAAAATAATTTCTTGTATAAAAGGAGGAGCCCTATTTTGCTGATACTTTTATCGGACACCTTTTCGTTAATTTATAAGAATTCTTCATATTCTGTTTATATTTTTAATAGGTTTTAGACTTGCTGAAATAAATTTTCTATTTTTAAAACTGCATTTTTTTTTCTATAAAATTATCTACTGAGATAAAAATAGATCATTTGTGTGGCTACTATTTCAGTTTATAATTTTTGTCTTTTTGTAATATTTTATAATTTATTTATATTTTTGATGCTTTACTTAGATTAAAATGGCTGTTGCTAAATTAAACTTCTTGGCGAAAAACATTCGGTATATTTCAACGCCAAAATTAAAAAAAATAGTAGGATCTATAAGTAAAACTGATAAAATAAATTTATAATTCATAGAGTTTATTGTAGTAAAGAAACGCTATGCAGTCGAATGTGACATCATGGACGTTTTTTTTTTTTTTTTTTTTTTTTTAAATAACAACTTGACAATAAAAATAGTAGTTAAAAAAAAATGTTTTAGAACAACATGTAATATTATCATAAAGTATATTAGCACTTTATCAATGTGCATAAAATTTTCAAATTGATAATGACGTCAACTTTTCAAAGATGCATAATTTAATATTTTATAATTTTTTATATTATAATTTTGGTTCAACAGAAGTTCACCACCTATCTTCTAAAAATCCACAGATGGTTTTAACATCAGGAACAAAACTCTGATTCATTTCAAGGTTTAAGAAAAGTTGCTAGATTATATTCATCCTGTATTTCCCTTTGATACAGTTTATTATGCCCATATCTAAAGGTTGAATTTTTCATGTAGCATTTGATGAAAATGACATTATGTAATGTTTTTAAGCTGAATGCTTGTGTTTATGGGCAGCACAGTTATCAAACTAATCATTGTACAAGCTAGCAAAATGCACATGCTCTAAAGTAGTAGAAACAAGTATTTCTGAATGATGAGAGAGGAACAGACAGAAATACATATCCAATTGTGCATTTATTCAAAGAAAATACATAGGAAAAGTGAAGCTTTAGTTTTAACTTTAAAAGTTTGTTTAAACTTATTCAAATGGAAAAACTTCGCAATATCCGATACTAATGTTTTCAGTTGTTTACTGTAACCAGTCTCAGACTTTATTAACCCTTTAAGGTTCACTACTTAATTTATTTTAAAAATTACTAAACTAATTTTAAAAATGGCTTTTAGCCACATAGCTGATCATAAATATTTAAAAAATAAAAAATTAGCATTGTTCCTTTTCGAGGAATGTTCGGTTTGAAACATCTGTAAGTAAACCTTATTAAATTCAAATAATATTTAATTTAATAAATAAATCACTTTATAAGTAAACATTACCAGCAACATCAACTTGTAAAAGTTGCATAGATCCCAACATTTCAATATATTCCGGAGTATTTTAACCCTTTGCGGGGCAAGGTAATTCTGATCATTTAAATTACACTGCCACCGGAATTTACAAACATAATTATAATACAAGAAATTTTAAATGTTCATGTTGAAAAAAGGGCATTTTCTGCTTTGTTATAAATGTAAATTTTTGCTAAAAAATTTCTGGGGTGAGTTTTTGCTCTTGAGAATTAAAATTAGGTGTTCCATCAGCGGGAACACTGCGACTCAAAGGGTTAAAGCATAGTAGATTCAAAGGGAGCAATAAAAGTTTGTACTAATCTATACTTTGTTACAACCAATTTTGTTTTAAGTGGACTTTTTTTAAAAATTATTTATGTATTTTGGGAGGGGGGGGGGGACTGTTTGTTTTAAACTGTGTCAACACTGTTTAAAGAATGTTGTTTAATGACTAAAGCTTTGGATATATAGCACTTAATTTACAAACTGTAAATTTCAAATATACTTTTTCAGTCAGTTTTCCTTTTTATATACAGTGGGTAATCAAATTATTAGATTTTTTTTTTTTTTTTTTTTGACATTTTTTTAAATACTAGATTCATACATATATATATTTCTTGTTTCATTTTCATTCCAGGTCAAATGAGAGAATATCTACTGAAAAGAGGGAAAGACATGTGTGGAAGTGAGGCTGAAATAAAAAATTACAATCGATATGTGTACCTCGTAATAAATATGTTTAAAGTGTGTTTTTGACTTTTCCTTAATAAATGGAAAAAAAAAGAAATCATAATAAATCTTTTTTAAATAATTTGCTTTGTCTTTTTCTGTCCTTACCCATTTTGGGTACTTACCTTGGTATTTATTTTTCAGTGAGTTCTATTCATATATAAAGTATCTATGATTAGTATATAGTATGATATTATGTATATATATATATATAGAGTTTTAAGGTAAATTTAAGAAAAAAATTGAAAGTTTTTACAGAATTTTTATTTTTTATTTTATAAAGGCTAAACAAAATGTATATTAATCTGAAAATAATAATGCAGTATTATATCATACATTTTTCGCAAATTACTTGATTTAAATAACAGTACTTTTTGAATAATATATTTGAAGATCTTTATAAAGTCATTTTATTTAAATTAATAAGAACTTTCTTTTTTTAAATGAGAAAGAGCTGGTAATAATCACAAAAATTAAGATGCAATACTGGGGCGGATTGATACTAATTTAAATATCTTAAAACTTATGGCAGTACTTGCAACTCATTTCTAAAATAACATTCAGGAAAGAAACATTTTGGTTAAAACTTAAAATAGTTATAATTATTTTTAAAAGGAATATAAATTATATTTAAAAAAAAAAAAAAAACCAAATGTTCAAAACTAACTAAATTTAAAATATTTTTTACTGTACCATTGTACAACACTTATTTTTTAAAGTTTTTTGAAAAGTAATTCAAAGAATCCTTAAGGCAAAAAAAATTCCCTCAAATAAAAACTCACAATTTTTTGAGATGATATAAAGGCTGTTTTCAATGATTGAAAAAAGAAAAAAATGTAGATATCATTTTTAAACAGTAGAAAATAGAATAATGTTTGATGTTTTTAGAAATTTTTTATTTTAATTATCTTCTAGTATAGCTCCGTACCATTTTAATTTGTAAACTCTTAATAATTGAGATATTATTTTTGTAGTAATAAAGAAATATATATGCAGTGGAGAGTCAAATATCTGCACAGCTCAGGACCAGATGTTGTGCATTTGGCGGATTTTGGAGCCCATAAAAAATCATTTTCAGTTTGAATAATAAAACCAGAATATTAATCAAATTAAACATATACAAGTGAATAATAACACAATTTCACTTGTATATTAAATTATTAGGTATATAAGAATAACACTGAACATTAAATATATATATAAAGAAAACAATAAATGAAAAATGAAAAAATATTCGTCAAATTTAGACAAAATCTGTTCACATGCAGTTTGTTTTAAACTACACTTTAACATGCACACATACATCGAGATTTTTTTTTTTTTTTTTGTCTATTGTAAATAGTTATCAATTCTTATTTTGTAACTCAAATTTATTTTTCAAAGTATTTAACTGAATTCTTCCGTAAACTATGTATTTATCAAATAGCATTTTAAAAAATTAATTTATTGTTTTCCTCATTGATAATGATCATCATAATAATCATAATTTTCTTTGGATTAATTTAATATATTGTTGATAATTTCTTTATATGAAACATGGTTCTTGCAGTTTTTCATATTTTTATTATTGTAATCATAAAATGCAAGCACAAAGTCTGCATTCAGGATCCTTTACAAAAATTCTGCTTTGCAGTTTTGTAACTTAAATTTCATTGTTTGTATCTGAAAAGCTATGCAAATTTCAGACTTTGACGGATTTTAGATCGGCAGATTTCTGGCTCTCTCTGTCTATATATATATTTTCTTTCTTTTTCTTTTTTTTCTTTAAGTACGTCAAAGTTGGCAATTTAGTTGATGATTTTCATCCCTTTTTTGTGATGTGAAAGTTTACAAATTAGAGTTTTGAGAAGTATTGTATTTAGAGAAAAAATTTAAACTTATTTCCCGTTTTAGGCATTTCAATGCAGAATTGCCACGCTACCTGGAAATCCTGGAACAGTCAGGGAATTTGAAAATTGACCATGAAAGTCAGGGAAAAGTCAAGGAATTTTAATATTTTAGCCAGAATCTGGAAAAGTCAGGGAATTTCATACAATGATTGCCAAAAAAAATTAAATTTTCCTCCAATGTAGAGTCATTTTTCTTGTTTTTTTTCTTAGCTTTTGCCATTTTTTAAAAACAAGACGTCTTAGAAAGACCCCCGCATGGAGGGCAATCTGTCCTTAGGTCAAAGTAATATGTAACTTTTGTGTTTTCAAGTTTTACCATAATTATTTTGCCCTCAATGCAACCAATGCACAATATGTGGCTAGACTGGAATTTTCTTAGAACACATCTGGAAAACCTGGAAAAGTCAGAGAATTTCATTCTCCTATTTGAGTGGTAACCCTGTCAATGGTAATGTCAGAAAAAGTCATACATTTTCATCAAAAATTAGTTCTGTGAATCTGTTGAAAATTGTGCATTATTTACCACAATGTTATCCATTTAAGAACAGCTTTAAAAATGCTTCTCACCATTTCCCACCAATTTCAGAATACCGTGTTAATGAGTGGGTAAGGTAACTAATCTTCCATTTTAACATCCTTGTAGCATAAAATTTACTTATAGTAATATTAGCATAAAAATTGAATGGTTAACTGTTCACTAATCAAAATAAGAATTCATTTGTAGCACAACATTCTAAGAAATCACTATTAGAAGCTTTGCAGGTGCCATCTATATGAAATAAACAGAGTTAATTATTTGCATTCCATTATAAGTACCATTCCTTGCATCCCTTTTTATTTTTTGAATATATATATATTTAGATAAAAATTGATTACTGATTTAACTTTCAAAAATACCCAGTTTTGTGGTATTCACACAGGCCTTAGGTAAATACCCTAAATTTGGCTAGTATAAATAAAATTAAAAGCAACTGCTGGTTGAAAAATAATGTTATAATAACAAAAAGTAACAGATGGTAGGAAAGTCCTGCTATAATAGCAAAAATTAAAAGCAACTGATGGTAGAAAAGTAATGCTAGAATAGCAATAAAAAAGCATCTATTGGATGTGAATTACTGCTAGAATAGCTGAAAGTGCATGCAAGTGGTGGTCTAGATTGCTGCTAGGCCAGCAACTTATTCAAGCAACACAAATTGGATTATGTATGCTGGACAAGCAATAAAAGTAAGCCAATACACACCATGATATGCTGGTAATTCTGGTGGAACCAGCAAATATTAATGCTAGTTTTTATGCTATTTTACTTGCTGGGATACAGCATTTAATGCTAGTCCAGCAAACAAATACCAGAATGAAAAGCTGGATTATGTATGCTGGATAAGCAATAAAAGTGGGCCAAAACACACCATGACAAGCTGGTAATTCTGGTAGAACCAGCAAATATTAATGCTAGTTTTATGCTATTTTACTTGCTGGGATACAGCATTTAATGCTAGTCCAGCAAACAAATACCAGCATGAAAAGCTGGATTATGTATGCTGGACAAGCAATAAAAGTGGGCCAAAACACACCATGACAAGCTGGTAATTCTGGTAGAACCAGCAAATATTAATGCTAGTTTTATGCTATTTTACTTGCTGGGATACAGCGTCTAATGCTAGTCCACCAAACAAATACTAGCATGAAAAGCTGGATTATGCTGGGCAAGCAATAAAAGTGGGCCAAAACACACCATGGCAAGCTGGTAATACTGGTAGAACCAGCAAATATTAATGCTAGTTTTATGCTATTTTACTTGCTGGGATACAGCATCTAATGCTGGTCCACCAAACTAATACCAGCATGAAAAGCTGGATTTTGTATGCTGGACAAGCAATAAAAGTGTGCCAAAACACACCATGACAAGTTGGTAATTCTGGTGTAACCAGCAAATATTAATGCTAGTTTTATGCTATTTTACTTGCTGGGATACAGCATTTAATGCTAGTCTAGCAAAGAAAAAAAGCATCTGTTGGTTGTGAATTTCTGCTAGAATAGCAAAAAGTGCAAGCAAGTAGTGGTCGCGATGGCTGCTAGACCAGCAAAATATTCAAGCTACACAAGCTGGAATATATATGCTGGACAAGCATAAAAAGTGTGCCAAAACACCACATGACTTGCTGGTAGTTCTGGTGGAACTAGCAAATATTTATGGTAGTTTTATGCTATTTTACTAGCTGGGATGAAGCATGTAGTGCTTGCCTAGCAAACAAATACCAGCATGAATTTCGACTTGGGTTCTCTTATTTTTTGAAGTAAATAATTTATTCCAATTTATTCTTCATTTCTAAATTCAATTAATTTCTTGTACGATAGGGTGCCCGCTAGCAATTTGCTATTATAGCTGCTAACGAACGAAATCGTACATTGGTGCTCAACGACGAAAAGGGTCACCCCTGACGAGTTTTTTTTTTTTTTCTACCATTCTAAGCTTTTCCTAAAAAAAATGTTTAAAATGCTGTCTTAATTTTTTATTTCCTCGTTGCTTGTTTGTATCTTTTGATTTGAGTTTCATGTGGTTTTTACGCACCGGCAAAATTATTAAAATTGCAACTAACAATATAGGAATAAATTTATGATTAGACTGAAGTTAAATAAAATAAAAATCAATAAATAAACAATAAATGTTTCAATAAATCACAATCAGTCACCCGAGGTTATTTAAATTTGTTGCAATTTCCTTCTCATTGACCTATGTGGTTTCAGGGATCTTATATCTGTTGCTTGGCTTTAACTAAGATTAAAAATTCATTTATATATATATATATATATATATATATTAATTCTTTTTTAAAATACAGGGTGCAAAGCATTCTGACGAGAATACCTTTATCTCCGCAACTATTGGTCGCAAATATATAGTTTCAGTTACAAAATGTTTTAAAGAATATGAGCATTTGTGGTATAACATGTTTAAATTTAAAATATCTATTTTTTCAAAATTGCAAAAACTAGCTTTTTACATAGTCCCAGATCCCTATAGTCATATTTAGAAAAACTGACACTCATCCTAACAAAAAGTTTCATTTCTATTCTCCCAAAATGGAACAAGATATTTAAAGTTTGGATTTTCTAACATATTTCGGTCTTCAATAAGACATCGGTTTAAAAATCATAATTGGACTTTGTTTGCATTTTCCCTGGGTTTATTAAAGAATTTTTCATTGACTTTTTAATAAAGCCCGAGAAAATGCGAAATAATCCTAAATTTTGAAACTAACTATCTCAGACAATTTTGGGTGCACAAAAGTGAAACTTTTTGTGTTATATTTTTTAGGTTGGAACTCAACTTTCACTATTAGTGTCATGATAATTGTATGAAAATTATCAGTTTTTGTGATTTTTAATAAATTGATTTTTTAAATTTAAACATGTCATATAATGAATTCTTACATTTAAAAAAAAAAAAAACATTTTCTTATTGGAGGACGTCTGAGACCAATTGTTGCGCAAATAAAAACCTGCTCTCGACATTGCACCCTGTATATTCTAAACATTTCTGGATACTACTTTTTAAGTCCATGGATAGTTTATAAATATATTTGAATGCTGAAGTTCATAGAAAGTTTTAATATTCCAACATAAAAAATAATTTCAAAAATGAATGTACCAATACACCGCTAAAATAATATATAATTGAGTTTAGAATATATTGTTAATTTATAATAATAAGAAATTGAAACAAAAAATTAAAAATTAGTTAGAAGGAGGAAATTTTAAGAATTTCCAAATACTTAAATACATATATATATTTTTAATCAAAATATTTTTCTAAAATATTTAACATACTTCATATTTTTAAATTTCAGTGCATGTGTGTATACATATTTTCAGTTTATAGCAGCAGTTTACAAAAATGATGTTTGCAGGTATTTAAATTTATTCCACATGGCAATGTAATTGGTATTCTTTAAATGTTTAAATTTCTATAAATTGAGTCAACGCAATTTTTACTCATTTGATGTAATTATGCTATCATGGAATATTAAATAATTGATAAATGTAAATATTATTAGTATTAATAAATAATATAGTAAATCGTCCTTTTTTTTTAAGCAGAATATCTTTTTTTATAAAGATGTGGAATAAAATTGAATTGAATCTTTGTTTTATTATGCAGTTAAACAATTTCATATATTTTATTTAATAAATAACAGTAAAGAGATATTTAAAATTGTAAGTCGGTGAAACTTAGGATATTATTTTAAAAATATGCAATTTGCATAACCTAGATTGTATATATATTATCATATAAACATTAAATAAATACTTCAGAATTTAAAAAGAAAAGAAAAAAAGAATTACGAACCTTTATAATTTTCTTCATAAGAATTTTCTTCAAGAAAATGCCCTTGCAACTAACTAGCATTTTAAAATACACAATGACCAGTCGGAAGGGCATTCACTTAAAATTAGCTCTTATCTTGTCTTTGAGAAGTCTTTGTGACTTCTTCATACTTCATTCAGAAACATAATAACAAAAAATAGTTATTTTAACAAATTCCATCTCAGAAGACTAAATTAATAAAATGAATCCATAATTTCTAAGCGGTTTTCTGTAACAGGAGCAGTTTTTTCTGCGATTCATTGCTGCTTTCAAGTATCGAAAGTTAGGCTTAAGAACTTACGCAGATATGAAAATGATTGTTTAATTGATATTAAAATAAGACTTTAATAAATAGAACATAGAGAATATTACAGGTTAAAAATATTACATTTTTACCTTTTCTAAAGCTTATCCTAGTCATTATAACGCTAAAACTGAATAAATCAGATTGCATGTTTTAAAATTACCGCCTCACATAACGACACGACTTTCCCAAGACCTGGCGCCTGGCGTTTGACTTTGCAGTTGCACGGTCCAGTGATGCCAGATGGTCGAAAATTATTTCCCCAAACAGGTCTTCAAATTTCCCCAAATCAGGGCTTTTTTTCGAAAAAATCCCCAACTTGATTTCTACTAAAAAGGGAAAATAAAATTTTTTTCAAATAAAAATATCAAGCAGATTTAAGTGGATTTAAGCTCAGATTTTTCCCCAAATGAAGGCAATTTTTGAAAAAAATCCCCAAATAACAATAACGCTATTAAAAATCCCTGGTCGTAGAGGGATAAATCATTACATAGCGAACATTGACAGAAAGTTGAAGAACTCCCCAGATTTGTCCCCAAAAATTTTAGAATTCCCCAAAAAAGTCCCCACAAACATCTGGACCCCAAAATTGTCCCCAGAAGCCTCAAAAATCCCCAAAATGGGGACAAAATCCCCAATCTGGCATCACTGGAACGGTCAGCGAAAATTAAATAAATGCAATCCACAGATGTCGATGTTATCATCTGCTCTCCCTTCTTGCATCCGCAATAATCATGTTTCAAAGTTCAACATTTGAAACAGAAATTTATTAAGCATTTATAGCTGTAGAAAACATATAGTCAATATTTTAAGGAAAAATGGAGTGGAGTTAAACAATTATCTAAATTTTTATAAAGTATTTTAAAAACATATGAGATCACTTTATTTTTCCATTTTAAAATCTCGAATTATACGGAAAAGCATATTTTGTTTTAGTGTATATTTCAGTATTGAACAAAATATTCAGTGAAAATAAATAAAATAAAACAAGAACAATCAGAGTAATGATTTAACAACATTATCAATATTGATAATTTATCAGTAACATTTAAACTTAAATAGAATCATAAATAAAATATAATAAAAGTTTAAAATTATGCTTAAAGAAAAGAAGAAAAAAACTCATTTCTGTAACTTCCCAATGAGTATTAGAGACCGCGAGGGTCTACTTTCGTACCTTACAGACGGGAAGTGTTCGTTTCGATTCCTGGTCACGCTCGTCGACTTAGGTTTTCGGAGTTTTCCCGTGATTTTCTTTGAAACTCGCGTAAAGCACTATATTACTTATTCAATAACATCCGTGATTAGCTTTTTGTATCTAAACTCTGGGTCTGGGGAATGCATAGATTTTCATGACAGAAGACAATCATTTTTATGCGGTATAGAAGATCTTAGAAAATGTATTTTTCTAAGGGTTTATTATTATTATTATTATTACAAATGAAAAAAAAAAAAAAAACGGTAAATTTGTTTTAAATCATCAGAAAACGATGTTTCAATTATTCCTTTTAAAGGTGATATCGAATTCTTTTGAAAGATAATTATAGTGAAAATTTTTATCCACCCCTCCCCCATCCCCCAGGGATGATGTATACTTATTCCTAGGGGGAAAAACAATGTCCTATGAATAATAATATTAAAAAAAAACTGTGACTATTACTCGTTATACAGCCAAATTTAATCAATAATATATATCAAATGTATGTCACGCAGAAAGTTTGGCGAGTATATATATTATAATAGCAGCAGACTTGGCGTTGGAATATTAAAACAGGAATAAACTACTACGTCAGAAACGCCAAAGAAAAAATATTGAGGTGCATACAGCTGTTTCGGTAGCCTAAAGCATACCGTCATCAGTGCAAAAAGAATTCTGAATCTTGAGAAGTGCTCGTATATATAGGAGAGGGACCGGATTTAGTTCAACCAATAGGAATACGGAAGAGGTGGGGAGTGTGGCCAATAGGAATTAAGGAATGTATAGCTGTGTGTAAACAGTAGAAAAATTAAGGAAATGTGGACTGAATGTAAAATTTCCAACAATCAGATAAATAGGGAACAGCGAAATCACAATTAACAAGGTTTTTAAAATTTTTATAAATATGAAAAGCTTCAAAGAAATCGAGTTCATGAATGGATTTAGGTCTGCAAATTATTTTAGCTGAATTAAATTTAAAATTATGATTTTCCTCCCAGCAATGTTTAGAAATAGCCGATTTATTGGTTTCTTGTTTGCGGACGTAATTCATATGTTCTTTTAGACGAAATTTAAGACTGCGTTTAGTTTGGCCAATATATGATAAACCACACTGACAGGAAATACTATAAATGCCCCAAGAATTATGCATATCAATAGGATCTTTTAACTGAGAAAAGGTGAGTTTATTGGAAGGCGAAAATATTATTTTAAAATCATATTGTTTGAGAATTTTAGCTATGGTTTGACTGGTTTTAGAAAAATAGGGTAAAACAATACTGATATTAGATGTGACTGATTTAGTAGACGAAATACGAGGGAGTTGTAATTTTTGGATAGCTTTGTCTATAATGGAAGGGTCATAACCTCTGTCAATTGCGATGGTCAATTGTAATGGAAGGGTCATAACCTCTGTCAGAATTCTTTTTGCACTGATGACGGTATGCTTTAGGCTACCGAAACAGCTGTATGCACCTCAATATTTTTTCTTTGGCGTTTCTGACGTAGTAGTTTATTCCTGAGTATATATATTACAGAAGCTGATAGATAGCCTTTCTGTGAATGGAAAATATTGGAACGTGGCAGTGCCACCTGTCGTCCGATATGCACCCAAAGGCAATCTGTAGAGTTTTACGTAATATTAATTTCACTTACCAAATTTACAAACCACAGAAGTTGAGATTTTTCGTTTCCGTTATGAGATTAAATTGCAACATAGCCACGCCACCTGTTGGCCGATGTGCATCCAAAATGGACCAGTAAAGCTTTACATAAAATCGATTTCACTTATAACTTCAGTGTATCACAAAATTTATTGTAAAATCACAAGAGTTAAAATATTGCCTTTCCGTTAAAATGATATAATTGCAGATTAGCAACGCCACCTGTTGGACAATGTATACATCCAAATTGTATTAGCAGAGGTTATGATGATATATGCCAATATATCAAGTTTAATGCATTTGTACACTATAGAAGCTGAGATATAGCCGTCCCATAAATGGAGGGTTTCATTGCATAGCACCGCAATCAATCGGACGATATATCCCAAATGAAATTCAAATAAACTCCAATTTAGGGCAAGATCTAATATTGTAACAAGTTTGGTTGAATTCCATACATTGATTCCTGAAATACAAAATCCACAAAATTTTTCCATTAGTTTAAAATTTTGTAATTTTTTTTCACCTCACCGTTACTGATTATTGAGAAGCATTCTTTACTGATGTGCTAACAAAACGTTAAACTGAAAATGTAAAAAATGCTCTATTCTCTATCATGCTAAAAATTATAAATTTCGAATAACTTACAAAGTTTTTAAATTAGAATGTTGCAAATCTCTCAATAAGATTTTTATCAATATCATAAGTGATGTTTTAAAACTGGTCCGATCTCTCTGCAATCATTTGTTCTTGAGATATCGTGTACATGAACTAACGGGCTATCACACTAATAGGTGCCGATACACATTAACAGATACCATACCAACCTTTTGACTTCCGGATTCCTCACGCCACAAAACGTGTAAAAAAATCAAAAACTGAAGTCAAAAATTTTCATGATTAACCTAGTTTCCCAACCAATAGTACTAAAAAGTCATTTTGTCATATTCGTTATAATTCCACTGTTACAGAACGTGTTATGACGGTGTCACACTTGAACGTTCTATATAGAACTAGAATTGTACGTTTTATAGATGGTACAAATCAAACATTTTCAGAACGTTCTAAATAATACTATTTCTGGACGTGTTTTAGAACGTTCTTTTGACACGAAACACGGTGTTTGAACTATTGAAACCGTTATTAGACGTTCACAGAACGTTCCTGTGCTACTTGGGTAGATACCTAAAAAAGATATAAAATTATTGTGGCGTTCTATTGCAAATTATACCTGCTTTTAACATTAATTCTGTTAAAAAAAGACTACAAATTTATATTTTGGGGGAATTTATCGGTGATTTTTTAATCGCGTTTAAAATCTGCATTTCCCTGTGCAATACAGTACATCTTCCCTTCTAAAAGTTGCATATTTTTTTGTAAATCTCTTGCAAACTTAAATTTTTAATTTCAGAATTGTCACATTATAGCTAAAATATAATTTGTTTCTTTTTTTTTCCCCTTTACACACATATATATAATAAAATAATTAAGCACATTTTCTTTTGGAGAAAACCTCATTTTTTTCTCTTTTTATTTTTATTTCATTTGAAACTCCCTTCTTCACCCCCTTTTTTTTTGTTGTTGTTGTTGTTATTGTAAATACCTTCTTAGATCGATAAAATAAATTTTACAAGAAAGTTTTCTAAAGTATCTGTCGACCCCAGTTCTTTGAAGAAAGATTAAAAATCCGCATTTAATGGTTATTGACTGTCAAGTGTGCTATTGATTCTAAAAAGCTTATGTGCTTTAAAGATAATAGATTTTTCCAAAAGCTTTCCGGAAAGAATAAGAAGTTTTTTTGTTTGCTTAAGATAAAGGTGTCAGGTGCAAATTAGTTTTTTAATGCATTTTTCTTCAGAACAATTTTCTGCTTAAGGAAATGTTGTATATTAAATGATAGCTCATTTTGAACAATGCATAACGCGCCAAAATAAAGGAAATTTTCTTCAATAAAAGTTGAACATATGATGAAAATATTATTAATGTTTTAATATCAATATTGATATATGAGGCTATGAAATGATGAGAAATAAAATATTTAAACATTAGTATATTTCTAAAATTGAAATAATTGGCAAGAAAGAGTTTTTAAAGTTAAATTTGCTAAGTTTATAAGTTTTTTAATAATTAATGAAACAATTCCATTTTTACTATACCTACATTATATATTTCAAAAAAAAAAAAAATTCTCTGTTTAAATCCTATGTCTTTCGAGATTTTAAATAAGTTTATTTTCATAGTACTTAATGTTTATTTTAAACATTTTCTTTTTGGAAGATATAAATTACAACGAATATATATAAAGTATTCCGAGTAAATTGCTCACCGCTGTAACTGCAGAACGGCTGCAGATATAATCATAGAACTAAGTATGCATGTATATGAAAGCAGCTATGTGGTACAAAATTCTATCACATACAGCGCCACCTAGTAGAAAACGATGAAGTTACTGTTCCTATCCTGAAAACAGTTCAAAATTGGGGAAAAAGTGAATTACAAAATTGTAGGGCACACAATCAATTTAGTACGGAAAGATACTTTGTAGACATGACCGATTAAAACGGGAATATTTTGTTCGAAATTTCATACTCTGTTATAAGAGTAAACGATCTTAGAAAAAAATTAGTTTTCGCAAGATACATTTATTTTGATGTTCAATCATAAGTAGGTCAGCTAGAATGCACATTTGGACTCTTGCATTACTGTGCACATGTTGTAGCGTAGCAAGTGATCCGTGTGGTGCGAAATCTCAAATAAGTAAAATGTAAAGGGACATAAATATTAATAAAGCAACAACTGTTTCTTGTCAAACTATTTGATCACGACCTTTCTACAGGTGAAAAGATAAATAGTGTACCATTACATGTGTCTACAATATTTCTCCCAAGGAGTCATGCACCTTTAAAATGTTTGAATACAACTCAAAAATATGCCTATTGTTCCAAATAATTAGAGATATTTATAGCTTTTATTGCTACAAAAAATTGTATGATCTTTAAGGTTGTTTCGGCTATTCAAAAATCATAAAACTATGCCTCTCAATTAATTACAAAAAAAAATCCAGAAAATATTTCTTGTGACAAGATTACTTAACATTATTTAAAATTAACTTTATTTCACGACTCGTAAGGTAATATTGAATTTACAGCTTAACATAAACTTTCTTTACCATGATCTCAAAACTATATTCTATATAATGAAATTATATTTTTAATTAAAAGAAAAAAAATTGTATAAATGAGGATAAATTGAAAATGAAACCGCAAACAACGTCCTTTCGCCGGGCGAACAAAGTACAAAGGAATGCAACATACATTTACAATTTATGGCAATTTTTGTACAAAGTTTTTTTATCAATTTACTCTTCAACACCTGTCCTCTGAATTATTTTTTCATTAACAATTTTAATTAAACTGTTTGAATTTATTAATGACAAACTAAAATTTCGAATATCTTTGAATTTTTTCACATTTGAACAAAATTTTTAAGTATTTTATTACAAAGAATGTCCGTCTGCACCAGAGGCCAAAAAGTTCTGCTATCTAAACTGGTAGGCGGAAAGTGTGGAGTTCCATCCGAGATCATGCTCGTTGTCCTAGCCATTCGGCGTTTCTCGTATTTTTCTCATAAACTCACGGAAATATGGGATAAGAACATTTAAGACTTGCATGGAGGACATTCAACCGAGGGCCTAGACCCAGTTTTATTCAATCGGTCTGCTCCTATACAAAGGTATGGCCATTTAATTAACTCAGTTTTTAAACTGCAGTTTTTAGGAACATTTTAATGCAAATTATGCGTTGATCTATAAGTTCTATATTGTCTCTCGAATCATTAAATAACACTACAAGTGTTTTCTTGATGCTGAATATAATCAGTAAAATAAATGAAACCCACCGTTATAAATATCAAAATAAATCATGAAATTTCTTCAAAAAAAAAAAAAAAATAAATTATATAACTTTTAAAAATAAAAGGGACATTCTAGAAATAAATAATCTATAACAATACAATAAGAGATATTATATATATAAGAACCTAATTGTTTTAAAATAACAAATGAAATGAATTTCATAATAGTGTTTTATATGATTTTTATCTATTATTTATAAAATGTTTTCTACATGAACTACATTTGTTTCTATTCACATATTTGAAAACATATTAGAAGGAAAGAAAATTTTCCAATAATATTGTTATTTGGCACACAATCGAAAAATCAGACATAAATGGGTTATTGTCACGAAATACAGTCATTCATATAAATATAATAATAATTTAAAAAAATAGTCTCGAGTTTACTGCTCAACAGTTTGAAAAAGATTTTAAGCACAATAAGCCACGTAACAAATATGTATTTTAGAAGTTTTCGTTCAATAACTACTATACCTAAAATCAGCGAACACATTAAAGAAATAAAAAAATAAGTTAAAAAGATATTTTTAACAAAAGAAGATTTTCATTATGCAGCCCAAAAAAGCATAAGAAGAAAATTTAATATTGCAAAGACATGCTATAAAGAAATGACAATTTCGACACTAAAAGAAGATTTAGAGACAAATATAGATATTTTACTTTCGCAAGAAAAGAAAAATTTAACATATTCAAGGTGGTTTAAAAAATATTCGATACCAATATTTTAGTGATTAGTTTTTGTATAAATATTCCTTGATATAAATTTCAAATATAAATATAGATAAATTAATTTATTGCAGTATGCCAATTTCAAAAGTTATTACTTGTTTATTCTAAGTGAAAAATGAAGAAAGAAATTTGAACACATATTATTCACAGGTGGAAAAAAAAAGTTATAATATTTTATCGTAGTTATTCTGTCATTTGATTAATTTAAAGAGGCTATTTTTATTATTATTTATTTATTTACTTATTTATTTATTGTCACAGCGGCTGGTATAAATTAAATGAATCCATAAAATCTCCTACATAATGCCCAACATATGTTAGTTAATGAAATGTTATTATTTTTTTTTTTTTCAAAGCTCATAGTTAAGAGTCTTCTCGATTTATTTTAGCTACTCAGGACGTGAAATCATCAGCGCACAATAGGTTTCACTTCTTCTATGGTCTGCTTATTCCCCGGATATGTCGCCCATCGAGCATCTCTGGGATTTCATTGGTCGGCAACTGGGGATCGTACAATAGGATTGAACTTTGGCGTCAAGTCAAAACCATTCCCTAGTCTGGAATGCCATTCCCCACAGTGATGCTAGATTGGGGATTTTGTCCCCATTTTGGGGATTTTTGAGGCTTCTGGGAACAATTTTGGGGACCAAATGTTTGTGGGGACTTTTTCGGGGAATTCTAAAAATTTTGGGGACAAATCTGGGGAGTTCAACTTTCTGTCAATGTTGGCAACGTAATGATTTATCGCTACGAACGACTAGGGACTTTCAATAGCTTTATTGTTATCAGGGGCTTTTTTTTTCAAAAATTGCCTTTATTTGATTAAAAATCTAAACTTAAATATGCTCGATTTTTTTTTTTTTTTCTTTTTAGTAGAAATCAAGTTGGGGATTTTTTCAAAAAAAGAAAAAAAAAAAAACCTGATTTGAGGAAATTTGAAGACCTGTTTGGGGAAATAATTTTCGACCATCTGGCATCACTGATTCCCCAGGATTACATTCAGAACCTGTATGATTTATTACCACGTGTACGGGCTCTCATTGCTCAGCGTGCCGGACACGCAAAGTACTAATTTCAGACGTTCTCTCTCTCTCTTTTTTTTTTTTTTTTTTTTTTTTTTTTTTTTTTGTGCGTGTGTGTGTGTTCTACATTTGATTGTTTATTTGTACCACTATCAGTAATATGTGAAATAAATTTCATTTCTGGCAATTCTTTCATGGTGTTCCAATTTTCACAAACATGAGTGTATAAACGCTTATTTCTATACTCTCTTTGCATGCCAGGTTTCAAAGAAAATATGTTTATACATGAAATATAAAATTTAATTTTACGGTTAATTTTTTTTTAATTCATTTATTCTATGAAACTTTCTTATTAGTGAAGTTTATAGAACTAACTATTTTAATAAGAGCTAAATTCCTGTAACAAATTTTATTTCCAAGTAAAAGCTTTTATGATTTAAAATAATCTTGTTTGTTAGTTGCTTAGAGAATTAAAAAAAAAAAAAATGTCAGAAAACATCTTTAGGTAACAACAAGAATAATAAATAAGAAAAATCATTAAGAACTATTCTCGATGGAAATAAGATAGGGTACACATATTTTTAATCCGTTCGAAACAATAAAAGGAATGTTAAAATTTCTTTTTTTCCAAATTGCATTATACAATTGACATTTAATTTAAACAGTAAAATTAATTTCTGTATAAACTAGTATGTTGTGGCCAACACAAGACTTTCTTCTATATTTTCCTATACAAATTCACTCAATAACAACTAAAAAAAAAAAAAAAAAAAAAAAAGATTTTTTTCCAAGTTTTTTTTTTCGTTAAAAGTAAAAGAAAAAAATCGATAACTTTATTTTAAATTATCACATAGTTATAGTTCAACCCATTCATTTTAAAAGGTATTGACGAGACCTTCCGAAAAATACCCATCTTGAAAATTTACCCCCCCCCGGGGGGGGGGGGAAGCGATGCCCCCGCATGCACAATTTTTTTTTACTAATTAACTACTACTATTATAAATAATTCATATTAATTTTACAATCACAGGTTAAGAATAACTCTCATTATGTACATTTATACGGAATTTTGTCCTATACTGCCATGTTAAAAATTTAGAAAAAATACGATCACAGCGCCACCTGTTGAGCGATTGATTCCCAAATCTAATCAGCACCAGTTTACGACAGGGGCTAACTAAATACCAAGTTTGGTTAAATTTCGATTAAAAAAAAATATATATATTTATATACCTTAATAGTTCTATATTAAACTATATAAAAGATACGGTTGTATAACATTGTTAAAAATTAACTACTCGTTATTGAATTTAACATGGTTTGTAATTAGTTAATTATTTTTTGTTAATATTACGGAAAAATGCGAAAAGTCTTAATAAGCACGTAATTTATTTTGTCGAAATTTCATTCTGACAAAAATTATAAATAATAAATTTTTATGATGAAATTATTTAGTCTTTGCAGTCAAAGATTCTTAAAAACTTGATAAAAGATAAAAATAAAATAAATTTTGAAGCAAAATTATCCGAATTTTTTTTTACATTTTATAAACAATGTGCTTGGCCTGTCTCTGCATTCTTAGGAAGTTAACAATATTAAATTATAACAGATTGTAAAACAAACTTGCGAGACAGGGAAGACTGTTGCTAAGGAAACTACGAATACCTACTCTGCCATAGAGAGACATTTTAAATTTCATGCATCTAAATTATTGAATATTTTAAAATTAATACAGCTTTATTTAAAAAAAATAATAAGAATCATTGGTAAATCAAAACTGATTTAATTAAAAATATGTATTAGATCCAATGAAATCAAAATTGGTGATAAACTAACAAATACCCATTATCCATAGTCAATTGTTGTTCTGAAATTCTTTCTGAATATTAATTTTTATTCAAACCTTAACTCTTTAAATACAACCTACTTTTTATTTATCCGATTTGTTATTATCAACTTAACTATAAAAAATAACTGTACGATATAATAAGCTATAATCTCAAATATGTCTGGTGATTATACTAGCATTTACAAATGAAAATTTTAAAATAGACGAAAAGGTTCTTTACTTTAAAATTATAATAATAATAAAATTACCTTTATATGTAAGTTTCAAACAAACAAGCACAGTTAGTGGTTCAAAAGGTATTTTGTGTTGAGATTCGGTAGTCTAAAACTGTAAAATGGTAAGCAAAAATTTAAAAAAAAGATGTACGCGTGAACTTATTTACGAATACAAAGAAATAATAATAATAATGCATTATATATCTGGTTTTAAAGTAATAAGTACAAAACTTTGAATAAACACCATAAGATGTAATAAACTCGCAACAATTGTTTCGAGACGAACACGTAATCTTCCAATTACGAGCTTGGCGTTCTACCAACCGAGCTACCGTAGCCTTTCGGTTGAGCGCAATTTAAGAAATGGAAGATTTAACCCTTAAATACCTGATCATTTTTTAATCAATTTTAAAATGTTTTACTTATTTTCTCTATTAAATAAATCGCGGGGAATATACCTTAAAAATATCATACTTTATTTCAACTATGTTTTGCAGCTAAAAAAGCAATTTGTTGCCAATCAGCATATATGAGGCATTAGAGCATCTATATCATTCTAATAATGCCTTAGAAGGCAAAACTGGGTATGTTGCCGAAAGGCAACACTCGGTATTTAAGGGTTGAATTCTGTGTTTTTTAAATTGTATATATTAAATAATCTGGTGTGTCACTCACACGACTTTCTCTTACCCTGAAATTTAATACTATAAATAGAGGTTGCGGATTAAGAGGTAAGATTACGAGTACTGTTATGTAAACCTCTGTTAAATAATTCAAATTAGGCTTCGGAAGAGTTTTATATGATAATTCGTTCTGTGTGAGGAGGACTACCGCCCCCCTCAACCCCCCGTTTCATTAATGTACCTACATTTATATATAATTTAATTGGGTTATTAAAAAATAATTCTGTTTTTTTTTTTTTTTTTTTTTTTTTTTTTTTTTAAATAATTTATAAAAATTATTATTTAAAAAAAAAATTATCTTTCATGATAATGCAGACGATTTCCATATTAGAGAAATATAATGACACTAAATATATATAAAAAAAATGTTGAATTTATTACAAATCTATCAATTTATTATGAGGTTTTTTTTTTTTTTTTTTTTGGTTAAAAATGAAAAAAAAATCGATAACTTTATTTTAAATTATCGCAGATCGATGGCTCAACCATTCGTTTTAAAGGTATTGGCGAGCTCTTTTGAAAGATACCCATCATGAAAATGTACTCCCCAGGAGGGGGGAGACGAGGCTCCTACATACACAATTTTTTTTCTCCCTGTACACTATCTCAATAACAAAAAATATATAATCGTTTCACTTGGTTTTGTTCAGTCTATAGATGTTAAACTCAACTTACCTGCTATTTCCCCCATAGACGTAATGTATTTCTCTTGATTGCCCCTGTACACGAACCATTTGCTTGATCTTAACGAAAATCTTACTGTAGCGTAACTATATAATACACATTTAGAATACCGAGTTTGAAATTTCTGCTACTATTTGCTCTTGAGATATTCTGATAACAGAAACACAGACAGACACACAGACCATTCGCTAAAAACATGATTTTCGTATTCAGGGGACCTCAGAACATGTAAATATAACAAAAACTCACATTTCAAAAATTTGACCCTAAAACAATACTTTCTCGACCCTATGGGTAAAAGAAAGTGATAAAAAATAAAACATTTTTTCAAATAATAATAATATATATGTATTATATATATATATATTTAAAGAAATAATAAAGCTAATGTTTTAAAAAAGACATCCTTGTCTACAAGCCTCAAGGCATTCGAGGAAAAAAACTTAAATTAAACACATGGCCAACAGTTAACCACTGTATAATCATACATGCAAACACCTTCTGAATGATGGCTTAAATGAAGGAAAAGTAGGCTGTAAATAACAATCTATTAATTTCCATTAATTACTTTCTTTTACAATCTAACTTCACCATGCTTTCTTAATGAAGATATATATATCTTGTACAATTAATGACACTATATTTTGTAATGAAATAGGGCTTTAGAGCAAAAATGTCTTAATTTGTTGAAAAGGAAGTTTTCATAAATAAATATCTAATTTATAGTTTGTTTTAGAAGATATATTGTAAATAATTATTCTTGCAAATTCCAGAACGAATCCTGACATATGTTTTGTTTTTTATTGATGCGAAAATTATGTATTTCATCATTTATAAGTGTCACAATAAAAGTAATAATAAAATGCTATTCTTATATTTTATGCGAATGTCGGGCTTATACGGATATATATAACATACGGACAAATTGTCTAGAAAATTCATGGACTTCAAACATCTTCGTTATCATAATATGTAAAGAGAGAAAGTAATTATAAAAGTAGCACTAAAAAAAAGTCCCATATTTTTTAAAAGCTTATTAATATTCTGTTAACATTATTGAAGCAAAAACATAAGCGTTTCTTGAAACATAATGAAAGTATAATCAAATTAGAGAATAATAATAATAATAATAATAATAACCCTACATCGGCTAAACTTTTATTATTTTATTAGAAATTTGTTAACGAAATTTAAAGCTAAGACTTGAAATCTGAAGAAATGGGAAATATCAAAATAAAATGTGGAATATATAAAACATCGAAATTTTTAGAATGCATCTCAAAAGTCAAAAATGCTTTACAAATGTTGATAAAAGCCTATCTGAAAATAATATAAGATATTAAATATTAAACAAAATATTAAAATCAATTGTTCCTCCAAAATCATAAAAAACAATACTTTTTTTTTTTTTTTTTTTTTTTTTAAGTTTGTGATTGTTATACGTAAAAATTGTTATATATACAAGTAGAAGTTATATGCAACTGGAACTGATTAGTAAAACTTGATAATAGATGCCTTCTTTATATGTGTAATCAAAACCAGAGTAAATATTAAGTACAGTACAAAATCTAAAAATAAAATAGAAATAAAAGTAATCTGAAATACTATATGCTGATGTGCTTGAAACTGAAAACTGTTAAATAATATCTTTTGCATTCTCCAATTAAACAGAAATGACATAACACACTGCAAGAACGCAAGCCAAAATTTGGAGTAAAAATTATTTACATTGTTTTTTTTTAAATGAAGTATAAGCACCACAAAAACACTGCATGAAAATTTCCCCCCAACACAACTTTTGCAAATTTTTATGTTAAATGACCTCCTGAATCCGAATAGTATGCACATTTTGCCCTATCGCGCACGGTTTTCTATGAACGGCCCCTTGTTTTATCACTTTTCGGTAATTTCATTGCTATAAATTTGATTTTTAGAGGGGTGAAGGATTATTTTAACTGTTAAATAACTTTTGAGGGGCTACAGAATTGGAAAATTCTAAAACATGAACATTTGCGGCAAGGAGAAAATTTAGGGGAGATTTGCCACTGAATTTATGTATTACATTTCTTATATTTTAACAATCTATTATTAATGTTATTCATTAAAAATCATATTTTTTGTTTTTCAGTGTTAAATTAATTATTTTTCATTCTGCAAATCAAATTCATGGCCATAAAATTACCGAACAGTGATAAAATTTGGGGAAAGGGGTGGTGTCCGGAAAAAATGGTGGGTGACTGGGCAAATTGAGAATCATATTCAGATTCCGGACGTCATTTTACATAAGAATTAACAAGAATGGTATCAGAGCTTTTTTTCTCAGCACAATACTGAATACACCAATAGCTAACAAAATAAATGTAGTAGAAAAAAGCACTAATCTCGAAACATGGAAAAACCGTTAGTAAGTATACACATAGCAGGAAGCGGGCGGGGGGGATTCAAAGAATAAAAATGAGAATGACACACAATTGCGAAATATACATTTTAAATATTTATATTTCTTTATAAATAGATAAAGTATATTTCAAAATATTTAGTATTTTTTATGCAATAATGTGTGTTATATTGAAAAGGGAAATTGTCTAAAAATCATTTTTCTCTTAAGAAATGACCAATTTCGTGTATTGATATATTTATTTTTGTGTATCTACTTAGTTTCTAAATATGGCTTTCATTTTATGTAGAGATAACACATGTTATGTATATTTTGTATACTTTTCAATTTCTGGAGGAAAAATATTTTTTGTTTTTATATTTTTCTTACTAACTTCTTTTATTTACAGAATATTTTTCTAGCAGAATCTCCTTACAAACTGGATAGTAACGAAATGAAAAATCAATTGGAAATTTAAAATAGAAAATTTTCTTTTAAATGTTTATCATAGCATACTTAAATAATTAGCGTATAAATGAGATGAATAAAATAAAGACATATGTTGAAAAAATATATTCAGGAACTATTTTCTTTATTTTTTTTAATAAAAGAGTAATATGTTTGAGAAACATATTGGTTTGTAAAACATACCGAAACAAGTTTGAAATAAATCTGTGTTTTTATCACTTTGTATAGTGTTAAATTAGATTTCATCGCTTTTCAAACTATTTATTCATTCAGAATAAAACTAACTTTAATAACAAAGCTATATTACAGAAACACTCTAATAAAACCAATGTTATATTGCAAAATGTTTACATGGTAAAAATACTAATGAAAACTAACGTATTATTGTTACATTATTCAATAATATGAGCTGCGAATAAATTGTATAAAGCTATTTTTGAAATTTTCTGAGTAAAAAGATAAAAGCGAAAAACTTCTTTAACAAAACATATAGCTAGGATATTAGAAGTTTCCTTATATTGGGTCACATTTTCTAATTTTTCTAGTAATTATTATTGATATTTAAATGTAGTGAAAATAATATTTATACTTTATTTATTACGTTTATATAAACTATATTATATCACATGCAGATTATGTAATACATTTTTATTATATCTATTTTAAAAAATAAATGTTCTATAAAAAGTATTGTTTTCAGAAATATATACAGAATGTTTTATTACTAGATAAAAAATACTCTAATGCTGTAAAGGATATTCTTGTGCTGCTCAGATCATTTTACCATATCATATGGGATTTCATAAGAACGTATTCCCCGAAAAATTTTCCAAATATTTAAATTTTATTTACATTTCTGGAAAATTTAATGCATTTTCCTCTGACATAAGTCCATTTGATATTCTTCAACATCCTAAAAAATACTTTCGAAAGAAAATGTCAGACCTATTCACATAAAATTCGCACCTTAAACCGTGTATACATATGTACATATATATATATATATATATATACACGTTTATGTTACGAAAAAACCCGAAATAGAAAATATTATTTACACTTGGGAAGTTAGATGACTGATTGCCTTTCTGATACAGACAATTTAAAGCAGATATCAAACACGTATGCTGTAATTCATAATATGCAATGATAGTTTTCAAGGTATTTCATAAAAACTGAAAAGTCCCCACCCTTTAAATGCTTCTTGCCTCCCACGGGTGGGGACTTTCAGTATGTTGTTCAAGTCACTCTCGATTAGGACATTGTCTATTTTCAAAATTACGCGGTTTTTTTTTTTTTTTTTTTTTTTCTGTTTGCGAATTTTTTACCTTCGTTATCTGAATTGGTACTCAAAACGCCATTTTCCCCTACTTGCCTCAAATTTATTAAAAACATTTATAAAAAAAAAAAAAAAAAAAAAAAAAATCTTGCTTATATTACCCTTAAATATCTCCTTCGTACATAATTACTACTTAAGTTGAAAATATTTTATCAGAACCCTTTTAATTACAGTCTTTAGTTAATTTTACTACTGCAAAAAAAGCATTTTTTTCCCTATTTTAAATATGATATTTTATACCCTTATATTTTCTAAATTATTGATCATACAATGAAAACGTAATAGACATTTTTGTAAGAAATTTTACTCAAATTAATTTTGTAAATGAGTTTTTTTCTCTCTAAATCCTATAGTTTTCAAGATATTTAATAAAAACTGAAATTTTGGTATGTTGTTCAGGACACTCTCGGCTGTGAATATGAATGTGTCAAACTTTAAAGCTACACGATTTTTTTTTTTTTTTTAACTTCTCCTATTTTTATTGGAGTGGGGTGAATTATTGAGGATTTTTTAGTTAGTTCAAAATGCATTTCATCATTTAAGCTTTATTCATTGGTAGTTTATATTCTGTTAAACTTGTATTCTTAGGAATTAATCTCAATATGACATATTTTGGTGATACTTTTGCCATTGTAACATAACAAAACAAAGTGTTCAAAGTACATGTTTTTCAGAATTTAAATGCAATGTTTGCAGTTAAATCAATAAGTGTCATATGCATATTTCCGGGAAATAATTATAAATAAGTAAAAACTAAGTTAACCAAAAAAGTATTTATTTAAACTAGATTATAAACTTTTCTGAAACTTGCAAATTTTGATTGATTATTAAATGTTATTTGAATGTGGGGAAAAAGAAAACTGAAAATAATAATAATAATAATATTACTTAACAGCCATTTTCTACAAATAAATTACTAGTAGTCTCTTTTAACGTGAAAAAGAAAATGTTTTAGTAGTGAAAACATTTTTCTTTAAAGTGAGATGAATTAAAATGCAAACAATCTCGAATGCAGTTTATTTGTCGCTTGCTTAAATTTACAGAGTACAATGGAAATAATTGCTGTCAAACAACAACAACGACACGAAAAACTAGACCTATTTTTTGACCGCATACGTGACCAAGCATTCTGTGTGCAGAATGTTACTTACATTAATAACGTTTATTGTAGATAAACTAGCCAAGAATTCACTATATTGAGCAATAAGGGTGGATCAATAAGGAAAAATTACGAATCTTGAAACTTTCATATAAAAAGTACTTAGGATAAGTGCACCAGTGATTGACACTTTTAGAGCAATCTCTGATTTTTTTAATGTTCTAGTCATCAGAAAATATTTTTAGAAATCTTAAGTTAGTACATATGGCATGAAAGACATTCAGAACCACATATATGTTAAAATATTTACATTTGATAACAATTTTTTTAAAATGAATTTTTATTTGACACCCACTCAGTGCTCCAGTAATTGACACTGCCAGTTTTTCATTTTATTAGTAATTGGCACCCGATGTTCCAGTGTTTGACGCCACTAGTTTTTCATTTTACCAGTTATTAGCACCCTATGCTCCAGTGTTCGACATAAAATGTTAAGATTCTTATATGTAAAATATATGATTTTATTATTTTTTTTATTTATTAATTATTTGGGGATAGATGTCAATTACTGGAGCATGCCAATCACTGGAGCACCTACCCTACTAATCCTAACAGTAAATTGCTTGTTATGATGTTTAAAAAGTAATTTTCAGTTGCTTGAACAGAAGAAAATTAAGACGAATAATTGCAGAAAAATATTAATATCATTTAGACGTAACTGGCGAGTCATTAAACTTTAAAAATATAATTTTTAATTGTAATTTATCTAAATAACTCATACAAAATTACAGATTAGGAAAGGATGAACTATTCTTATTTTAAAAATACACGCAATTACTTCATTTGTAACTAATTACTTTAAAGTAATTAAAATATTACGTTCTGAAAATTAAACGGACCGTTTATTTCTCTGCTCTAGTACCATCAGTACAATTAGAAAATTTAAATTAGATCCTATTTCATTCTAAATTACCTTAGTTTTGCTTAGTTTCAACATAATTATTCAAGAGAAAATAATGATTGATGTAGAGATTTTAAAATACGCAATTCTTAAAATAACAAAAATTTTAATACTTTAAAGTATTATTTGGAAAAAAAAAATATATTTGAAATTCTTAAATAAGATTTTTTTTTTTTGTGTCTGTGTGTGTGTAATTCGTGTTCATATTAAATGGTTTCTAAAGTCCAAGATTAAATTTTGAGATTTGATATTACTTTAATTTATATGAAGTAGAAAATATATATAAATATACATACTACAAAGCGAACAGTCAAAGGACACTTCCTAATATGTACATTCATTTTCTTATATAAAGATGCCTTTTTAAAAATTTGACTGTGTAAAATAAATAAATATATATATTTTTTTTTTTTTCTAGTATAAAATTAATTAGGGTTACTCTTTTTTTTAATGATAAATAATTACACGTATAATCGTGATAAATCTCTATATTGACAGTTCCATAAATTTTGTTTAATATTACAAATTCTCTGCCCCATTTAGAGGACGAATTTAGTTAACAGCAACACGTATACGTACAAAGATTAAAAAAATATATGTAATTTTTTTTTCATCAGATATTTTTCATATTTTTTAGATGTTAAAATCTGAATTTTTAATTAAATTTCTTAAAATTTATATGAAGATTCAGAAGTTGAAATAAAATATTCTTTTCTTATTATTTTATTTTAAGAACGGTTGTTGAAAATGCTCAATAAAATAAATCATGAAAAATCACTATTTATGCTTTTTAAAGACTTTCTTTACTTTCTCTTCATGAATTAACTAAAAACCCATTTCATAAAATTTCGGATAATATATTTATTGTGTCCATTACACAAATTATTATATTAAAAAATTAAGCAGCTATATTATCAGTTTAAATTTCTAATTCTCTACCAAAAAAATAAATTAAAGAAATAAATAAAAATATTAAAGAAATAGTAGATGAAAATATTTTGTTTACAGGAGTGTTGTTTATTAAACTAATACCTTTAAGTTTTAGTAAATTGATTACAAACATAAATTTTGTTTGCATGTATTATAGTGTTATAATATGTAGTAACTTAAGCACGTTTCTGTTTAATCTCTCAGAATATCTTATGATCTAACTTGTCTATTATTATATATATATATATATATATATATATATATATATATATATCATTTTTTATCTAAAACTAGTATATGAATTTTTTAAAATTAAATAATTTTAATCTAAGAATTCACATTTTTAGCATTATTATTATTATTATTATTATTATTATTATTATTATTTGAAAATAAATCCATATTATAAGATTCATTAAATAAATATTTTAAGTACAGCAACAGAAAATAATTTGGAACAATTATTAAGATGATTTTGATTTAGGTGTCAAGGCTGAATAACTATACGAGAATCCTAGATATATGTAGAGTGGGGGGAAGGGGGCTTCAGAAGGTGACCAAGCTCATATTCAATGAAGTTCTATAAAACCATCGAAAACTGTGACTAAAAAGTGACTAGGACGACAAGCGCGTGTTAGGTTTGAGACAGACATCTTCATCAGTGTTGCACACAGCAAGAATTTGTCCCTACGCATAGAGAGATTTAGCATTTCCCCCCCCCCCCAGTATGTAGAGACCGAGAAAGGGATTTTGGTGGGTACCCATTCTCCCCAGGACATTCTCAGAATATATTCAGGACGGAACATCCTACCGACATCCTCAACTCTAAAGTGAGTACTTTTATCATCATTCCAGGAACATAGCAAAATTTAAGTTGCCGACACTGCATCTATATGAACATGTACTCGCACCTTTTAGCACTGAGGTCAGAATCTCTCAGCCATTGGTGGGGCCGTGTGTAAAAGACATTGTAAAGTAATACCATAAATTAAAAGAAACAAATAATAAATTTTTTCTGGACGAAATAATATAAACACTACTTTCCTACAAAATAGTCACTGATTCACATATACAAAAAAATAAATTTCATAAAAATGTAGTCTTTGGGCACAAAAATTATATAAAAATTTCTGGTAATTTTTTGTATTAGTTACTTGTTTTCGCAATAGCTACATTTTATTAATTATGCATTCTTTAAAGAAAATATTTAATACTTTAATGACAACCTACATGAAATCTTGCATAAAACAATTATCCTATTTCGTATAACCGTTTCCTCTGGCGAAATTCATTCTGAAAAGTAGCAAGCGGGTATTAAGTTTTAAATGTGATACTTAATTTACTTGAAAGTATAGTAATCATTTAAGTGGAGATTTTTTAAGGTATAGTTTTACATAGTGTGAAAATCAAATAGTATTCATTTATTTGTAAAATGTACTGTTACAGAAAGATACAAATTACTATAATATTTTTTTACATATTTGATTGTTTTCTTTTTAGAGCATTACCGTTAACAATTGCCATCTAATTCATCATTAATTGTTTTATTTTCCAATCAATTACATAGAAAATTTATAATACAAATGTAAGCATTCCTTATATAAAGCCCTACCATAAAATAAAATCCGTTTATAATGTCTTCATGGACAAAAAATACTTTAATGACTGCTATAAAATATTTCTACATAGGGAATACTTTCTGTTGTGGCACTACTGAGTATTTAGCTAGTAATCCTCTCAAACATACGAATTTCTGGTTAAAAGAATCTAATAGATCAGTGTAAGTATACAGAACTTTTTACTAATACGATTTAGAATGATATCAGTTTGAGAAATCTCTAATCCTTTAAAATAATTTTCAGGAAAAAATAATAATAATGTTCATATTTTTCTTTTTTAAAACATAATTCTTAAGACAGAATCAGGTCTACATATAAAATTTTTATTTGATAATTATAGTTGATCGTTATGATTTTTGGCGTGCTGAAACCGAAACTGCTGCCAGTTTTTCTCTATTATGCACACATTATTTTCAATCATCGATCAGGGCGTCTATCGACACATTTTCTTCCATGCCTTTTCCAACAATTATATAGTAATTTTGTAGTATAGTCCCACGATTAATTATAATCAACCATGAAAACATACTAGAAATCGCATTTAGGCAATATTTGACATTTTAGTTTATAAATAACAGGAAAAATAAAGAAAAAATGATTGAACATTATACTCTTAGGTCTAATTTAATGCACTGATTCATTTCTTTTCAAGAAATTCACTTAATATTTTTATACAGGGTGACAAGAAATAACTTGGACGAAGTTTCAAACCAAATATCTGTAACTACCACTATCGCAAACTCATTTTGGAAGATGTTGTCTTACTTTGGTCGCAAAAGTTCTTTGGAAACAAAGGATGGACTTTCCAACAGGATTCCGCATCTGCACACAGAGCGGGAGGCACTCAAGATTGGTGCAAGACAAATTTTCCTGACTTCATTGGAGCTGAATAATGGCCACCATATTTCCCAGATTTGAACCCAATCGATTATTCCGTTTGGTCCATCTTGGAGACAAGCGTGTGTGCTAAACCTCATAAAATTTTGGCATCCCTAAAAGAATTCTTATGCAAGGAATGGGATAAAATATTAGTAAGTGAGTTGCGGCCCCTAGCCGAAAAATTTGTGACACGTTTAAAGCTCTGCATATTAAGGCTAAAGGTATCCACTTTGAAAATTTGTAAATATAATAGACAAAATAATGTATTCATATTTACTGAAGTTTGGTCGTAATATTTTCATTAGCATTAAAGTTATAATGTATCATGTGTGTCCAAGTTATTTCTTGTCACCCTGTATAAGACAAATAAAAATATGTCGCATTTACAGCATATATTGCCTAAATGTGATGTCCAAGTGCCTAAATGCGAAAAAGCATTTAGTGACTTCAGTTAAGCATTCTCCATTTTTTCCCCTAAGAGATTTGCGTGTTTTGGGTGGATTAAAGGTCGATACAACTGTTTTTAATACGCAGTTTTCAAACGATTCGGTTGAATTTCTTGTAGGGGTAGGATGAGATTCTGTTTGGAATGTAAATTGTTCTTGAATACTCTACATGTTTAATAAGAATCAACACACTAGAAATGTACAAGCAGTATTCAATAATGCTTTTTTGTCAGATCCTAATTATGAGCTGGGTGAGAGATATGCATAAATAACTTACAGAGTATTATCTGCAGCAGCGCCCCCTAGATTCACAATTTTAAGCTAATATTTTTTCTCCTGTCATACAAAATAATAATCTACAAACAGCATATCTGTCCTAACCATGGCTATTTTTCTAAGGTGTTTTTTGTTCCGACATTTTTAAACATTCTGTATATACATACATATATTATCAAATGAAATATTTTATGTTTTATAAAATAATAACATGATCAATATAACCTTTTTTTTATTTAAATTTGTATATTTTGAAGAATAGAATTTTAAAACTTGTATTAGATGCTACATTTTCCTTTAGTTATTAAAATTAATAAAATTTTCTTATTTAATTTATATTAAACCATGAAATAAAACGTGCATTTTACTGATTTTTTAATAAATGTTACATAGTTTCTTTTTTTCCTCAAGTTTTTTTTTTTTTAATTATCCTGTTAAATACCCATTAAAAAACATTTTAAGTTTTGTAGATGTTCATTAAATTTTACATATACCTTAGTTATATAAAATTTATGCATATAACAAGATACGCAAAAAAATTATCAGTCGTATTTCATTTGAAAAAAATAATTATTTTGTTTAGTCAAAATAGCTATATAAGTTTCGGTTTCATCATTTTCTTGAGTTATTACGCATTCTTTAATAAAGTTAATAAAATTTCTCCACTGACTTCTTAAAAAATATATTACTTAAAAAAAAAAAAAAAAAAAACTTGTTTAAGAATTTTTTTTTTTTTTTTTTGTTTAATTTATGTAATTTTTTTTTTTTTTATAAATTACCTTTAATTATTTTTTTTTTGTTTTATAACTAAAGTTTTAATTTAATTTTTAATTAAATATTTGACTGCTAGAACCTCTGTAGAGTAGGAATTTTATCTTCTCAAAATAAAGTATTAATTAAAATAAAAAATCTGTTGTTATTTTTTAAAGCTCTCTTAAGTTTTAAAATGTCAAACAGTGCAGATAGCGGAGCAAAGATGTGTAATTAATCGTTTGCAAAATTTTCTGATTTACAATCAATAATTCTGTAGTTTGACAAAATGTCGGCGGTGACGCCAACAACGTTTTTTGAAAGGTTTATAAATATAACAACATTGTAAAAATGTACGAACACTGAAACTCTTGTAATGTTAAAATCACGCATAAGAAAATATGCTCTTTCACATACGATTTTTTTTTTTTTAATCTGAGCTAGAGGAAAATTGCATGGAATTCTAAAAGTGATTTTTGACAAAACTTAGATATAAAATTCAACTAATGATCAGACAACTTCAGATTTCAAACTGCGAAATGATGACAGGTGAATCCGTTGAGATCTAAGAATTTTGTTAGTCACTCAAAATTTTTTTAATTGGCTAGATTTTAAGAATAAGTTATAAAAGCGTAAATTAAACAGAGCAAATATTCGAAATTTAATGAAAGTGTTTTGCCTGAATTTATACGTACAGCACTCACGAAAAGTTCTTTGACATTTTCGGATGCAATTGATATTGTTGAACACTTACAGAGAAATAATTTATCCTTCACTCAGCCCAAAAGAAAAAAAAATCGCACACATTAGGATACCCGTATAAGCAAATTTATATTTTAAACCTATCACTATATCCTAGAAATTGGACATTTGTATTTTAGATTGAAAAAAAAATCGCCCCTGATATTTGTTCAATTGCATTTTTATTCTCGAGTAATACATTTTGAAGTAAGGTGTCATTGGCTATTGGACATCTCAGAATACGGTGCACATTATTATTTTATGCAAGTTAAACGTGTCTGGAGTCAGCCATGACCCAAGGTCATAGTGATGATAGTGTTAAAAATAAGTAATGCGTGTGAGAGAAATGAAATATTTTATAAATACACAAAAGTGAAAATTACCATATAGTATTATTTTATATAAACTTTATGAGTATGGATAGAAAAAGATGTCTTATAATTTTTTAAAATATTAAGACTTAATTATTAAAACTAAAAAAAAATATTTCTTGCTGATGTTATCAATTTATCAATTTTAAGAATCAAATTAACCCCTCATAATTATTCTTCTACTTTTATAAAAATCTTATTAATTTCTTTTTGTTAGTTATCTGGAAAAGAAAATATTTCATACAAAATATTATCACCTGTTCAAAATTTATTTTAAAAAAATCTTCTCTCTTATCTTTTGTTATGCATTGTTAAAAATATGGAACCATTTGATATACAACTTCAATTTCCTTTCAAACAGAAACTTGTTCTTTCGAAAAATGCATTAAAAACTAGTTTGCACCTGACACTTATATCTCCCTTAAGCACACACACGAGAAAAAATCAAAGAAATCAACTCCCGACTCTTTCTAGAAAGCTTTTGGAAAAATCTATTGTCTTTAAAGCACATAGGCTTTTCAGAATCAATAGCACACTCGACAGTCAATAAACATTAAATAGGGATCTTTAATCTTTCTTCACGAAGCCTTAGGCTGAAGAGAAGGGAAAAAAATCGATAGATACTTCCGTATGCTTGTTTCTAAAATTTATTTTATTGATCTAAAAAGAATTTTACAAAATAATGTGAAAGGCGCAGATTATATATATATATATATACACACATACACAAACAAACATATAGAAAGATATATATATATAAGCAAATAAATTTAATTTATTTCGATGAAAAATTTGTACGAGTTTTTTATTCATAAAAAAATCTTTGTTTTGATGAAAAGAAAAACAAATAGCTGATAATTTTGACATAGAGTGGTGCTTATGGACACACTTGACAGAAACCAATTTTCAAAAAATGTTAAAATTAAATAATTCCTATGAGAAATTCAGATAATATGGCAAAAGAGAAATGCGAATTTTAAAATGGTGAAGTCACATAATTTCCAGTAAAATTTTAAATTAAGATGTTTATTTTATTCAATCAAGCCTAAAAAATCATATAGCATTTGCATTATGAACTTTTCAGTATACAGCTTTTCGTATACATATGCATTTATACCTGTAAAAAAATACTAAATTCATTTCAAACTCGATGTAAAATGTGGACAGACTGAAAAAGGTAGAAATATTAAAACTAGACAAAATTATCCAAAATTGAAATTTCAGAATTTTAATTGTCTATAATTATTAATTAATGTTATGAATAAAGGATAATTAAGCATAGACAATTTTAGTATACAGCAGACTAACAATAATGTAGCATTAATGATATTAAATTTTGAAACAACATTAAATAAAGAAAATTGGAGAAAAAAAAATAGCATATTAAATTCTACGTGAAAAATTATTATTGAATTTTAACATAACATAAAAAATAATAATAATAATAATAAAAATTTGTATGAAAAACAATTATTTAAGATTATGTTCAAGAAACTATAGAATCATTTCAATTATTAGCGCATTGTAATTTTAAATTATCATGTATGTATAAATACTAACTGAAAAAGAATTAGAATAATATTAAAATAATTTTAAATTTAACTTTGTTTTAAAGTAAAAGCAGGTTTTTTTTTTAATTTATACATGAGAAATTTTCACATTAAAAAATTTTAAAATCAATGCAGCAAATCCTTTACTAATCATTCAAAAGTCTAACTGTAATTAAATATATCTTTTCAAATTAATATACTTGCTCAATTATTGAATACTGTAGTATGTTGCCAGTAGCTAGCTTAGCTTGGTAGGACACGTAAATACAGAGATTTACTATTTTGTTTTCCCATAAAACTAATTTTAAATCAGAACTACGACAAGGAATAATAGGACACGATAATTCTCAAACTACTGCAGTACATGACATAGTTTAATGACGACTACTAACACAACATGTACAGAGTAGATGAATCCCATTTTAAATAGTAGCATGAACAGCGCTGCCAAAGCCGCGCTACATTTTATACTTTAGAGCATTTTAAATAATAAACACGCAGACGAAACTCTGCGACCCTTACTGAAAGAGCGACTGCTACAGACTGACAAAGTTTATTACCAAATGTTAATGGATGTGAGGTTACGTGGTTTTTGACGAAGAACGCTTCTACGTAAGATTTTCGTCATTGACTTTCGGTAGGAAAACAACCTCACAGGGTGATCTGAGCTAGGACATGTAGTTTTGGGTATTACAGTAGTATTTATTTTATCCCTAACTTTGCTAAAAGATTTCTTATTCAAAAGTCGTTTCTAGGCGGGTAAAATCGCAATAAATTCTTTCTCTTAGTTTAAGCTGCATTCGTAAAATTTATCTGTGTTAAGATTCATTACATCAATCCTTATTTGGTCTTACAAGTCGCATTTAGTTTAAAAGTAACTGCTATATATGCAATTCTTTTGAATGTTCTCTTAAGAGTTTAACCTTGGATTCTCTATTGGCGACAATTTTAAATAACGAAATTGGTTTCCTTGCGAAATGTAAGGCAAGGCAACCCTTCTGAAACGGTCGAGGATTTGCATGCAGATATTCGAGGATGGGAAAAACATTTTCTTTCTAACAAGCACAGATTTAGTGTATAAGTCCGTGCTCACAAGTAACCAGCTTGACGAAAATTTTGACGAAGAAGGTTTATCACTCGTCAGAAGAATGACTCAAATATTCTGTGAATTTTTGTAATTGCTTTCCCAGAAAACTTTAGAAAAGGAACCTATAGCTAGTGCTGCCCCCCTCCCCCATTATATGGCTTACTGGTTTAACTGCCATCCTTTTTTAAGAACCTATGTTTACAGAGAAAATAAAAAGAAATAGTTAGAACTGAAACTGATTTTTTTATTGACAAAGTTTGAGATTTATTTTCTTCTTCAAATTTTATCCACGGACATTCCTAACGTAGTTATAAATAAAGAGAATCATCCTCGTGATTAGTAGCTGAACCATCTTATATGCATATTGCAGCATTTATAATATCTACTCTACGTAGATGACGAAACCTGCAGTATAATTACTTTAAATTACAGCTTTATAATGCAACCAAGGAGGTAAAAAGTGAAGTTGAAGGTTCTGAAAATTTATATGAAATGTTTATAGCACATCTTCATTACGAGGCGGGAAATTATCAGAAACTGATAGAAGTGGAAAATTCTTATATGATCCTTCTTTTGTTTTAGGGGAGGAGTATGGGGCTGCCTAAGAAGTATAACAGTTTTTGAAAAGCGGGGTGACATTTACATTATCTTGTTTTAAAAATGAGATGACATTTTGCATGGTATGGATATAATACGTTTGTATAATATTTATTTTTGTGTAATACATCGATAAAATTCTTGTATATTATACATATGTATATTATATGCTTGTGTAAATCATATACATTATGCGTGTGTCAAACGCATTCATAAAATACATTTATGTCATGAGCATGATTTCATAATATATGCGGGTCACATCACAATCGCCTGAATTCGTAATATATATTTAAAGATTGCTTTCCATCCACTATATACTTCCACACACACGCTGTTTCAGCAAGGACTCCCCAATTTGGGAATTACATAACTGAGTAACGGTGAGAAACAGAGAAACAAGACTATTTTGTATGGACACGGACAGGTTTGGAATTTGTTACACACCGGTTTGCAGAAATTGTTTCAAGATAGCTGAAAGATGGCGCCACAAGCACACAAAGCTTTAAACGGTACTCAGAAGTACAAAAAATTCAAACCTCAGACGGTTTCATTGCTGACACATATAGATTTGTATAGATTTAGTTATTATAGGGAGTTAAAGAACATGTATTTTCAAGCAACGTGTTTCTATTGTACTGGAATACCACCAATTAGGTCGGAGTCCGAAGGTGACAAGGCGAGCTTTTAACAAACATTTAATGTCTAAGAAGCTCCAGATCAGAAAACATTTCGTAATTTATTCATATGAAAAACTCCAGACCTATATGTTCAGCATACCACTTGTTTCACTTTTCTGCTCTGAAATACTCTCTACATGTTTGTATGCATGTATGTATGTATGAAGCTGAACATTTAAAATGAAATTATATCAACTGTAAACATATTTAAAATAAATATGTTATACTTTTTTCATATAAAAAATATATATATTAGAAAAAAATAGAAAAACATGATAAAATTCTTGAAATATAATTCTTTATATGTTAAAGTTATTCAACGTAAAACTTCTAGAGAAAATACTTGTGTGAGAAACGAAAGAAAAAAAAATAAAATGGAAAGAAAAAACTTTTACGAACTTTGAAAGCAAAAATACCTGACGTGAACTAATTTGAATTTTTGAATGCTTTGAAATTTAGCATTTAGAAGCGTCTTAACTTTATTGCGCCTGAACTTTTTAAAAAGTTAATTATAAGTATTCATGATTTTTCTTTTTTCTCTTAGTCGCTTGAAAGCTACCTGAGACAAAATTTTCAAAATAACTAAAAGTTTTATATTTTAGTAAAGATAATGTATTACATAGGTGATTTCTATTTAAATGATTTTGGTTAAAAAACTAACTAGAAATGGGTAAATTTTTAATAAGCATTTTGAGTAATAAAAAAAAAATCGTGACAAAGTAGTTTCTCTAAAAATTCTTTTATTTTTATTTACTCTATAGCGAGTGAAGTACAGACTTAAAATATTATGAAATTATTTTATATTTTAAGTAAGGTAAACAAGATAGCATAAACAATTACTGTAAGATTTCCAAAAACTGGCGCTTAAAGATAATATATATAAAATTGTACATATAAGCAATAATTGTAAATAAATTGCTATGAATTATCATAAATCCCTACAGCTATATTATTTATTTTGATATTTGTTCTTACCATTTGCATTTCTATAAAGCTTTTTTCAGTTCAAAAACACTAACATGTTTATCAATGTTCTTTATTCAACGTTTATCATATCAGGCGGTTGGAAATCTTACACATATTTTTTCATTCGTCGTTTAGAATCTTGTTATTTATTTTATTTTTTTATTATTATTTATATATATGTATTTATTTCTTTTTCGCCACTTTTACGTGTATCTTTTTTGTTGTCGCCATCGTACAGGTGAATTGCAATACTCAATAACACTGCTCTGCATGACAATTGCCCCCCAACACCTTTTTTGCAAATTCTTATGTAAAATGACCTCCTGAATCTGAATATGCCGCACATTTCGCCTTACCATCCACCATTTCTTAGGGACGGGCCCCTATTTTTGACACTTTTCGGTAATTTTATGGCTATAAATTTTATTTTTAGAGGTGTGGTGGGGGGGGGGGTATTTTAACTGTTAAATGTACTGTGATGGGCTACAGAGTAAAAAAAAAAAAATTCTAAAACATGAACATTTGTGGCAAGGGGAAAATTTAGGGGGATTTGCCACTGAAATTATGTATTACATTTCTTGTACTATTCTTTTACTCTGTTATTAATGTTATTTATTTATTGTTTTTAAAAGCTAATTTAATTCTTTTTTCATTCTCCAAATCAAATTTGTGGCCATAGAATTACTGAACAGTGATAAAAATTGGGGGAAGAGGGGAATGTCCCGAGAAAACTGTGGATGACTGGGCGAAATGGGAGTCATATTCGGATTCAGGAGGTCATTTTACATAAAAATCAGCAAGAATGGTATCAGAGTTCGATTTTTTTTTTTTTTTTTTTTTTTTTTTTTTTTTGGCAGCGCAGTATAATTTGAAAGCGATATCCTCGTCCCCACGGTCTGCTGATCTTTAAAATATAATTAAAAAATCGAGCTTCATATACGACCAGATCTCGTACACATACATTTGTGTACAAAGTTTCATAGACCTAAGTCACAAATATTTGCCGAAACGTGATAATAAACAAACTCATATGCACATATTATTAAGAGTCTAATAGATCATTTTAATATTTAATAATTTTCTTTTAACTATTTTATAATTCATCACCCCCAATCTTCTTTCGAATTCCATTTTCCATCTGTATGATCCTCTGTTTTGTATATTACTGCTAGCATGTTGTACTTGTGCATACTTTTTTCGCTTTATAAAGGTCGTGTTATTATTCGTATTAAAATCACATATTTTTGTACAATTTATAGTGTTTTCTTTCAAAATTTTATACTTATTATTCTTAAAGATTTTTTTTTTTTTTTTTTTTAACTGAAAGATATTTTAGGATCACGAATATATTATTAATTTACTTTTTACATTTATTATTACTTTAAACAACTAAACTTGTAACTTAATAAAGTTCTGAAAGTTTAAAATTTTTCTCTGTAAGCATAGGTGATTGTGATTACGAAAATAAGAGTTTCACTTGTTACATTCATTTAAGTTTTATGTGTATCGTCTGATCTAGGTAAGAGGCATAATAATTAATGTAATAAATAATGAATATTAGCCAGGAATCTAATATTGGTGATTTTACAGCATGAAAATAAAAAAGCTTTATGTATTTTAACATCATTTAAGGTTAAGAAAAATAATCATTATAATGTGTTTGAAAAATAATTGTATCTTCTGTATTTTTTCTGTATTTTCTGTATTTTAAATTTCGTTTAGAGCTTGATTTCTTGTGCAAGACTTGAGGGCTATGTGGGGGGGGGGGGGAGAGTATTCTCTATGCAGCATCCAGCCAAAGCTTTACAGATTAAGCTCGTTCACATAATGTTAACAAATGTCGCAAAGTAAACTCGACGTTAGCGCTTCTGCTCGTGCAGTGGCTGCGGTACCCAAATAAAAGCTGTGAAAAATCCGCCCCTATTGTGCTTTCTTTAAAAATGTTATCTCTTATGGTTTTAATATAAACAAGAATTAATTCTAGCCCTAAATGAACATTATAGATGTGATTATTTACTTGAAGTTATTTGCGTACATTTGACTTTAAATACAAAATATGTTAGATGTTAGCTAATAAACAATCACATTATTATTAGTTAACATCTAAATTAGTTGAACTATAAATATGTGATAATTTAAAACAAAGTTACCTTTTTTTTTTTTTTTTTTTTTTTAACGAAAAAAAACCAAAACTAAAAAAATAAATAATAAAAAAAATACGATTTTTTTCTAATAATATTACTGAGTGAATTTGTTTAGGAAAATATAGAAGAAAGTCTTGTGGTGGCCAAAACATACTAGTTTGTTTAAAAAATAAAGAAAAAGTTTGTTACAAAATTAATAAAAATACTTGTAACAATATATATAATTTTTATAACTGTAAAAATTCTTACTCTGAAAAAAAATATATGTATATATAAATTAAATAATGAATTTAAAAGATAAAACTCATAAAACGTTTTCTAATCAATATAAAATCATTCTATCTATTCCTATCTATCCACAAAAGTTGTAATGCTATCCTCAACAGTTCTTGTTCTTACTTAGTAAACTGTGTTTCCATTTCCTATAAGCTCAAAATTTTTTATTATATTTTTTATTTTATTGCTATCGCTGGTAACTTTTTTAAATGAAGCTTTCGTTAATACTAATTGAGCTACAATTTCTCTCGTTAATGCTAATTGAGCTGCAATTTCTCAATTCATTTTATGCATGTAAAAAATTAGAAGCCAGAAAACTTCACAAATGAATTTCTAATTCTAAGATATATGGCAGGAATTCGCTTAATAAACCACTTTCGAGATAGTTGATAAAAGTTACTGTTTTACAAAAGTATCCAAATCTTTATAAAGATGGTTTTTTGTTTGACCGGATTTTTAGTACGCTATACAAATCTACACCGTTCAAACGACCGCCACGAAAAATGGCACACTTATTATTCAGGACAAAATCTAGCTAACGCCGTATCTCTTAGTTCAGCCGGACAATTGGATCAAAAGATATTAAATAAAAACTATTTTAACTTTAAAATGATTAATAAAATAAAATAAAAATTAAAGACATTTTCTTTTAGCTTGATTCGCATTAAAAAGTATGAAAATATTAATATGAAGCATTTCCACCTAAATTTCATACTTTAGTTAATTTTAAAAAACTTAATTGTCGTGTCGAAAATCTGTTTGCCCCCTTTGATTCATAAATATCGTCCCTTTCAGTTGGTACCGATTTTGTAACAATAGGACACAGATTTCTAATTCATTTTCACTTTTTCCGTTTTTAACCCGGATTCGACAGAAATCGGCAGGCGGTTTATGACAGAGAACGTAAGCTAAGAAACTGTCTTTAAAAAAGAAAGAAGTATTTGATGCCAAAATAAACAAATAAAATACACTTTTTTTCAGGAAATAAAATAAAATATTTTTATTTTTGCGTGAATAATAATTAACGAGCTAATAGAAATCATAAAAAAAGAAAAAAAAAAATACATTATAAATAAATTTAAAAAAAAATTTCACAAATCAAATTCTTTTTAAATTTGCGTTTATCTTCAATAGTACAGTGCCGGCAAAAAAAAAAAAAAAAAAAAAAAAATCTTTACACTTGAGTGGCAAAAAAATACTTTACATGTCAGTTGCAGTTCTCGCCATAAAATTGTGCGGAACTCCAGTGATGACACTTGATGTTAGTCGATCACAGACGACCTTTCCCTATCCTGTCAACACTCATTTCACCTCGTTTACTTTTAGAGTTAGGCTGTACGCTCTTTGTTCCCGCCAGCCAGTATTTCGTTCATTTGTTAAAAGTTTGATAAATTACATCAGTATTCCCACTCCACATAATGGGTCGGTAAGCTTAAAATGGAAGATAAATCTCATGCCTTGACTCTGCTAGAGAAGGGAATCTCTGTGATTGATGCAGCCAGAGATCTGGCAGATCATTCTGGATGTAGCCAGTTGTAGTCATCTGTCAAATGTAGCCACAGATCCATGCCTAAACGGCTGCATTCAATAATAAAATGTAAAGATGAGATGACAAAATAGTGACCAACTAACATTTCATCACTAGGATTCGACACATTTTTATGACGGCAACGGCAAATGACATGTTAAGCATTTTTTTTTTTTTTTGGCTCAAGCGTAAAGATTTATTTTTGCCAGCACTGTATAAAATTTCGAGTTAACGCTATAGGATCACACACGATTGAAATGAAAGGGAATTTTATACTTTTATTTTTTATACGCTTTCACTTTATACACGTAATCTTTTGTATTTTAAAATATCTTTTTGACACTGTCAGAAAATAACTTTTGTAATCTGCAAATCTGGCTAATCATTCCTTTTCGAATAATACAACTTTCGATGCTTTATTCTCAGGATTAATATGTTAAGAGTGTACCACAAAATTCATGTTTGCCTATTAATATATAGATTAAAGAAAAAAAAAAGTTACGCTCCGAAAGTTGATGCATATTTTTTTTAAATCTGGAATTCGCGTTTGGATAAACGTTTTCAATGAGATATCTGGCATTAGCTTAAAAAATTTATTTAATTAAGTAGTTATTTTCTTTCCTACTGTAAAACAAACAGTTTAGTTTTTATTGTGTACCTTATGAGGCTTTATTATGTTCTCGCTTTAATTGTAAATAGTTATAATTTGGATTTTATTAAGCTTTTTTATTTTTTTGGAAATATCTTTTTTTTTTTTTTTTTTTTTTTTTTTTTTTGTATGGAACAGCTTTAGTATCAGACCTTTTTCACAAAATTTGAAATTTGGCCCCGAAGTAGCTCGGACGTTTCCCGCCAAGATCTTTAATTACGAAATTGAGATAGCCATTTCAATTCATCGCAAAAATGGTTTAAAATATTTAAAGTCGTCAAGGGGGATCCTATACTAAAGGTGTGCTTTTTGCATTTATTTATTTGTAATATTTCCTATTAAAGACTTCGGAAAATGTTTCATGCATTTCTCTTTTTATACCATTGTTCATAGTTCTTTCATTGATTTAAAAATTCTATAAACACTTCTTCGACCTGGACAACGCCGAGTAAACCTGCTAGTATTACCTATATATTACGCATTAATACGATACATAAAAAGACACTTAATTGGCAATAAACAAATTCTTAAATCAATGAAAATAGTATAAAAATACTTACCCAAAATGCTCACCAAAGCATTCGTATATTATATTATACTTTACTGCACATTGTTTATAACTTTATGTATGTTCCCTAAAACTTTGAAAATAATGTTATTTAATATAATTATGTTATAATATTTTGAACGAATAAAAAATCCTACCTTACAACCTAATGATTTTACTTACTTTATTTTCTTGTACTTATTCTTGGTTAAAAAGTTTTACTTTGAATATTGTTTTCACATTTTTTATCGCCAGTAATATTGCATTTACTTGAAGTGGAGGGGCTTAAAGTTCCATTCTCTACTCTTAGTAACTAAGTCTGAAAGGGATACCCTAATTTCTTAGGAGCCCCAGCCCGTATTCAAGTTGTAAGGTTAGGGGAAGATTTCGTAAAAAGTTCCCAAATGGGATTTCCGAGGAATCCTAGTTCGGTTAAGAATCAATATTCTACTTAAAAAGGAATTCTACGAGTTTAAAACAAATTCTCAGGATTTTATGGAACATAGCAGGTAAGAAGAAATTGAATAAGTTTGTCGGAAGGCAGGTTATGTAGGATAGGTGCTCCAGTGATTGCCATGCTCCAGTAATTGACATCTATCCCAAAATAATTAATAAATAAGAAAAATAATGAAATCATATATTTTACAGATAAGAAATTTAACATTTTATGTCAAACACTGGAGCATAGGGTGCTAATAACTGGAAAAATGAATAACTAGTAGTGTCAAACACTGGGACATAGGGGGCCAATTACTAATAAAATGAAATCTGGCAACGTCAATAACTGAAACATTCAGTGGGTAAATTCAGTGGGTGTAACATTCAAATAAAAATTCATAAAAAAAAATAATTGTTATCAAATGTATATATTTTAACATATATGTGGTTTTGAATGTCTTTCATACCATATGTACTAATTTAAGATTTCTAAAAATATTTTCTGATGACTAGAACATTAAAAACATCAGAGATTGCTCTAAAAGTGTCAATCACTGGTGCACTTACCCTACAAAATGCAAATCAATGTTACAAAGTTATAGGCAGGTTAAAACGATACTCAGAGTTTTTTGGTAGGAGAGAGGATTTTGACTTTTGTGAGTTTTAAAGTTCATAACAAAGTTTAGTCAGCCTTTAAACTATTCATCACACTTTCATTACGAAGTTTGCTGTTCGAGGGGACAAAGTCAAATGCCGCTCAAATTTAGATGTCTCTTGGAGTTTACTTATAAATTAGACTATTCAAGTTTCACACCGTTATGTTGCTGAAAGTATATTGGTCACATCAAGTTATTTAATATATTTGCATTAAAGTTATAGATCATTCATATTTTATTATACCTACATTTAAGAAGTAGGCCCATTCTCCCCTCGTTGAAGAGCTTTAATTAAATGTTTGTTAAGTTAAAAAATTACGTTTCAGTGTTTTTTCCTTACATTTACAGCAGGTTCAAATATGAATGGCGACGGCACCATTTCATCACATGGGCGCCACAAATCATCACAAAATGGGTGCCAGAAATAAACATGGAAAAATACGAGTAGGTAGGCAGAGTAGAATAATCTGGTTTCGAACCCGGCACATCCTTCAGCATACATTTCAAGAATAGAACCTACGTGAATTAGTATTTAATTGCAAAATTGGTATATACTTAAATAAAGTTACAGTAAAATCTATTACTTCTATTATTAACATATTGTAATCCAACAAAGTCTAACTTCATATTCCAGCATGGACTTAATTTTCCAGCATATTCGTATATCTTAAAATTTTTTCAGAATATAGTTTAATTAACCTGAAGAAAGTACAGCAGAATAGGTAATGAGGTGTATGTTTTTACTATATCAAATAATATATAGCAGATAGTAATTTGTTATATGGAATAATTTGAAATAAAACATATGAATTTATAACAATTTAAATAATTAATATTACATTACGAAATTTTATTTTGTAGTGGATTCATAAAAACGTTTTTTCTGTACAAACTAATATATTACTGGAAAGTAGAGGCTTATACCTTTTTTTTTTCTCCATGAGTTTAGGCATTGACCGTGATACTTTCTCAAACATAATTTTTGCAAGCTTGTTAATGCTCCATAATCTTTGAATATCATACTATAAACAGTTGCGCTTCATTTCTTGTTGACCGAGTCATGAGTTTAATATCATATAACGAATCTAACAAATGCGTGAAATAACCATAAAATATCAAAAATTTATTTTATAATAAGATATGGAAATAGAGTTGTAATTATTTCTTATAAAATTTTCATTTCTGTCTAATTTTCAAAAAGTTTAAAATTCATAAAAAATTCCAGATATTACTAGTACAATTATTAAAGGTAATAAAAAGTGTTTAACAAGAAAAACCCTCTTTGAATTAAAAGCTTATCTTAAAACTTTAAAATAAATCTGAACCATTTTAAGAATTTACTTCAAATAATTTATATAAAAAATATATGACCATGAGAAATATTACTATAACGTAACACATTCTATTATTTTCTAAAATAATTAATATTCTGATGTTTTAAGAAACTTGAAATTATCTTGCACTCTAATTAATAAAAGAGCAAAAAAATGTATAATAGAATATCGTGTTACCAACTTAGCGCAATAATTAATTTTAAGCAGATTTAATGGTGTTTTAATGAAAGAATTTTTCGGAAAGTGTATAAATTTAGTTTAAATTAAAAACTTTAACTGCTCCTATACTATAACTAAAACTTCTCAAGAGTGTATAATTGTTCGTTCATTATGATGCTTTGTTCAGGGATAATAAATGGTCATTGCAAATAGTTAATTAAAAAAAAATTGGAAAGAAAACATTTAAATAAAAAATTGGCCTCCAAATTTAAAACAATTTTGGGACACTGTTTTCACTCTCCGTTAAAACATTCAAACTAATTATTACTACACACTTTGCTCTTGTAAAATTGGTAAAAAAAAATTCTGCTTTTGGAATATTATTTATGTATTATTTGTATATTTACTCAGTATTTTTCCTATGGTTTAAAATTTGATTTTTTAAAAATATTTTAAATACAATTAATAAATAACGCAAACATTTTTTAAATATCCAACTTGCCTAATAAATAACAAAACTCTCGATTTCAGACGTTTTATTAAATATTCTGAAAAATTCTTAACCGCTTGCCTGATTATCCCGAGTTTACTTGGGTACGTATATCTTGCAGTTAATTATTATCCCGAGAACTCTCGGGCAAAGCATAATTTGTCGGTACGATTTGTTTTATCGCGCATTTAGTCGGGCTGGAAGAAATGAAAGGAAATGTAGGTTTTGAATGGCAGTTGGCTATTATATACCGTGGAATGGGAACTAATTTTGATAATTCATTAGATGATCTTCCTATGTCAGCCCGAGCTGTAATGACTCTTGCAAAACAACTGCTGGATAAGGGCTATTGTTATACCATGCACAATTTTTATAACTACCCAGATTTGGCTGATGCATTAGTCAAAAGGAAGACTGATGTGTGTGGAACCCTCCGATTGAATAGAAAAAGTTTTACGTCGAGATCTAAAGTTAAAGAAATTAAAAAAAGGATAAATCAGTATCAGAGAGGGAAAGTAACTAATGAAATGGAAAGATAAGAAGGTTGTTAGTCTAATTTACACAATACATACTATTGAAATGCAGATGTGACAAATAAACGGGGAGAGGCAAAGTCAAGGCCTAAATGTGTTAATTGATTACAATGACAAAATGGAGGGTGTAGATAAAGTCTATCAGCATTTAGCTGCTTATTTTACACCAAGAAAAAGAGGGGGAAAATATTACAAGTAGATTTTCTTCCATTTACTGGATTTGGCTTCGTGGAATTCCTACATTTTGTACTGTAAATCAGGGGGTTCAGCACCACCTAAACTATTTAGAATGGAACTTGTTTCAAAACATATTTCAGAAAATCATCGTGATGAGTTTTCTGGAAGACCCAGCATTAGTCCTTCACTACTCAGGTTAACCTCAAGACATTTTACAGATTATTCCTGCTTCTAAAATAAAGTCCAACGAGGCAGTGTGCTTTATGCTCCTGTAAAAGAGATTCCAGAGGTAAGTCAGTGAGTAATGAGACAAGATACCAGTGTACAGAATGTCAGGTATCACTTTGTGTTATCCCTTGCTTCAAAAACTACCCCACGTATTTTAAGAAAACATATGCCTTGAAATTAGGAAAAGATATCAGTAAAAATTTAACGAAAAAGCTAAATTTTTGACATCACTCTGTAAAAAAGTAATGCTTGAAATGAGGTCTGGCTGTATCATGTGATAATGAGGCTTTTTCATCCGTATTCCTTTATATGAGACTGGCTAAATATTCATTGAGATATAAAGGTTGTTTAAAAGCAACTTTTGATGTCCGTGCTGTACGAGTTCTGTAGGATCTCTTATCTTGCTACAAAAGATTTTGCCTTTACCTATAAGAATAGTACGATAGATAAAATCTCTCAACTCCCATTTTTTAAAGCTCTAAAAATTTGTCCCGGCTTTTCTCCTTTAACATATTTTTTCACAATTATTTCTCTATAATTCTTCACATTTCCTAAAAGAAAATATATTTTATTAGTTTCTAATACTTCATAATTTTTTCTGTCATTAATTATTAGACATTGGCAGTTTTGATTTATACGAATATTACGATACACGTATTGCATGAGAAATTATTGGATTACCGATATATTGTTATGAATTTGTAAATAATAGCAGTCATGTAATTTCTCTTCAGGACATAGGGGTAAGGGCCCACTTCACTCACCGTCACAGGAAGCTGAAGCTAATGTTATTCTATGGGGAATTTTCTTTACTTATAACTCATTAACTAATACATATTTTTAAATTCTGCTTTCACATTCAGAAAATTCACAACAGTTAAATTGATGGACATATTTTTTTCAATGGATTTTTTTTTTTTTTTTTTTTTTTATTCTTAATATTTTATTTTGTAATTGCAAAATGAAAACTTTCACATATTGAAAATTCATATTTTACAGCTTCAAAATAAAATATTAAAAATTTAAAAAATAAATCCGTTTTTAAAAGAAAGTCTGTCAATTTAACAGTTGGGAATTTTCTGAATGTGAAAACAGAATTTAAAAATATGCATTAGTTAATCAATTATAAGTAAAGAAAATTTCTCATATAATAAACACTGGCTCGAACTTCCGGTGACGGTAAGTGAAGAGAACCGTTAAAGGCGTAGCCAGGTTATAAAATGTTAATTTCCCATTATTTTTCTTTTTTTTTTTTTTTTTTTTTTTTGTCATTAAAATAGCTCATTTTCCTTTAAAAAACCGTTAAAATTCTCCTGGGCAGAATTGGCTTTGGTGGTGAATTTGACACTATGTTGTCGAGTTTATAGCTACTTGGCGACTTTGCCGAAAGAATCTTTGCCATCGAAATATCGATAATCTAAACTCTAAATCGAATAGTTTTCGAAATACCGGGAGTTTTTTGGAAATGAACGAAGGCATATAAAGGGATCACATTCCGGCCGTTTAATCAGTTTAAGTCAAGTCATTGAGGTGCTAAGAGCGCCCTGACTAAATCTTTGATTACAGCTAAGTATGTGTGTTATGTTATTAATCGTAGCTAATACTGTGTGTTAATGCTAAAGTGCTTCCCAAAAGTTTATAGACAATTTTTTTTTCGGGGGGGGGGGGATTTAAGAGCTAATTAAACGAGAAAGAAAGACTAAATAAATTACGCGAATATGTATTGATGTAATACAAATAATTAAATACCTAAAAAAAATACTTTTACACAGTCATAAATTTAATATAAATAATCTGGTTTGTCACTCGCATGACTTTCTCTTACCCTGAAATTTAATACTATAAATACAGGTTGGATATTAATGGGTAACATAATGAGTTCTGTTATAAAACTCTTCCAAAGCCTAATTTGAATTGTTTTAACAAAGGTTTATATATGATAATTATTTCTCTGTGAGGGGGGTACCGCCCCCTCAAACCCCTGTTTCATAACTGAACCTATATTTATATACAATTTAAATCTATTATTAAAATTAAAAGTTCACTTAAATTATTCAGACAATTTTCACACGCAACACTCCTTGAAACATATCAATATTAATCAAACATTTCCAGCAACAAACTTATATTATCTTCAAAATACAACATTTGGATCTCCTAAACTTATTCGTTCTTAAGTTACTCTAAGAGTCATAGACAAAGATCAAACGTTAAAAAACTTTACTTCGGTAATCAGGAAGCCTCAAAACGTGTAAATATACAAAATCGAGCGATGAATATTTAGCTTAAAAACATACATTATATACCATATCTCTATGAGGAGTTCATTTCAATTCCTGAACAGCTTTCCTGGACATGGTAAAATAATATAGTAAAGCACATCCACTAATAACAAAAAATAATGTTATCGCTTAAATATTTGCAGCCCTGTATATCTTTCGAAGATTATATACAGGTGCATCTAAATATAATCCTATAGTAATAATACATGGCCGGGCCTGAAATACACTTTACCAATTTGCAACTATTGTCGCACTTTTATCTAGCTCTTTCGTGAAGCCCTATAAACGAACAAAGAAGGTTTCCCTACCATATGTCGCACTTTTATCTAGCTCTTTTGTGTAGCCCTGTAAACGAACAGTGAAGGATTTTCCTACTATATTCTACATGAGATATGTTTTTACGCATATAAAAAATATATATTCGTTTCATTTGGTTTAGTGCGGTCTATAGATGTTAAACCCTACTTACCTGCAATTTCCCCCATAGACGTAATGTATTTAAATTCTCTTGGGTGTCCCTGTACACGAACCATTTGCTGGATCTCAAGGAAAAGTTTTGGGTAACATCCCTATATCATACCCATTTAGAATACCAAGTTTGGATTTTATACTATAATTTGTTTTTGAGATATGCGGATAACAGACAGACACACAGACAGACCAACCGCTAAAAACATGATTTTGGGATTCAGTGGACATCAAAACGTGTAAATATAATAAAAACTCACTTTCGAAAATTTGACCCAAAAACAATACTTTCTCTACCTTATGGGCAAGAGAAAGTAAAAATAAAAACAAAATAAAGTTGTCCCGAAAATATATAGACAACCGGTGTTAAAAGCTGATTGAAATACTCATCTCCAAATTTGCATATTCCAAGGGCATACACTTTTGATTCAATAATTTTCTGAAGTAAAACTGAAGCTGTCTTTCTTTTTTCGACTGTTTCTAAAGATGCCTTTTAACGTGCAGTTTTCCAAAAATGAAAATTTACAAATATATCGTCTGAAACCTCGTGGATGAAAGTTTTGGACATCGCAAGAAGAATTGGATGGAATTTGGTAAATACAACAGGACTGGTATTTACCAAATTCTGTGAAAAAATGACAATTTTGAAACAAAATCACGTTCTGGACGATTAAAAAAGTTTTCCAAAAATTAAATTGTGAAAATATATCGTTTCAAAGCTTGGGGAATGAAAGTTTTGGACATTGCAAGAAAAATTGGACAGAATTTCGGAAATACAGAAGGGCTGGTATTTACCAAATTCTGTCAAAAATGACAATTTTGAACCAAAATCACGTTCTAGACGACCGAAGAAAACAAATAAACGGCAGAGAAGTGACCGTTCCAGTATCAAAATCCATGGTGCATCGACGACTGCTTGTAAGTAAATTACTTGCTTATCGCAAAAAGCCTCGTTCCCCAAAGGTGACAAAACGGGATAAAGACACTCGTATTCAGTGGGCTCGAAATCATACGAATTGGACAGATAAATGGTTGAATATTCTGTTTAGTGATGAAAATTCAATTTAGATGGCCCTGATGATTGAGCATATTGCTGGCAGGATATTCACAAGAAGTTACAAACTTTTTTCAACAGACGACATTGTTTTCTCATTGTGGGTCCTAAACCGCGTGGTTATAGGATTTTATTCCCACAGGAGAAAAATTTGTCTACGGTCCTGCTTAAGCAGCAGACCGTCGTTTAATTTATTAATAGGAGATACATCGAAAGTTGTACTTGAGACTGTTTTGAGGAAAGCTCAAAAGAATAAAAAAGAAAAGAAGAGAAAAAGAAAAGGAAAATTAAATAAATAAATAAATAAAAATAATATAATTACATTTAGACAGATTACATATCATTACCAGAGAAAAGTAAGTCAACGGATGTAGTGTTGAAATTTATATTTAATAAATGAGTAATTTTCGTTTAAGGTATTATAAATATGTTTTAACTTATTATAATTATCTAGATTTAATAATATTGCTTTGAAGTTTTGCCTTATAGTTTTATTGCTATTAAATTTAAAATTGTTTTTAATTAATAAACATTTTTCGAATATGTAATGAAAAGGGTTGCCTAATCTCTTACATTTACAAAGCGCATTTAGTATTTTATTGATTTTAATAATATTATAGTTTTAAAAAATTAAAAGAACACGCTTTTATAGAAATGTGAACTAAAAAAACACAAAATAAGATAGTATTAAAATACTAAGATAGTATAGTATTTTAATACTCACACGATTTTCTCTTACCCTGTATTTTAATGCAGGGTAAGAGAAAATCGTATGAGTGACACACCATAATATTTACATACATTTAAATTTTTAATTAAAATAACTTAGAATTAAACAAAAACCATTTTTAAAAAATTTCCCCTGACTGGGATCGAACGCTGGACCTTTAGGTTCGTAGAGCGGAGCCTTACCTCAACGCCGCATCGTTCACGTAGGGAAAGTATTTTTTTACAATATAAATTTTTGTTTGCTCCCAGAGCAGTTACAAACATACATACATACAGTTGAAGCTAATAAAAGCGTGTTAAAAAAGGAAGTAGGGAAACTACCTTTTAGCTTTTCAACAGACAACAAAGAGGAGTTCACCCTTGTTGTGAGGAGCATTTTCTTTTAATGGAACTACCGATATACAGTGGTGGACATAATTATAAGACACCTATCTAATTTGACAACCAGTGAAAGAAAAGATTCAGAGCTTAAAAATATTTTATCAAATTTTATCATATCATTTTATCAAAAATATTTTATCATATTTTGTCAAAAACATAAATTTATTTTGTTATTACATATAATTATTTTAAATTAATGATATTTTCATACAATTTAATGAAAAGAATTAAAAACATAAGGCACAAAATTATAAGACATCAACCGTTTTTTCCGAATACAGTGGTCAACATAATTAGCAGACACTAATGGTCTAAAAGAAAATCCTCTAACATGGTTATTCAATATTTGGTGGAGCCGCCATTGTCTTTTTATAACATGAAAGATGCAATTCGGCATCGAATCTATCAATTCTAACAAAGTATCGCAACACAGTTCTTCCCAAGCACATTTTATAGCATTCTTTAGGGCTTCGACACATATAAACTGCCTCTCTTTTCGGTAAATCCCACAAGTTTTCGATGGGATTTCAGTCTGGGGAGCGAGAAGACCACGGGAGAACATTGATACTTTGCTCTGAAAGCCATTTTTTTGTTTCGCATGAATCGGCGCGTTATCGTGCTGGAAAGTGTAGTTTTCGCCACAAAGAAGTTCACCGTATATGGCTAGTTGATCTTTAAGAAGATTCTCATACTTTTCGGAATTCATTCTTGAATGCACAAAAACAATATCCGTTTTCCCTTGAGCGGAAAACCAGCCCAAACCATTACTGAGCCTACACCCATGTGGCGGCTCATTAGTACATGAGGAGACTTCCGTAAATCATGCCAATAATATTGAAACCCGTCAGGACCATCCAGATTAAACTTTTTTTTTCTCAGAAAATAACACAGAATACCATTTGGAGGTCCAGGCCATAGTTTGTTTAGCGAAGTTTAGACGCTCCATTTTGTGACAGCTTAGAAGCGGTGGTTTTTTTCTTTAATTTTTTATATTTCACATAGGAAGCATTATGCAACACACTGCGAATGGTTCTCCTTGAACAATTCAGTTTCAAAGCATTTTTAATGCCTGTAGAGGCCATCTTATTCTGTGTAGCTAGCGAAAGCACATTTCGTCTGTCTCTCGAGGACAAGCAAGGAGTACGTCCGGATCTTTTAATCACCGATCCATTAATTCCTTTTTCAAAACATTTCTAATTGCACATCTAGAGCGTTTAACAACTTTTGAAATATTATTAATTGAAGCACCAGTTCCATTTAATCTCAAAATTTTGCGAATTTCACTTTCTTTTAATACTGTACCTCGTGGCATGTTTGTAAATGCGTGAAGTCGGTTATCGTCTGCTTTAGTTAACTGCTGACGTCATAACAGCGTGCAGAAAATTTGCATATTGCACATTATTTTCGAAAAAAAGCAGGTGTTTTAATTAAAATGTTAGGGTGTCTTATAATTTTGCCCATGGTATTTAATTTTTTTTTATTGAACTCTATAAAAATACCATTTCTGTAAAACAATTACGTGTGATAACAGAATAAATTTATGTTTTTGATGTATTTGATAAAAAAAATTTAAACTCTAGATCTTTTCTTTCACTATTTGTCAAATTAGATAGGTGTCTTATAAATTATGTCCACCACTGTATATATATATATCAATACAAAAAACCCTTAACGGGTTAAAAGTTTGTGACGCAGCACTGTACTTTATGGCTATAAGAATTAGAAATACGGGTCTTAAAAATAATGTTATCAAATTTTCAGTGACGCTTTGATATTAATTAAATTATACATAGATTTTCTTATTTGAATTTGCTTTTTCCTTTTATTTATATTTACAGTGTAAACGTTATTTTCAACATAAAATAATATATAGCATTTACTCATTGATACCTTTCCATTCACATCTCTTATACTATGAAAGCATGTGTTTTAAAAGAAATTATATGAACTTCCAGTAACGCAGTGGTATTAGATTAAGTGATTTGTTTTTAAATTTCTCTGCAATTATTTTGTTTTGCATATTTAAGTATACGTGCACATTGAAATATTGCTTTTAATTTTCAAATACGCTGTCAAATATATCACTTTCATTAAGCTTATATTATGTACTGAAATATATTTATTTCAATGAATTATTCTATCTTTTGCGTCACGCCATCCAAAACTGAAAAAAATTTCACAGTTTTTTTCTTTGCATCACGATATCTAATTGCATGCATTTTCAATTTACTTGGATGAAATGACACAAGGTAAACATTTCCATATATTTTACTCACAGTTCCATATATTTTACTTACAGTTTGCGTCACTAGAAAAACTGTCGTTTTTCATGATATATATGTATATTTATATTTAAGTAGCCATTGTTCCGAAGATTACCAGAAAATGCTCGGAGTACAGTTACTTCAATTTGGAAAGTTACTATGTAGGAACCAATGGATATATCAACAAGACAATTGCTCCCTTCACGGGTTAAACTCTACTATCCAATCTTTTAGACAAAACCAAGTAACTGTTATGGACTAGCCATCCATAAGTCCTAATCCTAACCCAATGGAGAACCTCTAAGGAATATTAACTAGAGACATATATGTTAATGAACGTCAATTTGCACCAGTTTAAGATCTAAAGCTGTAAATTGAAAAAAAAAAGTTGGTTTTCTCTAAAGCAAGAATTTCTTCAAACTCTTGTTTTGAGTATGACTGATACAGTTTTTGAAGTGACTAGGAAAAAGGGCTCAAAAATTTAAATATTAAAGAAAAAAAAAATGGAGTTGTCAATAAACTTTTGGAACAAAACTTTTTCATTTTTAATTTCTATCACAAAATCTGCGATTGTGCGATATTCTTTTTGTATAGGATTTATTACTGTTTTGATATAACTTATAATTAGAATGATTTTTAAATCTTTATTCATATTTTTTTAATTGTAAAATTAAAAAGAATCCGTTATCTATTAACTTTTGGCACTCACTGTATCATACAGTGTATGCTGTGAGTTTTATTTTGTCAGCTATTAGTTAAGCTGTGGAATGATTTGTAAATAAATCCTTAAAACTTCGCAAGAGCTGTCACTCATTCACGGACAATTCCTGAATCTCGAGTACGCAACAATATATATATGTATTCGATAAGTGACACTAATGCCAAATAATTATAGTAATTTATATATTTTGAATCAAGTTTATATTAAACGTGAAATAATATAAGATTTGAATAAGTATGAAGCTGATTTTATTAAAAACAAAAAGTATTTAAACATTTTTGGATATCACATCTTTAAGATATATTTTTAGTATTTTTTTTTTTTTTTTTTTTTTTTTTTTTTATTTTATCTTACGAAAAACAAATACCTCTAAAAGGAATTATATTTTACATTTTATCATAATTTAATACAAAATATTTTTTGTCAAGAAAAAGATATTTTTAAATATATATATTAATCTTTCCTGAATTAAATAAAGAATGTAATTAACATTTTTATTTACTTTATTATAACAAGAGAGTAAGAAAAATATTATATGGATAAATAATAAAGACTTATTTTTTTCAAACTAATTTTGCAAACCAACTCTTTTTTAACTGATATTACAATTCCATAATTTCGTGAATGAAAAACATAAGAGTGAAAAAAATGTTATTTTAATTTATCATTATAAAAATTATTAACCTTAATCCAGGAGATTTTTAAATTAAGCTTATCATATATATATATATATATATATATATATATATATATATATATATATATATATATGAAGATAAATAATGAATAATTAAAGTAATAAATTTCATTCTTTTAATGCTTCACTTTTATTTATTCCTTTCATTAAGCAAACCTTTTTTAATAAGGAGATTATAAAACAAATTATTTATTTGACTGAAAATTATTACATTATACATTAAATTACATATATTGTTATAAAAAACTAAGCTTCTCCATACTTTTTTTTTTATCCTTTTTTTACTTAAAAACTACATTTATAATTAATTATATAATATATTATGCAACGATTTCATTAATCATAATCTAATATTTAAATTTTTTTTAAATTAATCGCTTTCTATTTTACATCATGTAGCATTTATTTCAAACAGTCTTTTAACCCATTGGCCGCTGGTGTTGGATTCCCGTAACACCACGAATAATTGCGTTTAACAGTTAACTGAAAAAGATATTTTGTAATAAATATTGTTTTTAATTAGGAAATTAGTAGGTGTTTATTTTATTACAAAAAAAAAAAAAAAATGATCTGAAAAAAAAATGTATGTTTAAAAATGAGTTTCAAACTTGAAGCACTCATCAAACCAAAAACTTTTGAAATTTTTCATATTTGAATAATAAATTTACATAACTTGTAAAAAAAATGTTCATAACAAAATAATTACTTTTGAAGTTCTCCGTAGTTTTTGCTGTTTTATACTCCCTCAAGGAAATTTCCGTAGACATTTATTTCTATTAATTTTATACTCTTATTCCATTGAAGTTATACAAATACAACACTAAGACCAATTTTCATAATTTTATTTCGAATTCTTGTTATATATGATCAAAATAATATGTGTTGCTGTTTTTATTTATTAAGAAAAAAAAAAAAAAAAAAAAAAAAAAAATCATTATTTCTAGTTTTCGCGGTTATTGGGTTAACACAAAAACGCATTTAGAACATTTATCAAATTTTTTTCTATATAATTACGGCTATAATTTTGAATCATATAAAATTAGTTTTTATTTGTAAATTTTAAATACTTACAAATTATAATATTTAGGAATTAAAAAAAAAAAGAAATGTAAATTTTATTATCAGACTAGCAGGCTACGCCCGCTTCGCTGGTCACTATCTTTAAGTGAATCACTATAGTTAATGAATTCTCAAAATTACACCAATTTTTATCATGCGAAAAAAAAAAGAGAAAAAAAAATGTGATTGGAAAAAATGTTGAAACGGGTCCCCACTGCCCTTGGCAGTGCAGGAAATTGTGCGCTGCGCGCGCGCATTTATGTTCAAACTCTTAACGAATCACTATATTATCGTAAAGGAAAAACATCAATTTAAAAAAAAAATCTCCCATCAGTGGAATAATCGGTTTGGGCCACCGCCTGCGGTAGCGCATACAGGCGCGCAAGGCTCCTATGCTCCTTCATCTACCGTTCCCGCCCCTCCTAATTATTTTAGACTTTAAAAAATACTCGCAGTCGTTCTCTCGGGCTTTTAAACCTAATAAAGCTAATTTCCCACATTTTATCTGAATTTCTTTATTTATACCCCTGCGCCCGATCCCTTCCCGCCCTTCGTAATAATTCTGTACTTTCGAAAATATCCGCAATCGATTTATCGAGCCTCAAAACCTACAACACCAATTTTCAGCGCTCTAACTCTTATTTATTTATTTTTGCCCTTTCACATCCCCTTCCCGTCTATCCTAATAACTTTACAAATTCGAAAATAAACGCAATCGATTTGTAGGTATCAAAAACCTTTATGTACCAGTTTTGAACGGTCTAACTCTATTTTTATTCTTTTTTACCCCTCCGCCCCCCCCAAACACACACGTCATTCTGACCCTCCTAATAACTTTACACTTTTAAAAATATCCTCATTTGACTTGCAGATCTCTAAAACCTATCTGTACCAATTTTGAACGGTCTAACTATATTTCTATTTTTTTACCCCATAGCCCCCTTCTCCCGCCCCACCTGGGACTAATTTCTAAAATTAAAGAAATTAGTTTTTATGTATTTATGGGAGTTATATTTTAGAGCAAAAATATCTTACACATATATTTTTTTTTCTGTTAGCAATATAAAGGATTATTTCAAATCACGTTTTGCCCCCTCTCCTCCCCTCTTGGGGGCTAAATTTCGAAAATTCCAGAAATTAGTTTTTAGGTATTTTTATTAGCTATATAGAGGTATTTGTATTAGAGCAAAAATTTCACATATATCTGTTTTTCTGTTTGAGATATATAGGAGTATGTGAAACCACGTTTTGCGCATGTGAAATCCCGTTTTGCCCCCCTTTCCCCCCTTGGGGACCGAACTTCTAAAATTCCAGAAATTGGTTTTTAGATAATTAAATTAGCTATATTTTAAAGCAAAAATTTTACGGATATCTGTTTTTTGCTTTGAGATATGAAGGTTTTTGTGAAATCACATTTTGCCCCTTACACCCCCTTAGGGGGCGAATTTCGCAAAATCGCTTCTTAGGGGTGATTACACTATATGTTCTATAATCTAACCCAGTTTCGAGTCAGTGGCTCCAGTAGATTTTGCTGTGTGTTGATGAGTCAGTGAGTGAGTGGAAGTACTCTTTTATATGTATATGTTACGGTGAAACACCGAAATCTGGAGAATGTCGACTTTCACCGGTAATTGTCAACAAACTCATAGTTGCTTGGTGTATGTCCGAAATATTTGCTAAATACCCTTATTTCTGACTTACACCAGTAAATGTCGACATTCACCATGCACTAATGGTGAATGTTGAACAGGTCCGAGATGTATATTTTCTTCTCCGTAATTCAGTCGCGATAAATTTTTCGCTTCTCTTTCTGAGAGGAAAGGCTAAGAACTGAAAACACACAGTACATTCAAAATGAGAAAGGAAAATAATAGGAGTTAAAAACTTACTTAATTATACAGTACGTTCTAAATGAGAAAATAAAATAATAGTAATAAAAACTTACTAAATTATGTGATTAAAATCTTATTTATTGCAACAACTGAAACTATTAGGACAGTTTGAATTGCACAAGAGGCCCTTGCTTTTACCACTGCATTTATTTGTGGAACACTTCTTTTTGCAATGACAGCGTTTATAGCCTTGCCCACCGCTTCTCGAATTAGCTGCAGCTGCTTCTCTCAGCGAAATTTCTTGAAAATGAATCTCATCAAAGGAAAGTAACTTTTCTTTACAAATTACGAATTGATTACGTGTGTAAAGCTGCTTGAGGGTACCATTTTCATTTGCAAGTTTATAGAAGTCGAAGTCTTCTATTCCAAGAACAACCGCTAACACATTTCGGTTATCTGTACGACCACGGTCGACATCAGGGACTTGTATTCGTACAGTATCACCAATTTGAGCAGGAGGAAATTGTTTTTGCGAGGTTCATAACATTTTTGTTGCTTGCAGTAGAAGATTATCTTTCGCGGCCGCTCTTTTTATAGAAATTAACAGTTTTTCAGTTAGAACTTGATGTGAAGACGTGGTAGATTGCAAGTCCTCTTCAATATTTTTCTTTGGAATATGGTTTTCGGTATGACCACCACTCAATTTTTTTTCAGAAGTATTACCAGTTTCTTCATGCTGTTCTTCGGTTTCAAAAGTATTGGCAATTTCTTCAAGTTGTTCTTCGGTTTCGATATTTGCGATTTGTTCGCTAGGCAAAATAGACGATGCTATGCCTCTTTTCGCTTTAATGCCAAACATGGCTTCATAAGGACTTCGGCGTATTCCTTCGTGGTATGTAGTGTTCTTGGCAAATTGGACAAAGGGTAAACCTTCTGACCATTTATTTGTATGGTTATTGTTCATCCATGCAGTTAGCATATTCTCTATATCCTGATTGGCCCTTTCAACTGAGCCTTGTGTTTGACTATGCCGAAGCTTTCCATGAACTATCTTAACATCTTTCCACATAGCGCATATTTCAGATATGACTTGATTACTGAATTCTCTACCATTATCTGATTGCAATATTGCTGGAGCACCAAATGTTAAAAATATTGGAAGAACGTGATACGCTACTTCTTCCGCCCTCTTAGTTTTCAAAGGTCGTAGCTGGACAAACTTAGTTAAATGATCTTGATACACCATTATGAACTTATATTCGCCATCTCTGTTTGACTGCAGATCTATCAGATCAACTTGACATCTTGAGTTTAACTCAGAACTGATCATTGGTTTCACAACAATACCTTTCCTAGGTGCACTGTGTTTCATTTGACACTGTTTGCATAAATTTAAATACAACATTACAACTTCATATGTAATATTTTTGTATTTATTTTGCAACTCTTTAAGCATACGTGTTCTTCCTCCTTGGCCTATTCTGGTGCGAGTTTCATATAGTATACTGAACAATTCCTCATTGGTAACATAATACTGTATATTCGTTTCTCCTAGTTTTAATGGTACAATTAACTTCTCTTCATCATTAATTTTTAAAACGTCAAAACGTTTTAATCGTCTGTAATCCAAAGGTGTGTTGCACTTAGTTTTAGCAGAAACCACTTCAGAAAGTATTTTAGAGTACTTTTCTTGAGAAAAATAAAAACAATTGTCTTCTCATTTACCCGCAATTAATGCATTTGACTTTTCAAGAAAAAGATCACGATTCACTGCAGTATCCAATCTATATAAATTAGGGTATCGGAAAAAAAAAATTAAGAAAACGTTGCTCTCACCATCAAACCTTGCATAAGACTGACAAAGCTGACTGACTCCAAGCAGAACAAAGGATTTGGCGGGAAACAGCCAGTCGCCTCTTTGTCTGCTCCTCTCTTTTCGACCTCCACTAGAGCATATCTGTGATTGTCGACATACACCGGTGAGGGTCCGAATGTACAAGAATGTAATGAAATATTCGATCTTTCACCGACGTATTTGGTGTTTGTTGACATTCACCGGTGAAAGTCTTCATTCTCCAATTTCGGTCTTTCACGGTAACATATAGATAATCTAAGGCTTATGATCCGAATAAGAAAAAACTAATTAATAGCAAGATTTTAATAATATAACTAACCTTTTATCTACCGGCGCTACTTTTAAGTACAATCCTAACAGCACACTTATCATAGAACACCCTGAGGATGTACCTTGGATGTAATTTCAGGATGTACTTTCATTCATAGGATATTCCGAGGATGGCTTGTGGATGATATGTGCTGTTAGGGAATTAGTTTCAGAATTGGGGAAAAAATACGCCGTGACGTTGGAATGTCATCGGTATTTATACGTATAAAATCTATATGACGTTCTTTATCTTCACTAAACTGTATTGCTGGTTGTATGGAGTTGTATTTTTTCAAGAAGGCGTCTTTTCTTTATTTTCAAACGCCTTTGTATCGGCTCACCACCTGTATTTGAATTTATTTATATATTATCTAAAAAATAATAAATAAGTCACAGATATATATATATATTAATGATTGATTAATTAATTTATTAATTTTAAAGTTATAACTAAAAATCATTTATGCATATTTGTATGTATTTTACTACCTGATTTATTGACTGGTACTTATAAGTAGCGTTTGTTCTTAATCCCTTAACGCGCGCTGTCCTCGCTGCGAGGACGCAAAATTTAAGATCCAGCTGCAAAATTTCATCCTGGAAATTTTTAAGCAAAAATTCACGTATATAACATATCAGAAAAGGCCGGTTTTTTAAACCAAAAATTTAAAATTTCTTTTAGTTTGATTTAGTTCATAAATTCCGGTGGCAGTATAATTTAAGTGTTTCAAATTGTCTTGCGCCGCAAAGGGATAAAGGATGATGAATGAAAGCAAAATTTTGTTTTGTAAATAGTTATGATTGGCATTTAAGCCTTTATGTAAAAAAAAAAAAAAAAAAAAAAAAAAATCATGGGTATTTTTTAGTGAACTTTGTATTATAGATTAGTATGATTTAAATTTTAAGCAATGTTTAACTGATTTTACAACGTGGACACTGATTATCGAATAAACAATAAAGAAAATTCCTACATCAAATGAAAATTTAACAGGTCACTTAATATGGAATTACAACGGAAAAAAAAACCTGTGCAGTTAACAGAACGCCGAAGGATGGCACTAAGTTGGACATACCCAATTTTAATATTGTAAACGAATGCAATGAGCAAATGGGAGTCATCAATAAAACTTAAATGCTGCGTTTCTTTGTACGACAGAGACAGATAGTCAAAGAAGTGGCGCTACGGATTCTTTTATGCAATGATGGAAATGGCTCTGACCAACTCCTAGGTTGCGTATTAAGAGAAAAATAAGCCAGTATCTGTATTGGAATAGAAAAGGAGGATAACCTAATGCTCATTCAAACTCTCCAGACTGGAAACTAAAGGAGGACTGCGACACCAAATAATGACACTAAAATTTCACAATGAAAATATTGGATTACCATAATTCGAAGGCAGTAAGAGGAGGAGAAATAAATTTTCGGTTTCAAATGAAGTTCGTCTCCAAAATAAAAAATGCCAATGGCCAACATTTGTTAGTTTTCGAGGTCAGAGATAATTTGTCTCCAAAAACTGCATTAAAAGGAATCTACATTTTTAATGCACTGTGTGTAATCTGATTTTCTGTTGCTATGAAAAAAAATTGCTTTAATCAATATAATCAACCATTGATAAACTGTGAATAAGATTTAAAATAAATTATACCTAAAATAATTACAAGATAAAAAGAACTTTTATACACCATGTTTTTAAATTTTCTGTTGAATCATATAAACGCTAATGAAGGCAGCGAGAACCCGGAGAAATTGGATAAAAGTATTAAAAAAATTCCTTGCTATTGTGTTTTAAGCTATAATAAAAGTTTCAAATGACTATCTAGCCGAGAAGTTATTTAAAAGTTGATTGAAATCTTTGTACTGGTAACGCTGCCGAAGGCAGCAGGGTCCCGAAGCAATTGGTTAAAAATATTTTTGAAATGCATTTTCGCCGTATTTTGAAGTTTCAAATGTCTAGCTACTCGGGAAGTTAGTTAAATAAATTTTCTGTTGAATCATATAAACAATTCCGAATACAATAGGGACCTGAAACAGTTGACTAAAAGTAATAAAAAAAAAAAATGTTCTGAGCTATCCTGAAAGTTTCAAATACCTAGCTAGTCGGGAATTTCGTAAAAAATCGATTGCAAGCTTTGTACTGATAACGCTGCAAAAGGCAGCAGGAACCCGAAACAGTTGGCTAAAGGTATTACAAAAATGTATTTTCACCGTGTTCTGAACTATTCTGAAAGTTTCAAAATGTCTAGCTAGTCGGGAAGTTAGTTAAATAAATTTTCTGTCGAATCATATAAGCGCTGCCGAAGGCAGCGGGACCTGAAATAGTTGACTAAAATTATTAGAAAAATGTATTGTCACCGTGTTGTGAGCTGTCCTGAAAATTTCAAATATCTAGCTAGTCGGGAAGTTAGTTAAAAATCGATTGCAAGATTTGTCCCTGACAAACACACAAACAAACAAACATACAAACAAGAATCGAAGTTAATAAAAACATGGTAAAAATCTTTAAGCCCTATTTTTTTTCTAATTTTGTGCACCGATGGTGCTTGAAAGTACAATGCCATTTAATTACTATTTATTGCTGTAATAAAGTAATAATCACAATTTTTAATATTTATATGTGATTAAAAGTCACAGGAAAAAAAATAATAAAAAGTATATTTTTCAAAAAGTGTTGACCATAGCAGTGTGTGGTTTTCATTGAAATGCACAGAAAGCCTTGGAAATTTTATTTTATTTTATTTTATTTTTTATTTATGTATTTATTTATTTATTTATTTATTTATTTATTTTTTAGGTAACAAAAAATTTATCAGAAAATTAGTTTAAATTTTATATAATTAGACTTGACGCAGAACAGAAATATCAATATTTACACAATGTTAAAAACGCCAGTGTAAAAATTTTTAAGTGCAGATTGCAGTTTCGGTAGCGTAAAGCATCATCAGTGCAAAGTGGTGATTGAATGACGAATGAATGACATTCTTAATTTTTACATAGTTTTCTTCATCCAAAATTCCTATTGGCTTACAGCTCCAGTTTCCTAAATGCCTATTGGTTGCTATTCTGAATCTATAATCTGCTTCCCTACCTATATATATATATATATGAGCAACAATGCACTTCGTCATTCTGCACTGTGATGGTACGCTTTACACTACACAAACTGCAGTTTGCCCTTAAGAATTTTTACATTGGCGTTATTAACGTTGTGTAAATATTGATATTTTAGTTTAAATTTTCTTCATCAGTTGGCGCTTTAATTTTAAAATTCCTTTTTTTTTTTTTTTTTAGTTGCACAGTATTCAACAACGTAATTAGGACTATAAATGCTCAATGAGACAGTCGTTATTCGTTAGAATGTCTGTCAGACGTAGTGCATTGGAAATTCTTCTAAACATGTTTTAGTATATTCAATAGGCGTCATTTGATATAATAAAAATCTATTTAAAATGTGAGGGAAATCTCCATACAGCGCAATATGTTGGTGAAAAGTTTAACTAATATTTTTTCTTATATACATGAAAAAAATCCCATGGTGTTCTGTACATTTAAGCGAAAAACCACTTGAACAACAGTCAGTACTTTTTGAATAATGTATTTTTTTATTTTTCTATGACATTTGGATCACATGGCATTTAGTTTTATTCATAAGCAATTAGAAAAAAAGTACTTGAAGCATGCTTTCGCATTTTCACACGTTTCGCAAGTTTTAAAATCACTGTACTAAATACCCTTACAAAGAAACATTTCAAAGGTGTCTTTTTCAAAAAATGTGGAAAAAAAAGTATGTGATTCTATTCTTCATAAAACACTAGGCAGTGAAAATAATTTCGGCTGAAATGAATTACAGCGACCACAAAAAATTATCAAAATTAAACATATTTGGTGATTTAACGCTGTTAGGCGTTCAGTTCTCTAGCACCGAGATTGCCGTGTACGAACAAAACCGTGTTTTGTTTCTCCGCCAAGTACTCAAAATTAATCGCCTAACAATGTGAAATCGCCAAATATGCTTAATTTTGATAATTTTTTGTGTTCGCTGTAATTCATTTCAGCCGATAATTTTTTCACTTTCTGGTGTTTTAGGAAGTGTAGAATCCCATATATATATTTTTTTTTCAATATTTTTTGAAGACGACACTTTTTGAATGTTTCCTTGTTATATCCCTTAGAATTTAATGTAGCAAAATAATACTTCACAAATGAAAGTAAAAATAAACAATATTTATTATTTGTATGAAACAATTACTTGAGTATTTTGAATTACAGTTATTTAGAGCTTATTTAAAGTTTACACGTCGCACATTTTAAACATTGTTTATAGGTATAGTTTAAAAAAGTAATTTCAAACCGCATTATAGTTTAATGAATACATAAATCTAACACGGTGAGAAACAGTTTAATAAAAATATTTTTAGAGAATCAATTAGTGATTCACTGAAAGTAATTTCTTGAAAAGGTGGGAAATTTTAAATAGTAAAACATGTTAATTAAGAGGTAAATCCAAGAAGTTATTTAACTAGGCTGAATCACTTTAATACAATACCGCCGAATAATAACTCAAATTTAAATCTAAATTAAGTCTTTTGGAAAACTGTAAAAGAATGTTTTAAGTAAATAAAATTTGTTTAATCATGTGTTATTCTTGTAAGAGCTTAAATTTCTGCAGGTTATAATATTATCTTTGGCATAATTACTAAAGAGTAATATAGGTAGCACTCCGGTGAACATAATGAGAGTTTGTTAGGAGAAGTAAAAATGCAAAGACCGCTTCTATGTTTTACGTTCAATTCAACAAGATAATTAGAAATTTTCTAAGCCCTTCTAATGAGCATACCGTGTTTAATTCATGAGCATTGAAATAATTTTTTAAGGGATAAGTTGAGAAGTTTTAAATTCAGCATATTTTAAGAGGAAAGAAAATATAGGATGGAGAATGGCGCAAATTTTGCATGCGTTATATTATACAGCATAGGAAGAGTGAAAATATTTATTAAATTAAAAGTATCTGAGAAGATTGTAAGAACATAGGAAGGTAGGAAAAGGTGGAAACATATTGAAAATAAAACTATACTGAAAAATTTCGTTAATTTTTACTTTTCTTTTATGTGTGTGCGTGTGTGTTAAAGCACTAGAATTTTTAATTAAAATATATAAATGAAATCATATACATTTGGTGATCAAATTATTTAGATATATTTTTATTTTTGAAAGTTTTTTATTTTCTAAAAAAATTACTTGGTGAAGTGGCCTTGAATTTCAGACATGAAAAGAACATTTCTGTACTGATAAGTATATAAAGGATTTAAGTCCATATTCTTGATTTTTCAGGAGATGAAAAATAAAGTTAAACTAACTAAAAACTAGTCAGAAGAATCGATTTGGAAAAAGGGGATTATGTTGCTTTTTTACCCATTATACCGTTCAGTGATTGTCAACCTTCATTTAACAAAGGGAAAAAGTTGAATTAAATATTTTATACAAAGATTAATGCTAAATTTCTGACTTTAATCTTTTTTTACCAATGGATTTTCTCAAAGACTAAATGTCATGGATTTAAATCCTTTATACCAATCGATAGAGATTTTTTTCTGGGTCTGACTATGTACTTAACTCAAAATCGACTTTTTGGACTTAAATCCTTTATACTTATCAGTACAGATTTATTAACACACATTTTTCACTTTAGTTCTTCCATACATAGAGAAACTTTTAACGTTGGAAAAAACATGTACGCTTAAATTGATCCAGCGTAGTTTTTCATATTTGTCTTCTCACATATCATATTTTGTACAATTATGTACAATTCAAGCTGATATGAAGCGTTTCCGTTGGTGAAAAAAAAATCGCAGAATAGCTGTGCCAACTGTTGAACTACTTGCTCCAAATGGTAGGTAATATTTTGTATCAATGTGCAAATCATTATAAATTTATATGAAATTCAAATTGTGTATTTTAGAACTTTAGCGAGAGCTGCCACAAAGTTTTTTTTTCACACAGACAGACAAGCGAAGAGATATTTTCTAAAAATGACCATACATGTTCAGAACATTTCAAAACGAGAAAATTGAAAATAACAATTCCAAATTTTACGATTCTAATAATTTCTTCTATAAACACAGAAGAAAGTAAAAATTGAAATAAAAGTTGCAATAAAATTCTCTTGGATGTCCCTGTACACGAACAATTTGCTTGATATGAACGAAAAGTTTAGTGTGATAATCTTACAAAAAACACATTTAGAATACCGAGTTTGGACTTTCTGGTACGATACGTTTTTGAAATACACTGATAACAGGCACACACACACACATACAGACCAGCCGTTAAAAACATGATTTTGGATCAAGGGACCTTAAAACTTGTAAATATAATAAAAATTCAATTTCAAAACTTGACAATAAAAACAATACTTTCTACCATATAATGGGTAAGTAAAAGTAATATATATTTTTTGAAACGGATTAAAGCTATAAGTTTTTTTATTTTTTATTTTTTTATTTTCCCCTGTGCAAGAACTAAGAAAAAAGAAATCGGAGTTTTTGGGACCCACAAAGTAAATTTCTTTATGACCGAAGATCAGATCTGTTTTTACCGGAAATTATCAATTTAACATTGGAGGGTCACCAACTGTTCAAAAAGGTATTTTAGCATGTTATATATCGTCTTAAAGATTTAACTGAGCTGATAACGAAAATATCCATCTTATCGGCAAATGCGCCATCTAGTGCGAGTTTTTTTCAATGAAAGTTTTTTAATTACAGATTTTTCAGTAATGTACTTGGAAGATTTTTTTTTTTTTTGTCACTATAATGAGTTTTGTAACAGATTTACATTTTAAATACGATTATATATATTATTAGTAAAGTATTTTACTGCATGATATTTATTTTGTTGCAACATTAAATTTTAAAATATTAAACTATATGAAAAATATTAAAAAGGAAAAAGCAATAAAAGTAAAAAGAAGCACTTGTAATTTGTATAATAAAAAACAAAACTATGACTTTATATTTTTTCATTATACGTAAATATTATATTGTACGTAGTAATATAATTTTTATATTAAACAAGAACAAAAAAAATCATGCAGTATATATTGGTTATTAACCCCTTAAAGCGCGCTGTCCTCACTGCCAGGATGCAAAATTTAAGATCCAGCTGCAAAAATTCATCCCGGAAATTTTTTAGCAAAAATTTACGTTTATAACATATCAGAAAAGGCCGTTTTTTTTTTTAACCATAAAATTTAAAATTTCTTTTAATTTAATTTACTTCATGAATTCCGGTGGCAGTATAATTTAAATGATCCGTATTGTCTTGCGCCGCAAAGAGTTAAAACTTCCCAATTGTACGTACTTGTTGTATCGTAAAACTTTCAATACTCTTGTCCAGCGTGATGACATAACAAAAATAGTAATAATAAGTTTTCTTTGGAGGGAAAAAAAATTAACACAAAATCATGTGGTATGCATTGATTATTAATACTTTCCAAATGTGCGTAATTGTTGTATTATATAACAATCAATGCTCTTGTCCAATGCGATTACACAATGAACAGAAAGAAAATCTGAAGGGGGTACAGATAGAATAATGTAGTTCATAATCACGCTTAAACATTGTTCGAAAAAGTTAAATATGCTTAACAAACACACACACACACACACAAAAAAAAAAAAAAAAAAAAAAAAATTATAATTGCAGCCTTTAATGTATCTGAATATTTTAGTGTAACCTTGTAAATCTGAAGGTTAACCCCATCATATTTCATATAAAACATTATTTTAGCATTACAATAAATGAAATTACAATAACATTTTTACAATAACAAAATTACAATAACATTTTACAATAAATGTCACTCTGTTTATGATTTTTACAGTACAAAGTTATCTAAATATATTTATAAAAATGTCTGTAATAAAACTAAAGGCATTGGCTTATGTAGTACGATTGGCATTTTTTAAAATTTTAAGTTGCCACAAAATATTTATCAAATAGTAAAATACTTTACTAATAATATATACAATCGTATTTAAATGCAAATCTGTTACAAAAATCATTACAGTTACAGAAAATCTACAAAGTACATTACTGAAGAGTATGTAATTGAAAAACCTTAATTTAAAAAAAAAAATGCACACTAGGGGGCACATTTGCCGATAAGATGGATAGTTTCGTTATCAGCTCAGTTAGACCTTTAAGATGATATATAACATGTTAAAATATCTTTTGAACAGTTGGTACCTCCCCCTCCCCTTGTAAGTTATACACAGCTGTATCTTCTTTGAGAAAGATTACCATTTAATAAAATAGAAATCCGAAAACACTTTTTCTGGAAAGTGCAATATTCACATGGTAACCAATTAACTGGAGAATAAACTCGAACTTAATTACCTTTATTTAAAGAAAAGAGGAGATGTAATTAAAAAATTAACTTTTCAGTTATGGCTGAGAAAAGTTAAAAGATTTAAACTCTGTAAAAACATACGTTTTGCACCTATTTGAATCGTTAGCTGACATAGCTCAGAACAGGAACAGAGAGTAGAAATTAGACACCCAATTGACTTTGAACAACTGAATGTCTAATTCCTGTTCTAAGAATTGTACATATATAAATACATTTCTTAGCATTTACCTATTTATACATTTTCTTTTATTCACTTATTCCTTAGGTTTTACAATCGCTGTGTCGAAATCTAAACAAGTATGATGTGGCCACCATAAGACTTTCTTCTATGTAATTTTACTCAAATTCATGCAGTGCAAATTATTTATTAAAATATTATTTATGAAATTTATTTTCCATGATAAATGCAGACGATTTTTATTTGAAGGAAATATAACACTACCAAAAGAAAGCCAATTCTATGCCAACATCAGATTTTTTTTTCTTTTTTTTTCTTTTTTTTTTTTTTTTTTTTTTTTTTTTTTTGAAAAATGAAAAAAAAAAAAAAATCGATGACTTTGTTTTAAATTATCACAGATCTATGGTTCAACCATTCGTTTTAAAAGGTATTGACGAAATCTTTCGAAAGATACCCATATTGAAAAATTTACACACTATGGGGAAGCCATGTTCACTAGGTAAAAAAGTTTGTGCACATCAGAACTACTATTATAATCAATAATTCATATTTATTTTACAATCACACGCTAAATATAGCTCTCATAATGTACATTTATACGAAATTTAGTTCTATACTGTGATGCTAAAATTTAGAAAAAATAGGATCAAAGCGCCATTTGTTGAGAGATTTATCCCCAAATCTTATCAGCACCAGATTATGTCAGGGTCCAACTAAATACCAAGTTTGGTTAAATTTAGTTCATTGTTTCGTGAGGTACAGCGTCCACAAAATTTGTAATACACTCACAGACAGTGTTGGGCATAATTGATTAAAATGTAATTGAATTACAATTAAATTACAATTATAATCATTTTACTGTCAATCGATTAACAAGTAAGTGATTACGAATAAATTGAATAAGTGATTCATATTATTTGTAATCAATTACGTATAATACGATTGGCAGTAAAATAATTATAATTGTAATTTAATTGCAATTGATTTGTAATTCAATTACTTTTTAATCAATTATGCCCAACACTGCACACAGACAGACATTTTCTAAAAACAGTTCAATCCTGTTCCGGACATCCCAAAACGTGTAAATCCATCGAAAACTGGAGTTACAATATTTTCACTAATCCAATACTTTCTCTCTATATACATATGGAAGTAAAAATATTCGACTGAAAAAAACTGAATAATAAAATCATATCTTTTTCCCCTTTTCATTAAAATCCTTCCATCTGCAATTTTTTTAAATTTTCATTTAATTTGAAGAACTAATTAATAAAAGAATTATTTTAATATCGGGTTTATAATTAACCATTCACTATTCTATAAACTTTCTATATCTTCTTTATTACAAATTATTAATAATTTCAGATTAAACCAACAGAACTAATGAACATTTTTGTAGAAATTTTTTTAAAATTTCCAATTTTTCTATATTAGAATTCCTTTTATTTTTTTAGAGGTTTAAAAGGTCTTTTCCTATTCATCAAAAATAATATATTTCCGTAATAAAATGTTATAGAAAAATTTGGTTATGTTGGAATTAAGCAAGTAATTAATCATACTTTTATTCAAGGATATTGGCTTTGAAACGAAACTTTTGAACTGGAATAAATCCTTCCAATAAGATTTATTTCTAATTTTTATATTTAAGGAAGTAAAGCATTTGTTTCATAGGAATGTATTAAAATTCTATTAACGGTAAGTATTTCTTTCTGAATTTTATAATAAGAAAATATTAATTAATCAAGATTGTTTTTGTCTTATGAATGACTTCGGGAAAAATCAAAGAGGATTTTAAAATCAACAGAGAGATAAAGTTGTTTCTTTTTTTCTTTAAATGTGTTCATTATGTAAAATAAAATAAATCTAAGTCACCTTTTAAAACATATACATTATTAAAGATTTTTTTCTTTTAATTTTTGATTATTTTTCATGAAAATTATGTCTATACAAAGAAAAATAATGTCGTGTGACGCTCCTATGAATTTTCTTACCCAACATGATTGCAATAAAGACAAGAAGTAAAGGATAAATAATAATGTATAGTCCCGTCGAAAACTGTTTGAGAAAAAAACTTTATTTATATATATTTCCGTGTAAGGGAAAGGAACTGCCGACCACTCCCTTTTCAACTCTAAATTATGATACAGCTACCTACTTTCATAAAAAAAAACTTAAGGTACTTCAAAAGTTCATTTTAAATTAATTAAAACAACACTTTCACACATACCATAGCTTGAAACTTATTATTTTAGTTAAATTTTTCAAGTGACAAACTCTGACTATCTCAAAATAACCGATCTGAAACTTTCTGCGACTATTTTCTTCTTTAATTATGCTATCAGCAGATATACGTACAGAACAAATGTTAAAGATCCAACTTTCGTGTTCAGGAAACTTCAAAACGAGCAATTTAGGCAAAATATTCAGCATTAAAATTTAAATTTCAATCAAGACTTTCTCTAACATTTTAGTAGCAGAAAGAAATTTTTATTCCTTAACAATTTTTCTAGACATTGAGCAATTTTGTGAAACATTGACATCAATTACATTCGGTAGAAAATAACGTATATGCTTAATTTTGAGTACAGTAGTGTATTGCCTATAAATTATATACACACCATATAGCTTACTTAAATTTACAAAAAGTACGAATATTTTGATTTAATTAATCTAGAGATATAGATTTCTATACAAATTCAATACAAAATTTTTATAAATCAGAATTTTGAGAATAAAATGTATTATTTAAAAAATATATTCAACTTTCACATTGCAAAATTAAAATATTTTAACATTGGGCAAGATACGTCCCTTAGATTTTTTTTTTAAATTTGAGTGTGTAACATTATTTTAAAACCAATACATATTATAGTTTTAAAATATGTACATATTATACATTATATATATAATCAGAACGTACAATAGAAATATAATATTAGTACATACAGTTAGAACTTAAAGATTATTTAATATCAGTTTTGAAACAATTAATATGATTAATAATAAAGACCACCCAATTCAAACCAAAAAATCTGGAGTGACTCCACTCGACTTTCCGAACACTGAGTAACTAACAGTTTTGTAGATAAAATAAAGAAAGAGGTGTTGCTAAACAAACAAAAAAGAGAAAACCATAACAGAGTGTTTGAGTATTTTTCTCCATATATCACACGAGGTTTTATTTACGCTACTGAACTTTGAGCCTTAGATCAAAGAATTTTTCATTGTGTCCCTGTAAAAATCTATAAATGCTAGATTCACCAAAATGCTTATAGTTAGTGCAACAGTGATTTATAATATTCATACAAATTTTCAGCTCAATTGAATAAGGCGTTTAGATGCTATCGCTGGTCTCATAGGCCATAAAGATAAAGAATTTTTCTTTGTGTCCCTGTAAAAAAACTGTAAGTGCTAGATTCACCAAAATCTATACAGTTGGTTCAAATGTGACCTATAACATGTGTACAAATTCTTTGCTGAGATTAATAAGGCTTTTAGACGCTATCACACTTTTAAAAATTTGGCAAAGAATTTTTCTTTGTGTCCCTGTAAAAAAACTATAAGTGCTAGATTCTCCAAAATCTATACAGATTGAGTATCTGTGACCTATAATATGTGTATAAAGTTTTTGCTCAATTGAATAAGGCATTTAGATGCTATCGCACTTTTAAGATTTTGGTCCCTTGGCCATAATGATAAAGAATTTTTCTTTGTGTCCCTGTAAAAAAACTATAAGTGCTACATTCACCAAAATCTATAGGGTTCGTACTATGGTGACTTACAATATACGTACCAACTTTCAGCTTATTCGAACAAAGCGTTTAGACGCTAGCGTGTTCACTCACAGATATACACACATACATACACACACACATACATATATCATCGTAAAAATAGTGAAAACGGACTCGTTGGACCTCGAAACGTATAGAAACATCAAAATCTCGAATTCGGATTTTTGACATGATTACAATACTTTCCTCACTATAGTGTTCGGAAAGTAAAAAGAAATAAAGCGAGTTGGAATAAGAAAACAGCATTATTTGCATTCTAATGTTATCAAGGGCCTGGTAGAATGCAAACATGTTAAATAAATGATTGTTTTTCTGTCACAAAGATAACAAAGGCTAAGTATTTCTTTGTGCACAGGCCCGAAACATCCACTGGAAATAAAATAAGAAAAACGTAAATCAAAATAAACTCACCACAACGTATGAGAAACCAATAAATGAGTTAAAAATTTATGAGTAAAAAAACACCAATAAAATTTGTAATTATGCATCAATAATCACAAATAAAATAATTAAGAAATAAGCATAATAAAAATACATGAAATATGTGTCACATGCAATATTTAATAACCAGATAACCGTTAAAAGTACAGTTAAAATCAGTAAAATAACGGCTAAGAATCATGGAGCAAGAACAGAGGTATCACAAACAAATTCAAGTTAAATCCTCAATTTAAGAGTGAGATTTACAGTATATATATATATATATATATATATATAGGATAGGTGCTCCAGTAATTGCGTGCTCCAGTAATTGACATCTATCCTGAAATAATTAATAAATAATAAAAATAATAAAATCCTATATTTTACATATAAGAATTTTAACATTTTATTTCAAACACTAGAGCTTAGGGTGCTAATACCTGGTAAAATGAACAACTAGAGTGTCATATACTGGAACATAGGGTGCCAATTACTAATAAAAGAAAAAACAGGCAGTGTCAATTACTGGAACATTGAGTGGGTGTCAAATAAAAATTCATAAAAAACAATAATTGTTATCAAATGTATATATTTTAACATATATGAGGTTTTGAATGTCTTTCATGGCATATGCATTAATTTAAGATTTCTAAAAATATTTTCTGATGACTAGAACATTCAAAACATCAGAGATTGCACTAAAAGTGTCAATCACTGATGCACTTACCCTATTTATAAAATTAATTTTTTTAATTAATTTAGCAAAATTAAGATATAATATTACTAAACAACTCTTTAATAAATAAAATATTATTCATAACTTATATGTTTATATTTTTATTTCTAATACAACATTCCTGTGGAAGATTTAATGACAAATAAAAATTAAATACTAAAGTTTTTAATTTTTTTTTCTCTCTCTATTCGGAATTAGAATTTTCATGACTTAAAAGAAAGCTATTTTACGCATCTGTAATACTTATAATACATTATATAATGGGAAAAAGTTTTACACTATTCCAAGGTACACGAAACGCATTTCAATTGAATCCGTGTATTAAAATAAATAAATAATAAATAAACAAAAGCTATTAAGAATAACTCGTAAATTTTCATGATATTATTTCACTAAGCATCTAGAAAGTTTCACATTTTCATCTAAATAATGAATATGTACTGCGAGAAATCTTCCATAAAATTTATGAAATTAAGTTACATACGCACAATTTATTTTATGAAAAGCAGTAAAAAGTGATTATATATATATACGTACATAATTATTAGGGTGTCCCTTAAATAAAACAGGATTTTTATTTTATTTTTTTAAGTCTGTTACGCATACCCTCTAATGTTTTCCTATTTGACCCTAAAATCTTTTTAGCAAAATATCAGCTCAGATAACGATATCAGAAATTTCCCGTCAATTCAGCATATATTAATATTATATCAGAGAGCTGATATTTTGCTAAATGCGTAACGGATTTCAAAAAAGGAAAAAAAGAAAAAAAAAAACCTCTCATTTAAGGGACTTCCTTGCATATATATATATATATATATATATTTATAATTATGTATGATGTTTTTATATAAATTCCTGGAGACAATGCACAGAAAATTTGAAAAAGTAAGAGAAATTTCCCAGTTGTAAACATATTTTATCATTTGCTTACTTTTTTTTTTTTTTTTTTTTTTTTACTCGTTCTTGAAATTTTCCTGAAAAATGGTATTTAAACCTGTTATTTACACAGCCAGAATTTGAACAATAATAATAATCGTACGGTTACGTTTTACATTTTAAAATAAAATGTCGAAAATCAAAATCTCTTATTGCCTTTTATCTATACAGGATGACCCAGCAAGACTATCCGAACTCTGCACAATTAAAGTCCTCGCTTCTAATACATAAGAATTGTGCAAAAGTCCATACCTCCACGACAAATATTTTTCAAGAGAAACGCGTAAGAGCAAATACAACCTCATATCTGGTGTACAAAAGAATTTCATTGAAAATATTAAAAGCGGTATCTTCATACATTTGCATAAGAAGACGCTCCAAATGTTATCATGGATATCGAGACATGCATGTGCTCACAGTGGAATAGCTGACTGCCCACTTTATATGTTTTGTAAGATTACATGTTGCAATATCCATAAACGGAACATATTATCATATAGATTATTGATAGCAACTAGATGCAACTTTTTAAATATGAATGAAGACACGGCTTGACGCCATGAAACAGCTTGTTATGCGCAGTAGTTATTTTTATCATCTTCGTTCAGAAACCTATAAAAAAAGCAATTACCGCAATTACTTAGTTTTACCTAGTTAGTTAAACCTAGTTAGTTTTAGTTTTACCTAGTTAGTTAGTTTTACCTAGTTAGTTAAACCTATAAAAAAGCAATTACTTAGTTTTAATTTCCCAATGGATTTTTGTTGCACCGGATATGACGTCATTTTTTTTTCTTTGAAAAAGGTTTTTAGAGAAATTTTTATCTACTCTAACCGAAGAATTTCACTCTGAAGTGTTCAGGCGATCTTGCTGGGATACCCTGTATAGTATGTGTGTGTATGATTATAAGGACAATTTCACCTAAATGAAAAGTTAATTTCCTCATATTTAATCTTCGAGTTCGAAAAATGATCAACGCGAGTTACAGATATTACCTTTTTAGTGAAATCAAAATTAATTTTTACTTTCCGAACACTATAGTGAGGAAAGTATTGTAATCATGTCAAAAATCCGAATTCGAGATTTTGATGTTTCTATTCGTTTTGAGGTCCCCTGAGTCCGTTTTCACTATTTTTACGATGATGTATGTATGTGTGTGTGTATGTGTGTGTATGTGTGTATGTCTGTGAGTAAACACGCTAGCGTCTAAACGCTTTGTTCAATTAACCTGGAAGTTGGTACGCATATTGTAAGTCACCATAGTACGAACCCTATAGATTTTGGTGAATCTAGCACTTATAGTTTTTTTACAGGGACACAAAGAAAAATTCTTTATCATTATGGCCTATGGGAGCAAAATCTTAAAAGTGCGATAGCATCTAAACGCCTTATTCAATTGAGCAAAAAATTTATACACATATTATAGGTCACAAATACTCAATATGTATAGATTTTGGAGAATCTAGCACTTATAGTTTTTTTACAGGGACACAAAGAAAAATTCTTTATCATTATGCCTATGGGGCCAAATTTTTAAAAGTGTGATAGCGCCTAAACGCCTGATTAATCTGAGCAAAAAATTTGTACACATGTTATAGATCACAGTTGAACTAACTGTATAGACTTTGGTGAATCTAGCACTTACAGTTTTTTTACAGGGACACAAAGAAAAATTCTTTATCATTATGGCCTATGGGACTAAATTTTTAAAAGTACGATAGCATCTAAACGCCTTATTGAATTGAGCTGAAAATTTATATGAGTATTATAAATCACTGTTGCACTAACTATAAGCATTTTGGTGAATTTAGCATTTATAGGTTTTTACAGGGACACAACGAAAAATTCTTTATCGTTATGATCTATGGGCTCAAAGTTCAGTAGCGTTAAATAAAACATCGTGTAATAGATGGAGAAAAATACTCAAACACTCTATTATGGTTTTCTCTCTTTTGTTTGTTTAACAACTCCTCTTTCTTTACTTTATCTACAAAACTGTTAATTACTCAATGTTCGGAAAGTCGAGTGGAGTCACTCCAGATTTTTTTTTTTTTTTTTTTTTAAAGAAACAATAAAATATTTTTTTAAGAACCGATAAAAAAAAAAAAAAAAAAAAAAAAAAAAAAAAATTGTAATTATTTTTTTAAGAAGCGATAAAAAACATTTTTCCAAAATCACATCAATCATTATTTTTTTAAGAAATGTATCAATCATTATTCTTTTAATCAATCACTTTTTTTTTTAAAGAATTTTTTTTAATAATCACATAAATAATTATTTTTTAAGAAACGATAAAAAAATTTTAAGAAATGATAATTTTTTTTTTTTTTTTTCAAAAGACATCAATCATTGATTTCTCTTAAATAATTATGTTACTATTAATCAAAATTATTAAAATATTTTAGACATAAACAGAGCCTAAATTAAATTTTCTAACATTCCTAATGGTACTACAGCAGAACTTTTAACGAACCGTTTAATTTTTAAAACGTAAGGTATTAATTGCTCTTACTATGTAATTAGTTACAAATGAAATAATTGCTGTCATTTAAGACATGAGAAATAATTTTTCCTTGCCGAATTTGCGAGTTATTATATCGTCTAAGAATTTAGATTAATAATAATTAAAGATCTAATTTTCCAAGTTTAATGAGTAGTCAGGTAAGTCTCCATTATACAAATGGATTTCTCTATTTATTTTTCGTAATTATCTTCTGATGAACAATTGAAAATACTTTTTTAATCATTTTAAGTCGTCTTAATTTTAAACACCGCCATTTTTTAAATGAAGTATTTTGAAATTCTTGATATTGCGTTATTAAATGGTCATTTAAAGTTCAGTATAAGATATTTTTAACAGGTCTATCTACCACCAAAGTAAGTAGATTTCATTTTAGATACATTTCGTTTAAAACTGAAAGTTTTCAAGAAAGTATACAGGCCATACCCTTACATGAGATGTTAAAGCACTTTTTATGTCATCAAAAATGGCTAACAGATTTTATCTAATTATGATAACTCTGTTAAGAAAATTTTACCACAAATGCTATTTCTTTATACTAGTTTTATCCTTAGTTTAATAAAATTGCAGAACAGGTGAAATTAGATTATAGGAACATAAACATCTGTGTCCCTGTACCAGTGTTGGGCACAATTGATTAAAAAGTAATTGAATTACAACTGAATTACAATTAAATTACAAATCTGTGTGTCATCTGTGTGTCCCTGTACCAGTGTTGGGCACAATTTATTAAAAAGTAATTGAATTACAACTGAATTACAATTAAATTACAATTATTTTACTGTCAATTGATTAACAAGTAATTGATTACAAATAAATTGAATAAGTAATTAAAATTATTTGTAATCAATTATTTGTTAATTGATTGACAGTAAAATAATTATAATTGTAATTCAATTGTAATTCAATTACTTTTTAATCAATTATGCTCAACACTGCCCTGTACAAGAACTACAGTTATTAAATGCACCTAATAAAAGCATACAACTAATTCATTGTAACAAATTAATATTTGAACCAATTTTGAGATCATTTGGATGATTATTCGAATGACATTGTAATTCTTTTGTGTGGTCCTGTAATATATATATATATAGTTATACATTCTTTTTTCTGCAAAAAAACATGCCTTTAACCATCTGAATAATTTCATTTTGTCGAATGCAGTATAAACGCGCTTAAATAAAATATTGTCCGTAAGTTCTAGTGCCATGAAATTCTTTTGTGTGTCCCTGTAAAGGAGCTATAAACATTGCATACATCAGTAAAAACCATTCAATTTATTCTACGAGTCCCGTGAATAATTGTTCGAAATTTGACGTAATTTGGATGATTACATGAAATTGTAGGTAAACTTTTTTAAGACCCTGCACATTAATTATATCTTCAAGCACACATTCTTTTCATAGAAAATATGATTTTAAGCATCTCATTAATATATGTTACTTTCAATTTGTTGAAAGCAGTGTAAACATGTTAAAATGCGTTTACATGATATTCTGCCCATAAAACTTTAGTATGTCCCAGTATACAAACCATAAGCAATCAAGACACCGAACATTATACAGATATTTCTGTATAGCATTTGAAGACGTGTACCAGTCGGAAGATCAATCGGAGGATGTTTGCAGTCACAAATTGCAATATCCACACATTTCTGTCCATAGACCGTAATGATAAGAAAAGCTTTGGTGTGTCCCTGTGCACAAAATACAAATAGCATACACACCCAAAAGTATATAGCTAATTCCTCATGAACATGTATGCCAAATTTCAAGTCAATAACGTGATATTTGTGGCCGTTATCGCGAGGCAGACAGACACACAAATAGATAAAACCCAAAAACTGTTACGATTCTTCACACGGAGGCCTCCACTGATGTTTCGGCAACAATTGAATTCAGATTTTTATTTTATTAAGTTCAACCATCCAACCAATATATCCTTACCTTTTTTTCATCATATAAATTTTATATTATTTTCTCTATGCACTTAAATTTAACTTATGTAAAATAACAACATCTCAAACATAAACCTGAAAAATGTATTTAAATAAATATTTTCAAATAATTTTACACGTGCATAATACATGGATATGATGAAAATTTTAAAAATATATTAATCAATTCAGTGCTTCATGACAGTATTTCTTTTTTATAAAAAACAAACTTTAACTAACTGACAAACTATTTGGACAAATAATACAGCCTCTTTACGAGAAATATTCAAAGAAAAACGACGCCAAACTATTAATCACGGTTCTCCTCTACTCCGGTTTGATTTATTAAATAAGTAAGACACGTTTCTTGCATCAATCTTCTGAGAATATAAATGATTAATGTTTCCACTATAAGATGACTCTGTTAGGATCGAGATTATCTTATTATCCATTTAATGAAAAATGTATCAATGATAAAGGAAGAATAATTCACCTTTTCGGAATATTTAACTTTCTTTTTAATTTCAGAGAATACATTGTGTAAGGAAATTATTATAATCATGAAAAAATCGACTACGAGATTTTAGTGAATCTATACCTTTCGAGGTTTCCTGAATTCAATTTTGCTATTTTTTACGCTAATGTGTGTATGTGTGAGAGGGAATACGATAGCGTCTAAAAACTTCATTCCACTGAAAGGAAAGATGGTAAGTGATAATTCTCCGTCACACGAATTGTATGAAATTCCTTAAGACTAGAATTAATTTACCTGTACATACAAAATTCTTATCATTAAAGCTATGAATCAAATTATTTAAAGTGCGTTATCTTCTAAACTCTATGTACGATGGCGTTCAAATTTAATAAACTATTTTCGCATGAAATATAAACTATATAACTATAATTATTAAATTGAAATATCACTTAAAGCCTCCATAACGCGGAGTAAGCCTGTCAGAAACATCTCAAATACTTTAAATTAATTTAGTTTGTGAAGTTAGAACTAGTTTTCATAAGAAGCTTGCAAAGTGAGAGCTGTGAAGTCGGATCAGTGTGTGTTTACTTTGCTTACATTCTACGAAAATTAGACAGGAGATGCGAATTTAAAAGGGAAGTATCAGACTTTGCGAGAATTAACAAATACATTACTTTCAGTATAAGTTTGTTGAAAACGGGGTTGTATGTAAAATGCAAATTACTTAAAGTAAAAAAGGAATGTTAAAATCGTACTAGAGGTCCAAGTCAGCCTCTTGTTTTGATAGTACGACAGCTGCAGTTTGGTGGTGGTGGTGGTGGGGGGGGGTTCTGTCATGAAAATTGTTAGAGTTAAAGCATCTAAAAATAGCACGGTGAAGGATAACTTAGTTTGACGCCTGCTACGTTGTATTTAAAGAATGGGTAATATGAATTCATTTATTATTTCGTAGCTGAATGAGAGTATCAACCAGTGACTTTTATTGATCTGCAGAGAACATTTATCATATTTAAGTAAAATAGAATATATTCCTTATGTAGGGTTGACAAAAACGAAATAGAATAAATATAGTTGCTACAAAAGGATGGGTGACTGGACAAAATAGTGGTCATACTCTGATTCAGGAGGTCATTTTACATAAGAGTGTGCTGAAATGGTGTCAGAGGCAATTTTCATGCCGAGCAGTGTTATTAAACTTGTTCTACAATTTTTATCATCTTAATACTTTCATTAACTTGCCGTAGTCTCTTTATTCTAACAAAACAACCTTTAAATAAGTATTTAATTATGCAGAAAAATAATGCCAATACTTTAAGAGAGAAACTCAAATAAATACAACTTCGAACTATATTAATCACGGTTCTCTTCTGCACTGTTTGATTCATTAGATTAGAGAAACACATTGCTTTGCATCAGTTTTCTGAGAAAGCAGTGTGTTTCTCTGATATAATGAACATGTTTACTCTAAATCCATGAACATGCATAATTTTAAATAGGAATAATTATTAAACTTGTTATACAACTTTTATCATCTTTATACTTTCATTACCTTGCCATAGTTTTTTATTCTAAACAAAACAACCTTTAAATAAGTATTTAAATACCATATAGAAAAATAATGCCATTACTTTAAGAGAGAAACTCAAATAAATACAACTTCGAACTATATTAATCACGGTTTTCCTCTGCACTGGTTGATTCATTAGATTAAAGAAACACATTGCTTGCATCCATTTTATTAGCAAGCAATGTGTTTCTCTATTCTAATGAACATGTATAATCTAAATCCATGAACATGCATAATTTTAAATATGAATAATTATTAAACTTGTTCTACAATTTTATCACCTTTGTATTTTCATTATCTTTCCATAGTTTTTTTTTTTTTTTTAATTCTAAACAAAACAACTTTTAAATAAGTATTTAACTTTATATAAAAAAAAAATAATGCCAAAGCTTTAAGAGAGAGATTCAAAGAAATACAACTTCGAACTATTAATCACGGTTTTCTTCTGCACTGTTTGATTCAATATATTAAAGAAACACAATGCTTGCATCCATTTTCTAAACAAGAAATGTGTTTCTCTAATATAATGAACATGTGTAATCTAAACCCATGAACAGGACTAATTTTAAATATGAATAATTAAACAACTTGTTCTACAATTTTTATCATCTTTATATTTTCATCACCTTACCGTAGTCTTTTTATTCTAACAAAACAACTATTAAAGAAGTATTTAACTGTATATAAAAATAATGCCTACACTTTAAGAGAGGTACTCAAGGAAATACATCTTCTTACTATTAATCACGGTTTTCTTCCGCACTGTTTGATTCATTAGATTAGAGAAACACGTTGCTTGCATCAATTTTCTGAGTATGCATATGATTAATGTTTCTAAGGAAAAATTACTCTGTTACGACTTAGATCTAATCTATTTAATGAATAATATATTAATAAAAGCAAGGCTATTTTATTTTTAAAAGACCTCATTTCTGCTTTAATAAATACCATTTATTTTAATGTAAAGTTTATGTGCTCATAAAAAAGAATCTTTTCTAAGAATAATTAACCCTTTAACTATCAATGATACCTTTAAGTACCATCAGTTTTAAAACCGGATAAAATAGAATTAACTGTTTGAGTCCCAAGCGGAGCGATCACGCTGTTGAAATTTTATGTCGAGAAAACCCCGTACATTTCGAACATTGTGGACAACTGACGGTGCGTTACAGATTGTTGAAGTCGCGAGCTCAGATTATACTGAAGCAAGTACGTCTAATCATTTTGAAACACACAATTATTAACAATGAGAAACACTTACGCAAGAATACGTCCGATCGCTTTGCAAACTGCAATAAATGTGACGGAGCGATGAGAAAAAGACAAGAATCGCGTTACCTAACAAATAAAGGAAGCGCTATTGCTCCGATTGGGATTCATCGATGTAAAATAAACAAAGTGCTATCGCGCTGCTTGGGTCTTTTCGTACTCATTTAGAGAATGCGCGGTTGCGTTGTTTGGAATTCTTAGACAGTGTTTTTTCAATACCCCCTGGGACTCAAACGGTTAAAGAAAGAAATGTGAGGTTTTTATACGAATAGAACGCATATACTCCACTTTAATCTCAATCCATGGCGCTAGACGCTACATGTAGCTGTTTTTATTCAAGAGAGGATTTTATAGAGTGCTATAGCTGATTTTACTTTGTATTTTTCACAATCTTAATGCGTGTTGTAATTCACATATCATTTCAAAAATGTGCCTTCAGTGTTATTAAAAATGTAAGGAACATAAAACTTATTAATTTTTTTTTCATTTTTGTAAGGTTATTTCACGTTCTTTAAGTTTGCTATAATTAATTATTTTTTAACCCCAAGAACCTACCATCAAGCTTAGAAAAAATATGTAAGAAACATAATAATTATATTGTTTTTAAAAAACTAAAAAACACGCTTTTATTGAAATGGGAACTAAAACTCTTAACGATCGATTTGTGTGTTTAACTGTTATTAGCATAACTTAAAAACAAATAACTGCAGGAATATATCTTTAGAGTATTGAAATGCAGGGCAAGAAAAACTCGTGTTATTGACACACCAGATTATTTACAAACTTTTAAATCTTTAAAAAATAAATAACTTTAATTGTTGCCACTTAACGTTATAAAAATACTGTGCCACATGTGAAACCGTTTCATATATGTAGATTTTTTGTTTGCCCCTGGAACTTGCCAATGATGAGAAAGGCACCTGGAAACACTTGTATATAGTATTGTCATTGATTATAAAGTCGTGTGCAAGATTCCAGGTCAATTGGAAGACCAAAAGTGGTCGAAAATTGACTTGCAAGATTCCCTTACATACATTAATAGTTACATCATGTCAAGTTAAAAAAAGCATGTTAAAAAATAAATACTTATTTACCCTTTGTTAATGTCCTGATCTGTTTTTAATCTCAATGCACCAGTTTCACATTTAAGTACTGCCTTACTAAATCCTCATTAATTATCATTATAAATGTGATATGCATAGTTTATATTGCATATACTTAATTGCCAACATACCAATTAATATTCCGTAGTATTGTCAGACCCGCCTAATTTTTCACACCAGTATCTTTTTAGAGTATTTTTATTTTTATTTAATCGGAAGTGGATTTGGAGAATTTTACTATAAAAATTTACTGGTGTGTAAAAAAGGGCGGGACTAAAAACACTACGGAATATTACTTAGGATGTTGGCAAGTATGGCATATATCTTTAAAAAATTCTCTAACTAAAAAAAAAAATTTTTTTAAAGTACAGTTTTTAATTTTCATAATGCGGAAGACAAAAGGTTAAAGTATTTTTCACATTTTAGCGAAATGCATTATAAAGAAACACGTTTTACACAAACTTTATTTTGTTACATATCATCAAAAACATCTGCGTCCAAAACATCCTTTATTAAATAAATACCATTATGTTACTACATATTTATTAATGCAAATGATTAACAAAAGTCGATTAATTCTCATTTTCCTTTTCAGAACCTTAAGAGGTACCAGAATACTAAAGCACTTAAAGGACAATTTAGCTTTATGAGAGAGCGGAGCTATTCAGTATCAATACATTTATTATCAAAGGAAAAATGATACTTCCGGATAACTTTTCTTCACTGGAAAAATGATTAATTTTCGCAAAAGCTTTCATCTAACAAACATTTTTCTAACAATTTCCTGTTGCTTCGAATCTGCTAAAATGAATATGAACAGACATCTAGAACCATTAAGGTAATAACTATTATTTAGAAATTTTGAATAGCTGTTTGAAAGAATTCATTGAATTGAAATTGTAGATTGATATTGTATTTATAATTCAGATCAAAAGAGAACTCGTGATATATAAATGAGCTGTGAATAAAAACTTATTATACTAAAACATTTTAAACTTGCGCTTACAATATAATAAATATATATATATATTTGCTTTTTAAAATTTTTTCTCACATTGAATGGGAAATTTTTACATTAAATAAATAAAAGGAAGAATTTTCCATTAAAAGAATGTTTTTTTAAATTGTTAATTTATAAATTTCGTAATATGAATTTAAGTTATTATAAGCAATATTAATTTTTCTTAAAACAATGACAGTTAACAGTTTTTCTTGGAGTCAAAAACTTTTTCATACATTTATTCAAAACTAGCTGGCTTTGCCTGCTTCTGTGGTCAGTATATGTTAATGGATATTCTGTATTATAACAAGACTATTTTTTTTATTTACATATTTTATTAATAAGCCGCAAAAAATTTGAAGAGTTATCGTTTGTTATAAATGAATTATTTCAAAATTATTTCTCAAACGTAACTCTCGAATGGCAACACTCTTAAAAAATTGAATTTGTTGTACTAAGAGAAGAGAGAGAGAGAGCTTGTATTTGTTATTCAGACAAATAAAACATTTAGCTGTAACGGTAAAAATCTTCTCATATCTTTATATAAAATGGCAAAATATGACTGATTCACTTAATCATCTATTAACGTCAATTACAATTCACCAAAGCTAAAATCATGCCGTTTTTTTTAAGTTGGTTCTTTTCATGACGTAGTGGGTCACTATAAACAGATTTAATGATATTTAATCCTTAAGGGGTTAAAGGGAAAAGTTGCGTACCCTCCATTCAAAGTATATGATCTGAATTCACACATTTGTAGTCTCAAAAGTCAAATGTTAACAAAATTACATTTAAGTGACAGGCTTTATCGATTTCAGAAATAATGTAATGAAAAATGTTCTTTGACCATGTTTTTATTGATTTATAGCATTGTTAAGAAATGTGTTGTCTTAGATTTTATATCTCTCAAAAACCGTATGGAGCAATTTCGGTGACACGTTAAGAATCGTGATTGTTAAATTCATACAGTGCACCGCATTTTTTCAGAGAGGAACTATGTACTTCTTTGTACAGATCAGTGTAGCTTATTTTATAAGGCACCAAAATATCATGATAACAAGATTTAAAAGGAAATTTTTCTTTCAATCAAAACTGCTGTTTTAACTGGTATCATAAAAGTTATAGAATGATCTTAACAGTAGCTAATAAAAAAACAATTTAAAACACCAAAATGTTATGAAAAACATACAACGAAATCATCTCTAAAATATCTAAAGGGCCTTTCATAGGCATAATTATGACTGCAGTTCTACATCTACTAACAAATTTATTGATTTAGTTACGACAAAGGCTTATTATTAATCTATATTCGTAAGTAATATACTTAAAAAGAAAGAATTGTGTTAAAATACAGCTGTATAAGTATAAATATAGAAAATTTGCAATTGTATAACTTTTAGTTGGACTGCAAAATAGTTAAATAGTCTTATTATTTTAATTTTCATTTTCATTAAAATTTAATTTTTTCATGCAAAATTTGTTTTCCTTTGCCATGTATTTTAAGACATATGTTAATACATCATATGTGTTTAAAATATTTCTTTAAAAATACGGTTATTTAATCTTACATTTTGTTTCAACTTATATTTGCTTCAAATATACTTCCTATTAACAGATAAACCCTGATTGTTTTCATACATATACAGTAAATATTATAAAAATAGATTTAACTATTGTTAAGTAAAATTAAAATCACATTAAAATAACAATGAAAAAATAAATATAAGTTTAAAATTTCTATTTTTTTATTTTTTTTGCTATGTTATTTATTTCATAAAAACACCAACAATACAATAATGAAGTAGATTCTTCCTACCGGTACAACTATCATACAAATTAAGTATATTTTACAATTAAAAACCATTAAAAAATTATTTAAATCACAAAAAATTCTAAATAGTTTAATTTCCAACATATTTATCTATAAAATGTATAAAGTGTGGCATGATACACATTTCATAGATGTACTTATGATTTCAATTTTAAGTCTAATAATTACATTTAGGAATTTTGTTACTCCAATGGCCTATCTTAATCTATATTAATAAGTAAAATGAGTAAAAAGTGGCCATTTCAGTTGAACATAGGTATCAATAAATATAGAAAATTCGCAACTTAGAAATCTCAATAAATAAACAAAATTTAGTTGGAGTTACAAGCTCATAAAAGGCTATCGCAAAAAAGTAGTTTTGCAACATAGTTGAAATAATTAAACTTTAAATTTGATCTTCCAAAGCATGGGAAAAACTCCTTATGAAATTTCTATTTGCAAAATACCTAAAGTATAGCTCATTCTTTTGCTGATAACTTTCATAGTTTTTACTTTACTCAAATAAATTTTTGACGTATGTAGCCAAATAATTCTAGCTTTCAAACTATGTAATAAAAAATAGTTATCTTTCGCGCATGCACAGTAAATATATATATATATATTTAATCCAAATGCTCAGTGTGCATTATATTTCAGAATATTGTTTCTATAATATTTGGTCAATTTTCTGGAAGTTTTGTAAAATTTTGTTAAAATCTATTCTTGTTATAAGTAAAAATCTTGCTAGAAAGATTAATAGATTTTTAAATACCTATGTCTAAATAATCGTGAAAAAAATATACATATAATATACTTCATACATATTGTACACAGTAACTGAAATCACGCGTTAATGTTAGAAGATATTTGCAGTTTTTTACGATACAAATAAAAGCTTACATGATAAGAGTTAAAAAAAAAAAAAAAAAAAAAAAAAAAAAAAAAAATCTTTGGTTAATGAGAGGATATTGACTTTAGATTTTAAGCTGAACAAAACACGGAGCTAATTTTAGAACTGTGTTTAGAATATTTTAATATTTACATTTGATTTTAGAATTTGTAATTTATTTTCTAAAAGTGATTTTGGCTCTTGTGACTTCGTATGAATCAGTAACTACGTATTAACATATTAAGTTTAGTTTGAATAGTCAGTCAGACTGCCCGAATCTATTGAGGAAAAAAAATGTTGCTTCCCTATTTTATTGTGATTTAGTTTTGAAACATATATGTATTTATGCAATTTTTCATATTTCGAAAAGTATTTTCACCCTCTATATCTTAGGATATTTTTATGTTTCCACTTTCCTCAATAATGTAATTATATCATTAAAATTTTGTATATTTTTTTATTTTTAGAATCCTGACATGTTTCTCTCTTGAAAATGATTTAATTTTAGCCGAGAGGTTCTGTCCTCCAAGCTAGTAGACATAAGGTGCCGGGTTCGATCACAAGGTCACGCTTGTCAGCCTAGCCGTTCGGAGTTTTCCCTTGTTTCCTTCGAAGCTAGAACCCCTTAGAATGACCATCCACGAAGGACACACTCTCTCTGCCCCAAGACCTTTAATGCAGTCAACTGGGCTTAATTGTAACACCATAATTTTAAAACGAAATAAATAGTTTACTTGAGATGATGGTAGCATTGTTCTGTAACAAAACTTACAAAGTTACTTGAATGAAATGCCTTTAATATCATGTAATGTAATAATTTCTTGCCGATAAATGTAACTAAAATTTTGACAACTTAATGCACGCTATACAGTCACTATCGCGAGAAACGACTAGTTAACTGATTCGTAAGTCGAACAAGGAAACTCCTTCAAATGCTAATTGCCAATTTCATTTAAAAAATTACTGGCATAAGATTTAATCATAAACAGTGTTTTCCCAAAATATTAGCTGCTGAGACGTAGAAATGCTATAAAAAAATACTAAACATGAGAACATATCCGTAATATCTTCACATAAGCGCCTGTTTGGCGATTCCAAATCTGCGATCAGCGACGGTATTTAACTCATCCTTTAGGGTGGTCAATATATATGCCTTTGATTCTCCGCGGAGGGGATGGCTTCTCCGCTTCGTAATCCTAGAGATATTAATGAACCACATGAGCATTTTGGGTTTGAATCTAAACTATTGACTGTTTTTAACCACAGCAGATTTCTCATTCCTCAGTTCACTGTGAATTTCCCTATAGATACAAATCAGACATAAATAGGGGATTGTTGCAGTTTTTTTCTGCAGTGGTCGCGTGTAAACGTCACACATGACGTCACACCTATGAAGTCCATTTCGGAACATGGATGATAATACGGCGATGATGGACGGACATCAGCCATCATTAATGCACACGACGGTATGTTTCGAGCATAGCCTCCTATACTAGATGCCTGTCGCGTGGCTCGGAAACTTGGTAAAAGTTCAAGCGGTAGACAGTGCCACCTGGAACAGATTGCAGGACTTTTTTATTAAACAGGCACCAAGAATTTTTAAAAGTGGGATTTGATATACATATAAGGCGAATAGAATCGAAGAAACATCGATTATATATATCATATACCACTTCTTAAAATTATTGGTGACAGTTGAATAAAAAATCATGCAATCTGTACCAGGTGGTGCTGTCTACCGTTTGAACTGTTACCAAGTTTCCGAGCCACGCGACAGGCATCTAGTTTAGGAGGCTATATTTCGAGCATATATCTGGATAAACCATAGGGGGAATCCTAGACCATCACCCAAAACGTAGCTGTGGTGGGACGAGGTATTAAGGAACGAGGTTTATATACATTGAATGAGATTTATATTTATATAAATTGAAATTTATGACGGTTATAGTAGTCGTTAGATTGGTAAAATTCCATGTCTTCTCGCAGTTATATGATTTATGTAAGAACTCCCTCCCTATGTAAATCAAAAACTTTTTTTTTTTTTTAATTGCTAATAAATACTGTATTCATTGTTCTTTTATCAATGCAGTTTGTATACCTCGTTCGCCTGAAATTTTGACACATTTGTTTTAATAATATCATTAAATATTCACAATAAAAAAATGTATATATAATTAATGCAATACAACTTCGCTTTTTTATAAATTATTTTCTTAAATATTAAATCATACCGTCATGATATGTAAAAAACAACAATTAATACATATGATAAAACGAAATAAATATTCTTTAATATCCATGTGAAATTAATATTCCCATATAACAGACAGTCATTTTTTTTTCTATTAAATTAAAACTAAGTTCACAAACCTAAAAAAAATTATTACAAATAAAATTAATCTATTATAAATTGGGTATATATTTTAACTAATACATTTTATTAGTTCAAATAAATGTTTCTTCATTTTTTTTTATATTGTGATTTTATACAATTTTATATAAGATAAAAGAAAACTTACATATAATAATTGGTAATTCCTAAAGGAGTTGAAAATAAATCATAACGTCAGCTGGTTTCGCTGTTACAAATAACGCAGTTGAAATGGTTTCAATTATTACCTGTTTTATAATACTCTTGTTCTGCTTTAAAACTCTTAATTGGTCAGAATCAATACTGCAATTAGACAAGGAAGTTGCCCAATTACGTAACTGGAAAAAAGAAATCGGTCTTTGTTAGGAACTTTTCCTACTTGATTGATTTCGTTACTCAATAACTTCATCTATTGAAAAGTCGAAGGATAATAGTTACATGATTTTCATTTTAGTTACTTTCTTTATTTTCTTCATTTACTGTTATTATTATTATTATTGCTTTCTTCTATACGCATACAAGGAAGTATTGTAATTGTAAAAGTGTTTAGACTTTCTGTTTTCAATGAATTTACTCGTTTTGAGATTTGTTTCAACAGAATTAGACAAAAAATAATAATAATAATAATAATAATAATAATAATAATAAATAAAATAAAAAATAAAAAACTGTATGTCTTAGCTTATACAGAATAATTGCAGATATCTTAACCCTATAAAACCTATTCTTCTGTGCCTGAAATAAGTATGTGAATATATTTATGATTAGTATTTAGAGGGAAAAAAAAATCATAACCAAATATTTGACATGGAAATAATTTTTTAATGGGAACATACAGGGTGTTTATAATGTCCCGGACCCATTTTGATGTTTAATAACTCATAAAATAATAAAGATAGATTAAAATTAATAACATAAATGGTTAGATAGACTCAAAAAGTTCCATGACCCTTGTCAATGAACTTCCACGTGTACCCCCTTCGTCGCACGGAGAATATCAAGTCGATAGTCAATTTCACGCCAGGTAGCATTTCACGCCAGGTGTATGCATTCTCCTTAATATCTGCTAGAATAAAACATCAAATGCAAAAGTACTACATAAAACAAACACATCAAAAGTAAACATAACACTGCAATAGTTGCCAAAAACAAAAGAGAGAAAAATGCAATTAATAAGCAGACGATATTTAGAAAAGTACGGATATTTAGACTGGAAAATGAAATTATCTGAAATTAACCACACGCGCAGACGATATTTACAAAAGTAAAGATATTCAAACCTGAAAAGAAAATATGAGTTTTTCCATGAATAAATGCCATAAGTTTGTTTATATCTTCATTATTTTATGAGTTATTAAACATCAAAATGGGTCCGGAACTTTATAAACACCCTGTATTATGCGATTTTCAAATACGTAGACTACAGTATTACAAAAGCTACCCCTGTAATGCAATCCATTTTTTCTTTCCCTGCGGAACGTCGAATGCAAGACTTCGGGGGCAATTTTCAAATTATTTTGACAGTAAAGAGAACAGTAGTGATATCTACAGGCATTTACTTGAATTATATAGTTACTATGTATATGTAGTTATCTTCAAATGTCGATAGATGTCAGTACCAATATTTCGTAGAGGTGAAGGAACATGATTTCTCCGCATGTGGTTTTTAGGGTTAATACTATGTGAAAGGACAATTATCGCAACCTATTCTAATTTAGTTTAGGTACGAAGGTCACGAATCTTGGGGTGCTATGCTGTAATATTCCACACACTCAGTAAGACTATGTCTTAGCTTCTTCAGCGCATAGATAGCACAAACTCAGTATATGAAATCAGGGCCTGATTAACTTCATGTGAGGCCCGGGGCACACATAAGTTCTTTGACCTGCAATATCCGTTGACGATGTGGAAAGAATTTTAAAAAGTGATCAAATTTTTTTAACAGATGACACATTGTCATCAAAAAGTTCCCAAAGAAAGGGATTTTAAGGCCCCTTGCTACTCAGGGCCAGGGACATATGCAGTGTATATCAGTTGACAGATGACACTTAACTTCGTGAGATTTTCTAGATCTCAGCATCTGTTGGTTGAAATAGAACTTAATATTCTATATAATCCATAAAGCATGCGTGTAGGATTATATATTTCCCTAGCAGCACATCACAACCACAAGACATCCTCAGGATGTACTATGGGATAAGTGTGCTGTTAGGGTTGTTCATGTTAACTGGTATGTAATGATTTTATATAGGGTGATACAGAAGTAAAATTTTTTATAGCATTTATTTTGTATACGCCTTTAACATTTCTGTTTATATTATTTATCAAAGAAACCCATTATAAAATTAAGACAGAATTTTATGTATTAATGTAATGTTTTCTCCGATTCTTTTGATCTCATTCTCTGTGTAGGCAATGCAACAAAATATAGTTTTGAGGGTTTTTTTTTTCCTCTCAATAGACATGACAATTATATAGGTAAAATATAAATTAAATAAACTTGTACGTTTATCCGAGATTTATTTTTAAGAAACAATAGTTAAATTAACGCTTATAGAGCGCAAAATATTGAATTTTGAGTTCCTTTTAGCTTTTCAGGTAATTAAGAAATTTAATTACAATTAATTTCCCTTTCCACACAACTTAAAAGGTTAAAATTTTCGGAAACACGGGAATATCATATACGCTTATATAGTGTAAGGGATATTCATAGGTATATACAGTTATATAAAAACCAATTGCTGAGTTGTGATTAGTGTAATAATATGACAAATGGGATAAGAATGAAGCATTGTTAATATAAATAATAAAAATATTTTAAATATACAAAGTGAATCAAAAATCTTGCCCTAATTATAAAAATTCATTACAAAATAAATGTTTAATGTAATGATTTAACTTTGGTATCATTGAATAGGTCAGTATTAGTATAGTTATTTTGCTCAATCGCTGGCGCGAGTGCTGTTCTAAGAGTGACTCAGGAGAACATCTGTAGGGAAAACATGATTTTCGGCCATATAGGCGTCGATTCAAGGAAAAAACCATTGTGTGCTTTGGTTTCATGAAAAAAAAACACCCATTAATGTTCAGCGTAAATTTTGACATTGTTATGGACGCAACCTATCTGTTGCAAAATCTATAAAGCAATGGTGTGAAAGGTTTAAAGGAACAGGCAGCGTTAAGGATCTTCCCATAAGTGGTAGACTTAGTGTGAATAAAGCAACTGTTGATCGCATTCGGCAATCGTTTCGACGATCTCCTAGTAAATCAATTCGTCAAGCATCACGAGAATGTCAAATACTGCAAACAAGTTTGGTAAGAATTCTTCATAAAAGGTTTCCATTTCAGTCTTATAAAGCGCAATTTCTTTAGGCTTTCTAATAAAACTATTTCCCAAACACTTGAGCCCACAACTGGCCGAGCGGTTTTGTTCTCAAAGCTGGTAGGCATGAGGTGTCGGGTTCGATTCCAGATCACACTCATCTGCCTAGTCACTCGGAGCTTTCCGTGTTTTTCTCCAAAACTTGTGTAAATAAGGGCTAGGACCCCCTTTGAAAGACCCCAACGGAGGGCACTCCTTCTCAGACCTAAGACCTAGTGCAGTCAATCGACCTTATTCCCACACACCCACACACAAACACTTGACGGGAACCTGAATACCGCTTAGACATTCTCCGAGCTATAGAGGAGACACGTAGAAATTTACCGAGGCAAATAATCTCATAAAAAGTTTATACCAATACTTACAATATATCCAGGCAAACATATGTCTAATTATGATAGTTTGAGCACAATAAATACTTATAATCAAGTCAAGACTTTTTATTCCCCCTGTATTTTTAAAATGCTAAAATATTTTTTAATACTGAAATATAATTGTTCGATCGTACAATATTGTTTTTCGAAAATACATTCCTTAATATGACTTTTTAATGATTTATTATTTTATTTTAAGTAAAGGTATGTTAAAACTTTTTGAGAATTAAACCACAAATTTTCTAGCTATTTAAAAAGAAGAAAAAAATGACCTCAACTTTTCCTAAAATAAGAAAAAATTAAATGCATTCCTTGAATTCCTTGCTTCCTTTAATAAGGAAATTTCCTTCTCAAAATACTTCCAAGAATATGCTTAGTTAAGGAAATAAAATATTTACTAATTTTCCTTCCAAACAAATTTAGGAATGAAGAGAAATAAGGAAAACGGTAAAACAAATAAATTATGCGATTTCTGTTGAAGCGGTCACAGATAACATAAACAAAGATTTTGATTAAATATTGAATTTTTAACGTACTTAATACGGTGGATTTTAAATTATTCTGTAATTTATGTGTTTCAGCTGAAAATGTTAATGTTTAAATGTAATTTCGGATTTAAAAAATCGAGACAAACTTTTCTCTATTAAATATTTTTTTTGTTACATAATAGTTTATATATCTTAACATACGTTTTTGAACTAAAATTACTTTTAAAACGTAATTCAGGCTTTTAAAAAATGATCTAGGTGCAACTAAAAATATTAAAATAAAAATTGGATTTATGTTTCATTTGAGCAAAATGTATCCAGAAAACATATTTCCTTTTTAAAATGTTAATACTGGTTTTCAGAAATGCAATTACTAAGAATTGCTGTATTTTAGTTTTCTTAAATAGAAGTTTAAATAAAAGGAATTTATACTTAAAGACTGAGACATTTCTTTATAACATATGTAAATGCATTCAACATTCTTTATTCCGACAAAAACTGAAATATTGGAAGTAATCAAAGTCCAATATGGTAAGAATTATTAGATTTATCGAAAATAATTTTCATTTTTGTAGCTAATTCTTCAAAAGTTTTGTTAACGATTTTTATTTAATATTGTTCAAGTCTGGCTGCCATAATTTGTTCAGATAATCATTTATCTCTATATTGTTTGTTCTTTTATATATACATTCATTTCTCTTTAAATTCGGTTTTGTCCAAGATGGAAACATGAACTGTATTTTTGGCTTGAAATAGCTATACAGTTTTTCGAAATCTTGTTATTTCTCTGCTCATAGAAGTGCATGTTTCCTGAAGAGCGAGTACTTCGATTTTTGAACATTTCCTAATCCAATTCTCATTTCTAATTATCCATTTTTCATATTTTTTAATACAATTCTCATTTCCAGTTATCTTTTTTTTTTTCCATATTTTTTAATAAATTTATTGATTTCCGTATGGTTTACGAATTCACGCAACTTTCACGAAGTCTTAGTGTTATGGTCTTATATGTTCTCTTTAACGTAAGTACTTTAAATTGGATTTATCTATTAGTAATTGATACTGTAATTAAATTATGAAGAATAAGTGCTAACATTTAAATTGAATTACAATCACTTTTATGTGTATGTTGTTGGTATTATCAAGTATCTATTAATTGATAAATGTTATAACGAAATTAAATTCTTCAATTTATATATATATATATATATATATATATATATATATATATATATATATACAGGGTGACCAATTTAAAAGAGTACCCGTTGTTTTTTTTCCTTACCATTAAATATGACGGATATGGAAACTATTCTATCACTGAACTATAATTGTTTGAACCATATTTAAGCGTGGGATGCAATTTCCAACACTGATGGACTGTTACAACTTTGTGAGGTAAAACAGAAATGGAGACGCACATTATTTTTTAATCCTGTAATAATTTTATTTATGAAAAACAATTTTTTTTTTTTTTTACATTATCATTCCTTAATTACATTCACATTATCATTTTTACATTATCATTTCATAGGCTTTTCCAGAGAAGTCCTGCAAACATCGATGAATTAAAACAGATCATAACTGAAGAAATCTCGTCAGTAACACGAACATTGATGCGAAGTGTGTCAAAAACCTGGTTCGACGTATTCATGTTTGCATTCAAAATGGTGGCGGACATTTTCAATGAGGAATGGTAATTTAAAAAAATTGAATAAATTATGTTTTTCAGAAATAAAATTATTACAGGATTTAAAAAATTGTGCGTCTCCATTTTTGTTTTACCTCACAAATAAAGTTGTAACAGTCCAACAGTGTTAAAAATTATTTCAGAAACACTAACAAGGTTCAAACAATCATACTTCAATGTTAGAATAGTTACCACATCCGTCAGATTAAAGGGTTATTAGAGAAACCCACGGGTTCTCCTTTAAACTGGTCACCCTGTATATATTATGTTTTATATTTTATTTTTATTTAACTCTTTACCGGTCCAATTTAATTTCACTCTTCTCGTCAATGTTGCAATTTTTTATTCAATATCCACCACTAAATTTTAACTGTGGCGGTTGCCTAATGACTTCGATGGTTGTTCGTCCATTATGCATATCAAATATCACTTCTCAAAATTATTGGTGATAAGTGAATAATAGAATCTCTAAATTTGACGACAATGTTTAGAGCGCTTTAGAACATTAGAGTCTGCAAATGGTTACTATTTTTATCTTTTTTTTTTGTATCCTTTCCTTTAACAACACCTCAAATTTTAAAGGATATTTGTATCTCTAGTCATTAAATCCGTGTGAATACTCTTTGTGTATTCTTGTTTCATGCAGCAATAATACATAATTTTCCTTTCTGTAACGCGAGTCATGTTTATTTATTTTAACCCGAAACTATAGTTACGTTTTCTTCGATTTACGGTGAAGATTACTTCATTTACTCTTTCCATTTGAAACCAAATTTTAGTTTTTTTTTTTTTTTTTTTTTTTTTTTTTTTTAACGCTACGGAATCCAAAATATATGTATAAGATATAAAATTATGTAAAAAAACAGATTTAAAATACAAAATTTAAATATTAATAAATATTTCAAAAACTGAACAAATAAATAATATATTATTTTTAATCTACTGTGGGTATAATTTATGTACAATCGTGGATTTGTTCATGCAATAGATATAACATATTTTTCTTTACAACCTAACTAATACACAAATTCAAATTAAACCTTTAATAATAAGAATGAATAAAACCTTATTTGCAAACTATTCTGTAGCTTAGAAATTTAGATAATTTCCGTAATTAACAACAACAAAAAAAGATATGATATATTATCTGTAATTAAGTTACTCTATGCATTGTAATTTTTAAAAAAAATTAATTTAAAAAGAGATACATCTAATTAAATATCCTTAAGCGAGTTTTAATGATACTCATTATACGGACGCAATTATGAAGAAAATTATCTGTTGTCACACACGAAGAAGATATTTAAGGGACATGGAAAATATTTTTTTCTTTTGAGAGAAACATGTTCAAATAAGAAACTTAAAAAGTAGTTAGATTTTTTTTTTTTTTTTTTTTACTTTGCGTAACCAATTCAATTTATTTACTTATTTGTTTGCTAAAAACGGATGAAATATAAATTATCATTTTTATCAAAAATGTGGTTCATATGATACGTGTATATTTGTGAAGAGAATGACAATTAGGAATTACACGTAATTAAGTGTTCCATTACAAAATATGCTAAAGAAAAAAAAAAAAGAAAAAAAATCAAAGTAATTATTTGGAGTTACAGAAATATATTAATCACATAGTGCTAAAGTATAAATTGTACAAAATATAGATTCTGCTTTTCAGTAAATTAATGTTAGTTTTTTTAAAGTTGCATTCATATTGTTTTAGAACTTGGATCATTATCATTAGATGGCTTTCTTTTTTCATTTACTAAAAGGGCATATTTAAAATTGCCACAATATTTAGAATTAAGTAAGTTATAATGTCATAATTGAAAGTATTTGATTAGTAATAATTGTCAGTTTTGAAAATTTCTAAAAATCTACATATTTATGTTTCCAAGGTTCCTATTACATGTATATTTGGGGAAATACCTATTACAGTTAATAAAATAATATTCAGAAAATAACATACACATACACGCACACACGTGTGTGTGTAAAAAATCATATTTAAGTAAATTTCTAGATTGCGTCTATTTCAATAAACTCTACGGACTGAAAGGATCCAATTACGACACAAAAAGACTACACATGATTTTTTGTATTATGATGAAATAAATTAAAACACGAGAATGCTTGTGAAATCGATACTGATTTTCGATTGTGCAATCTATCAGGTGTCTGTGTGATGAGCAACGACTGCTTGCAGGAAGATAAGGTCACGATGCGTTTTGCGAGATTCGAGCGTTCGTACTTTCCGGTGGTATTCACTGTTTTAATGGTAAGACTTGGAAAAAAAATTATATTCTATCAAGTAAAATCAGCAATAACTGTATGGGCGACGGTTGTTAGCAAACTGAGGAAACAGTTTCAGAAAACTTGATCCATATCGAAGATACTACATTTACAAGGTCGTCGAATAGTCAACACGATCAAGAACTACCGTCATTTGGCACTTATATCACGGCGTGACAGGGCGACTAAAAATTTTAATAAAAACAAAATATATTATCATCGGAAGATCTTCTATTTTAGAAATTTTTAATTATTTAAAATAGTCATTAATTATTTAAAATATTGTTATACGATTCACATAAATTCTGTAATTTATTACATCTCTCATGTGAGCTGCATGCTATCAATGGAACCCGTTTGTCTAGTAATATTTATTGGTAACCGAAAGCTTACTGAGTGAGAGATGTATGCTTAGAAAACACACTGTTTGTAAATTATAGTAATTGCGATACAGAAGAGAGTTAAAACAGCACAGTGTAGAAAACATCAACTTTGGAGCAGACTTCATACCGTGCTTTTCAAAGATGAATATATGTCTCCCGAACACTGCGTCTTCACATACCCTCATCTGTAGAGAGATTGCGACCCGATATATCTCTGTAACACTCTTTATTTTAATTTCTTTGACTAGTTAGAGAAAGGACAATGCAAAAATTGTTTGTCTGAATTAAGCTTTCTAATACATACAAGTCCTTAAACATTTCCTCTTCAACTTTTTCAATTGGATCGTAAATACACCAATCAAACAAATGACAAAAATGCCAAAAATGTATGAAAATAAAATATATTTCTCTTAATAATTCAGTTTCTTTATACATACATGTTTCTGTTTTTGTTGTTTGTTTACTATTTTTTGCATAGGAATAAATGTTTCACGCTTGTTCAAATAGAGATATTAGAAACTTGTAATTTTAAATGATATTTTTTTTTTTCAAAGAATGTTATTAACCATCTGACTGCTGTTGGCAGATATATCCGATCACTAAGTTGTTGTTTTTACCACAATACACTAATAATTCAAATTAATATATTTATAAATTTTTATATTATTTTTTAAGTTTGAAGATCGTAAATAATAGCCATAAGGATTAAAATTATATGCATAGTTACATTTTTAATATCAAATTAAAACAAGCATTATTTTAGTACTTTGAAAACCTGTACAGTGTAAATAACATTAATATTTTGTTCTTTTTAAAAAGGCGCTCAGAAGGCTGGAATTCATATCGAATGAGATTCATAAATATTACAAATGAGAATAAAAATATATAAAATCAATTTTAGCACTTTCCAACAAATATAAATATTTGTTTATGACTATGTTTCGCCTGACTGAGCAATGTTTTCATAAGTATTTTAAACACGATTGAATTTGGTGTATGGAATTCAGATCAACTATATTAGGCTCCATAGGAAAATATAAATAACACAAATAGTGAAGAAGAAACCATCAAAGAATTTGGAAACAATTTTGTCCGTGAGAGACAACTTTGAATGTTTCAATAATTTCTTTATATGTTCCAAGACATTATTAAATTAAAATATGCTACTTTGATGTATGATACTTTAATTTAAAATATTTCTTGTAAGACATTACATAATTAGCATTAATGATTCGTTTGCACGACCACAGAAAAATATTCAGATTCACTGCGAATTAGACTATATGGTGTCCGAACTCCATTTTCATATGTTCTAAAGATTTCGATGCTGATGTTGAGGTAAAGATCAATTGATTGTACAAGATTCTTACGTCTAGTTAGCGTAACCGCCATAGGGTATTTCTAAGGGATAGTATACCACCATTAACAGAGTTTCAGAAAATAACAAAGAACTATGAAAACTATGCTTGACGATGAGCACGACATTGGTTCGAGCACAGCGCTTCCTACCTTTGTTTTAATATTTCACTAAATTTTTAGTCTTACTAAATATGTTGTGGTACACCTCATGGTACATAGAATTGAAAAAATTTTAATTTATTCCGGAGGATATATTTTTTCATACCATTTTAATTTTTTTTCTTATTTTTCTGTAGTTATATATTGGAGAAAATTAATTTATAAATAAAGTAGTGCTAAATAAAGGCGGGGCTAAAAATACTCAGGAATAAATTAAAATGTTGGCAACCATGGGTGCATATACAATTCTTTGCGCATACAAACTGAAATTTAAACAATGTAACTGATATATTCATTTAAAAAGTGTTTTGTTAACATATTAATAAAACTAGTTGGCATAGGTGGACTCTGCTCAGTTCCCCATCATATTTATGTTCTCAGAAATTTCTAGTGCGAGACATATTATAATCACGTTAAAAGAAATGAATTTGACCAAAGCTTGATACAGTGACAGAATAAAATCCCCGCCTAATAGGCTATCCACCGTTAACTTCGATATAATTATCTTATTCTAATCTATTAATTTATTTTATCGGGGTCAATTCCGTTGTTTAGTTTTCATGCTACTATTTCCAATGCAATAATCCTCAAAATTCATATTTATATGAAAAATTTACAATTTCGCTATGTTGATAAAATCGTAAATTACGAATAGTCTACGAAATTTTCCTATTAGAATATTTGTATTCAATCATGTTCAAACCAATATCATAAACGTAATTTTGAAGTTGTCTAATGTATTTAGGATCCTCAAAATGGAAGTTTATGCTCAATTTTGCGTTATTCCGACATGTTAAGTAAATCGTAAATTCCAAATAACTTACGAATTTTTTAAATTGGAAAAATCATAGTCTATGATATTCATGCCAGTATCCTAAATTATATTTCGAAAGTGGTTTGACATCTTTACGATGAAAATATCCCTCAAGATTGACGTTTATGTGAAATTTTGCTCTATTTTGCCATGTTAAGAAATTCGTAAATTTCCAATAACTTACGAAATCTTTATATTAGAAAATTCATAGTCATTAATATTCATGCCAGTGTCCTAAATAATATTTAAAAAATAGTCTGACATCTTTACGATGAAAATATCTCTCAAAATTAACGTAACTAACAGACCCACTAACAGACTAACACACTAACCCACTAACAGACACCCTACAGACAGACACCATAGAAATTTTGTCATTTTCGGATTCCTCACACCTGAAAACGTGTAGAAAAGTCAAAAAACAGAGGTCGAAAATTTTCACGATTACCTAAGTTCCCCATACCTATAGTATGATGGGGAACTAAAAATAGTTTTTATTTAAGTAAGCTTAAAAAATTTATTTATAAACTCCAAAGCGTAAATATTTCAAATAGCCAAAGATTTATCATATTGTATTAAAAAATCAGTGTTATTATAAACTGACTTTATAATTAAACTAGAAGAACGAGACAAGATTAATCTACAGTTAATTCCTTCAATTACCCAGTAATTTAATCTTCTGATAAACAAAAGTTTAAAATGTTGTTCTTGGTTACCGTCTTAATCACTGTGATTAAATTAAATTGATGTTAAGAGGTAAGCTAAATATATCAAAGCTTCTAGAAAATCCAAATTATTTCTTGCTTCAAATAAAAGTGTAACATGTGATTAAAATAAATTTAAAAACTTTTTTTTTTCCTTCCCACTCTTCCTTGGTTTTAACAGTTATAGTTTATAAAAATATGTAAAAGATAATTATAAGATTAAAAAAAAAAAAAAAAAAAACTTTTTTTATACTATGTTTTTAAATTTTCTGTTGAATCTCAGCTATAGAACTACATTAGCACTTTATTAATGTGTATAATATTTTTAAAGTGATAATGAAGTTAATTTTTGTGAAATGCCTAATTTAACTTTAAATTAAACGTGAACGTTAAAAGATTGTAAAATGTATCTATTTTTATGTCGAAAGAAAATGAACTCGTATTTTTTTTTTTTTTTGGCAGCAAATAAATTATAGCCAGTATTTTAATGGTTATTTTTAAAACTATTAGGAGGTTATTATTTTCATATTTTAATTAATTAAAAGAAAACTAATCAAAAATTCGAAAATCGGGCTTCGAAGTATTGTGTTGTCATCTGGTTTTGAGCTACTGTGAAAGCGTCAAATATCTAGTAGGGAAGTTAGTTAAAAATCGATTGCAAGATATGTACAGGACAAACAAGAATAGAAGTTAATAAAAGCATGGTAAAAATTAAAAAGAAAAGAAAGAAATGAAATATTGCAATGATAGCATTTTATCAATCTATGTAATTCATATAAAAGTTTGAATGCAGTCTTTTCTCTCTGCATTTCTTATCTTGCATAAATTTGATTTCGTGATATTTTAACGAGATATTTACATTTTTTAAATTTTTATCTATAAGGTTGTAACATATGAAATGTCCGATTTTCATGGTCTACTTAAAGAAACAATATATTTTTACAGAACAAACTTTATTAATCAAAATAGGAACCATTAGCTTCAATACACTTTTTCCAACGAGAAACAAGTTTTTTTATGCCTGTATCATAAAATGTTGTCGTCCTGGAGGCAACAAATTCATTGAATGCCGTTTCAGCGTCCTTTTGATTTCTGAAGCATTTCTCCTGCAAGAAGTTATCGAGATGTTTGAAAAAGTGAAAATCTGTAGGTGAGAGGTCAGGTGAATATGGTGGATGGTCTAAAACTTCATAGTTTAACATGTGCAGCTTCTGACGAGTGATCATTGAAACATGCGGTCTAGCGTTATCATCGAGAAGAATAGGGCCCTTCCTATTGACCAATGCCGGCTGTTTACGTGTACACTAAGCGACAAAAAAAAAGCCGCACTTGGATGTTTTCCTTTTCGCCTTCTACAACCGCCAATTTTATCGTTTAAAAAGCAAATTTTCGAGCAGATTTTACTATGTTGTCCTCCACATACACTTTAGCTTTGAGTCTAGTGTTAAAAACAAAATGCAATTGTCAAGAAAATTGTAATTTTAAAATTTATTTCAAAAATGGTAAGAATAAGGCAGTTAACGATGCCACAAAAAGTATTAATTTTTGAATGAAAATCAAAAAATATTTTAATACGTGAGATGGCAAAATAATTAAATGTTAACGAAATATTGGTAAAATGAATTTTAGCAAAATATAAATTTTTTTGGCCGTTTAAACTGGGAATTTGGTTTTGGGCGGTCATGTTGCTCATCCAAGCAAGATAACCGCAAGTTAAAATGCGAATGTTTAAAAAATCGATTTGTATCATGTTCAGAACTTAAAAAATATTTTTAAAAAGTATATAGTAAATTACTTTCTTCAAAAACAATGCGGGAACAATTAAACAAAGCGGGTTAAAGAACAGAAGATCTGCGAAAAAAGCCATTATTAAGGAAAAGAATTAGAAAAAACAATACTTTCGTTGACCAAAATTTAAAAACATTATCAGTTAATTATTAGGCTGAACTGGTTTTCTCTGATAAATCAAGTTTTCTTTATTTGGATCAGTTGAAAAAAGCTAGAATAAAGACGAAAATGTGACCGACTTAATGAAAATTGCACTTTTAAAACAGTGACACATTCTCCGTACATTATGGTACGGAGGTGCATAACTTTTCAAACACTCGGGGAAATTTTTATGCTCAAGGGATCAAATAACTCGATATAAAACACAGTCTGCATAAAAGTGGTGCCTGACCGACTATTTTGGAGGTATCATAGACATTTCCGTAAACTGCATTTGAAGATAATAAGGCACCTTACTACACGGCGTCTGTGGGAAGTTTATTCACTTCAAATTGTCAAAATTTCTTATACATTCCCATGAGAACCTATAATTCTGTAAGTAATCATACCTTTTTTCACTTTAAGTTAAATAGCACAAATGATATAGTAGAATTTCTTCTTTACCAGTCATGAAAATGGTCAAAATCGCGATCCGCTCGAAAATGTTTCGCCTATAAAAAGGCGGGGGAGAGGGGAGAGGATTCGAAATTTGCAGCCTATAACTCTACCAGAACTAGAAAAAATTATTTGTAATATTTGGCACATTGAAATTTCTGAGATTTATATTAAAACACTGTATAAAACTATGCCATTGCGCATTAATGCAGTAATTCCATATAAAGGTGGAATTAACCCAATGCAGAATACATATTTTTAACAAAAAATTGCTTAGATCTAACAAATAAATAGTTTTATTTCATATATTAAAATATAACTTGTTTATTTCATATAATAAATGATAATAGAATGCAAAGTGTATAGCTATTGCATTATGTTCAAAAAGAAAGTTTCATGCAGATTTTTAAAAAGTACTTCGTAAAGTGCAATAAAGCGAATTATTAAATCGAAAATATACATAGGTATCATTTCATACCTTTGGTATTATGCAAAAAAGACAGTTTTATTTGTTTTAAACATTAATTTTAAAGTTATTACCAATAAAAAAGGTATAAGTCATTTTTTCTGCAGTGCGGCTTTTTTTTGTCGCTTAGTGTAAGTTCCTGGTGTATTTCATCGATTTCTCTACAATATTTCTCCGCTGTGATGGTTTCGCCTGGTTTTAGAAAGCTATGGTGAATTAAACCAGCTGAGGACCACCAAACAGTCAGCATAACCTTCTTTTGATGGAGTTTCGGCTTTGGTAAGTGTTGTGGATCCTTGTCAGCATCCAGCCACTGCGCTGTACATTTACAATTGTCGTGCAGAATCCATTTTTCGTCACTAGTTGAAATTCGATTGAGAAAAGGATAATTTTGGTTGCGAAGAAGGGCAGACGACATTTCAAAACGTTTGCTCTTCTGATTCTCATTCAATTCATGCGGTACCCATTTATCCAATTTTTTAACTTTGCCAATCAATTTTAGATGACGTGAAATGGTTGTAGGAGATACACCTAGTTCTGCATAATCTCTAACAGTATTGCCTGGATTTTTTTCAACTATTGCTCGTAAAACTTCATTGTCCACAACAGTCTTTGGTCTGCCCCGGTCTTCGTTTGTGAGACTCCCATCCCCAGTTTCGAACTTTGCATACCAACGTCGAATGGTACGTTCATTTACAGAACCGTTTCCAAATGCAGCATTAATGTTTCGGGCAGCTGCTGCAGCATTATGCTTACTTTTCCACTCATACAAAAATAGCACTCTAAAATCTCTAGAATTCATCCTACGACTAAAGCTACTTACCACCAAATCACAATATTTTTATTTGAAACACATCAGATGAAAAAGACAAGGTTTTAGCTTTAAAATGATACATAATTAACGACTGTATCAAAAAAGTTTATAAGGAACCAAATCTCAAAATGTTTACTGGTGATAATCGGACATTTCATATGTTACAACCTGATATATACTCACTAGAAAAAGTATCGAATGCGTAAAAAATTTTGGCTAATGGTTTTCGATGGATTTACAATATTTCAGGTGTCCTGAACACAATTTTACCATTTTTAGCCAATTGTTTTTATGTTCGCATTTATTTGGAGATATTTTCAAATAGGTTTGATCTTGATAAAATAGACAAACTCTCTAGAATCCTAATAGGGGTTTCTAGAACTCGCTTTCAAAGGGGACTAGAATTTATAAGGATGACATGAAACTTTTTTTCTAGAGCCACAATTTAGATTCTAGATGTCAATTACAGAATTTTTTTTCTCAGTGAAACAGCATCTATTATAAATAGTTTTAATATTCTTACATAACATTCCTCCTAATGAAAATATACATTATGAACACATTATTTATTATAGTTTTTTTTTTCTTTTTGAACATTACACTTTTTATTGTTTGAACCACTATTTTAGGCAGTGCATTCTGCCACCGTCCCCAAAATGGGATCACACAGGTCTGCAAAATTGCAGTTTATTTATTTTTTTAGCACCAGTTCGGGTGTCTCTAATGTGTTTTCTTACGCCGAATTCAGAAATGCTTGTATTTTCTTACTACGGAGTATTTTTTTTTTCCAAAGGAAGAAAGATAAAAAGATTGCACTAAGATGCTGTAACAGAATGGAAAATATTTAATGTATAAAAATACGTTAAATAAAGCAATTAACACATTATCTTTTAAATGTGTTTCTTTACTTTGAAGTTCTGTTTAGATATTTTTCTCTACCGCATGAATTCAAGGCCTTGAGAGGAGAGGGAAAAATTTATATATACAGGGTGGTCATAATTAAACTGACAGTGTTCTGTGGTGCAATCTAATTGCAAGAATGGCACCAAAGTTTGTAGGAAGACTAAACATATAATGTAGGAAGGATTCCACAAATAATAATAATAAAATAAACATTTTTAAGTTCCAAAATTTACTGCTAGGAGAATATGTGATTCTATTTTTCAAAGTAAATCTTTTCTCATGGACAAATGGAGTGTAGCCTATTTCAAAATAATAAATGAGATAAAAGCAGTATTAAAAAAAAAAGAAAAGAAAAGAAAAATGTGCACATTCATCAATTTTAAATTAGAAATTGCAACAAAAGCTTTACTTAGAAAGGATCATTCAAAAGGTGTCATCTTCAAAAATTATTGAAAAAAATGTGATTCTACTCTTCATAAAACACCAGAAAATGAAAAAATTATCGGCTGAAATTAATTACAGCAACCACAAAAAATTATCACACTTAAGCATATTTGGCGATTTTACACTGCTAGGCGATTGATTTTGAGTACTTGGCGGAAAAGCAAAACACGGTTCTGTTCGTACACGGCAATCTCGGTGCTAGCAAACATATCGCCTAACAGCGCTAAATCGCCAAATATGCTTAATTTTGATAATTTTTGTGGCTGTTGTAATTAATTTCAGCCGATAATATTTTCATTTTCTGGTGTATGAAAAGTAGAATCACATATATTTTTTTCAATACTTTTTGAAGATGACACCTTTTGAATGTTCCTTGTTAGAAAAATAGCATCATATATTCTCCTAGCAGTGAATTTTGGAACTTAAAATTGTATTATTATTGTTGTTGTTGTTGTTGTGGAATCCTTCTTCCCCCATCTTGTTCAATCTTTCTACAAATTTTGGTGCCATTCTTGCGATTATATTGTACTACAGAACACTGTAAGCACTGTCAGTTTAATTATGGCCATCCTGTAGTATCCAAAAATAATCTGCTAACATGTTAACATTTCATCGTCCCTGATACCTCTTTTCTATTTCTTTGATGCCCCGATGAAATTGCTTATTTCAATCGAAATGTCACATTTCTTGTCAAAACTGGAATTTTTTAAATATTTTTTTTCCTTATTTAACATCCAAATTTACACCAGGAAAAAAAAAATTTAAAGCAAAATAGTTTATCCCAGACCTCTGTAATCTGTAGTGGTCTATATATCTTGAAACTTGAAGGAATTTTTATATATTCTTTACTAAATCCTATAAATTTCATCAATTAAGAGAAAAGTTGATATGAAGATTTTGGCAAATAATGGGTTCAGAGGCTTAAAAAACGTGATAAATGTAGAATATTTTTTTGCATAGATCTAATATTATTTAAGGGACGAAATCAAGTACGTTAGATATTTAGGGTAACTCTAGGAGAGATGGTAATAGAAGGGAGATGATCAGTCTAAATACTTTCTAAACTTGATCGTACATGGCAACATCAATTTGTTCGTAGGAAATAGTTCAATGATTTCAATCAGTGCGATGTGCAGCTGTGTTTTTTGATTATGAAAAATAAATAAAATTTTAATGTTATTTAATTTAGTGGTTAATTCTTTTTTATAACTTGAGTTGGATGTCTGAAAGTTTCACAATACGTTACATTTTCTTTTACTATACGGAATTTTAAGGCACGTATATAATGAAATTTTTGCTTCTAGACATAAATAAAGAATGTACAAAAGGTATGGTGACGTTTTAAATTGGGAAGATATCTGTTCTTCAATTTTAGGATAGATGGTCTCTTTTAAAAACATCCAAACCTCATGATGTGCCATCCTCCAAAAAAGGTACTTTATGATATTGCACCAGTTCCTGATGTAACCATGAGAAAAACAGTCAGAAAACCTACTAAAAGGTATTTATTTATAACCACGTTTAATGCTAAAAACGTAGCTATAGTTTAATAGAACTAGAAAATATTTAAAAACATCGGAAACTTTAATCCCCAAAACAGACAAAGTTGATTAAAAAATAAAAAATAAAAAAGCATAAAAACCTAAAAAAGTGTAAAGTAAATGGAGGATAAACCAAAAACATGACAGTTCTATCAGTGAAGAAGATGAAAAACACCTGAAATTATCAGTTTTTATAGATTCTGAGGGAATAGAATTTGATGAGTATCACTGTGTTGGCTGTAGAAAACAAAATACAATATAACAAACAAAAAAGAATGGCTCGATGAAATATACAGGTACCCGAACTGTTTCCATTAAACGTGTACAAACTAACAACGCCTTTGCCAAAAATGTGGTAATGTTTACGAAAAGTGAAGGATTGAAATTATTTTTTAATTTCTAGTATTTATTCGAATTTTATTCACTCATTTTCCGCGTTATAAATTTCTTCTTTACAAGTTGCTATGTATTTTTCATGATTAACTACGTGAAATGTATTTTTTTTTTTTTTTGCCATTTTAACTTCGCTTTTTCTTTCTTGAATTGGATTGCCGTATCTCCTCAACTTGAAGGAGAGGTGTGACCATTCAAACTATGCTTACCATCTTTTGTTCTCATTATTGGTTTTTTTTTTTTTTTTTGCCTGAAACATGATGAGCGAATGTATAAAAATTTTAAATATAAATATTTCTAATATTTGCATTCTAAGAATTTTTATTTCAATCTTTGAAAACTATAGCCATCTATCTTGGACTAGGATGACCTTATGTCCTCGAATCTCAAGGACAAAACTACCTTCGTCCCCAAAAAATTACAACACATTTGGGGACGCCGGTTATAAAGTTATTGATGTTTTATTATAGTAATTTATTATATGTATACTAAATAAGCTGAAATAAGTTCTTTTAGGTGCTTTATACATAAAAATTACTAAAATGTTACAATTTAAGGTGATTTAATTATTTTTTTATTTTTTTGTCCTCGAAATTCGAGGACGCCGCCATCTTTTCCCCCAAATTCAATGAAAAAAATATGGTCACTCTATCTTAGACTTACCCTACGTATAATAAAAACTTAATGTGTCTGTTTGGTAATATTATGCTCATATTTGGTATCGAAAGAATATATTGAACGAGGGGTTGCGATGGACTGTAGCCCGCCTCTCACTATGAAGATACATATGTCATCATTAAAGGAGTTTGTTTATATACATATAGATAATGAATGATTCAAAGGTGACATTGAGTCTTCTGATCTGCAGATCTACAGTCATTTGCAAAAGTTTAAGATCAGTTGCCGATTTTCAGTATTTTAACACATTGTATGATTTGCGCAGATTATTGCGTCATCTCATGTGCTGATTGAATCAGACGCATTCTACTGCTATAAATAAAAGTGCTCGGAACGTTTAACGCCAGCTGTTTATTGGATTTTGTCGTAGACAGTGGTGTTGTGTAATTATTGTAATGGGTAAAAAAAAACCTTCACTTACTGTTGCCAAAAGGCGAGAAATATTGACCCTGCATTAAATTGGATTTTCTGAACATCAAATAAGTTCGAAAGCGAATGTGAGCAAGACAACTGTGCATCAAGCTATTATTAAATTTAAAATTTCGGGAAAGTTCGTGGACCTTAAGAGTCGTTTCTCTTTCATACTTGAAGTAAGTCGAGGTGTCCTTAAAGGTCTATGGGATGATAAACCAAAATCTTTGGCCAAATATCTTGAAATAGTACTCAAAGTGACGTTGGCGCATTTTGCAACCAGAGAATGTCTAATCGTATTGCAGGAAGTTCTTGGATCTAGTACGATCATCCTTCTTATCACATGATCATCACATGCACTCGTTTATCTAGGACGACCGCTTCTCTTAAAGGTCCGAAAGTTTTCCCGAAATTTAAAATTTACTAATAGCTTGAAGCACAGCTGTCTTGCTCGCCTTTACCCTCAAAATTATTTGACGTTCAGAAAATCCAATTTTATGCAGGATCCATATTTCTGACCTTTTTGTAACAGTAAGTGAAGGTTTTTTTTTTACCCATTACAATAATTACACAACAGAACTGTCTACGACAAAATCCAGTAAACAACTGGCGATAAACATGCCGGGTACCTTTATTTATAGCAATTGAATGTGTCTGATACAATTAGCACATAAGATGACGCAATAATCTGCGGAAATGATGAAATGTGTTAAAATACTAAACATCGGCTACTGGTCTTAAACTTTTGCAAATGACTCTAGTAATTTATAAAAATACATAAGGAAGGGGAAGTATTTACGTTTTCGCTCATAATTTTCCATATTCGATTCAAATTCATTCGAAAATTTTTCAGTTTGAATAATTTGTAATTTCTAAATATATATGTAAATAATTATAATTAACCGTAAAATATATTTTAAATACACATTATGCTTTTTAAATATTTTTTGACTGAACAAACTTCTGAATTTCCAGATAAATTTTATTTGATATTGACATGTTTCATTTAATTTACAGAAAATAATTTCACCGTAAGAAATATGATAACCGAGATGTCACCCAAATGTCGAGTCATTTAACCGTATTTATAGGCATCGGTTTTATTCCATCGTAACATAAAATTTCGAAAAATGCTTTCATCTGTCAATATTTAGATGCGGTATGAGTTTATTTTTATTTACTTATTGAAAGGTCACAAAATGTTCGGTTATTTTTGTTGTGTTATTAATATTTGGTAATTTTCTATTATTAATTAGGTTGTGAAACATAGATAAATTATGATGAGATGAATCTCTTAAGTGTTTTAAAATTGGAAGATTTCAAAGATTTTTATTATTATTAAAATCATTTTTGATTTATTCCGAGAAAGTCTTGGACCTTTTTTGGCCTAGTGCACATATCTTACTAAAGTGCGCTCTCAATACTGAAATTTCTATCCATTAACCAACATTGTGGTGACTTTCGGTGGTCACGTGACGAGTAAACCGGCCAGATAAGTTCAATTTGCCACACCTGGCTCATTTCCAAATTTTTGTTTTCCACACTTGGTTTATTATCGCTACTGTAAAATATTCTCCCTCCCTCTCTTTCTCTTATTTTAGGTTATAATATTTTAGAAAAGCCCAAAGTGGATTGAGTAGCCCAAAAAATTTAAATTGATTGAAATTTATAATACGCTTAAAATATAATTATGTTGTTTTTTCTGATATTTCTAAAAATTGTTTATCACGCATACAAAGAAATTTTTTTCATTTTGAGCGTTAAATATTTCATACAATATTGCATTAATATTTTAGTAAAACTGAAAAGTACTTGCTTATGGAGTGATAAGAGTCCTTACTCCTTTGGCAATTTTTTCTTTGCATCCAAATGCATAACAATACTTCGGCATTTTTCTTGACATGGCGAAAAATCTTTGTTACTCTTTGTCCCTCTTTGTCCGAGAAGAAGACTTTAACAGCAAACAACTCAACCAAGTGCGATTTGAGGTTTTTTTTTTTTTTTTTTTTTTTTTTAGGTTCAAAATGTTTTGAAAATTTTGAAATAAAGGAGGATAATCCGACGGTGCACTTTTGAGGTTCTATAGGGGATGCGACATTAACGAAGCCACGTGTTGCTACAGGCACCGATTTGTCATAAAAGAAAGCAGGATTCCTTTGCAATTTGCCAGTTCAAGCCATATCTCTTTCATTGCTTCTTTGAATTTTATAAGTCGTTGGCAGTAAGCATCTTAACCAGTTTGTTTGCTTGTTTGAAACCAACTTAAAATACACAACATCTTTATAATCCCCAAAATTAACATAATGATCTTTTCCTGATGTAATTCAGCTTTCAATAGGATTTGTGCCGGTTCGTCTCGCTTAGTCCATAACCTTTATCAATTAATGTTATTGTAGATGACACTTCTTTCATCACCAGTGATAATTCATTTCAAAAAGAGTCGATTGCATTAAATTTCAAATGCGTGGCACCAATATTGATTGGCTGTGTTAAGTGAATTTTATTTAATTTATGCAGAAGCCAAATATCCAGCATATTAGCAAGTCTACGACATCATACGCGATTTACAGTTGTTGTGTGTGATACATTTAACGTTTTTGAAGTCTCTCGCACAAAAATATTATAACATTGACAGAAAAAAAGAAACAATGTTATCTATTTGTGGATACTCAAAATATTTTCTTGCTAATCTAATAATTTTGATTTTTGTAAAATGAATTATAATTATTCGTTCAAAAATTTATTGTAAAATTCAATGCTGAAAGCACTGAATTATTCTAGAATAGAAGTTTATTAAATTAAATGAAAAAAAAAAAGTTTATTTCTTTTTCCTTTCTAAATTAATTGGTAATAGTAAAAAATAGAATTTTAGGGACTTACAAACAAAATTTTAATTTTATTAAACAATTAAAACTTTAACAATGATATGTGCTCTTATTAACACTAGGTTTACGAGCATTTTTATACACCTATCTTTACGGACACCGTGAAATTGACCAATACAAGAGCCGTGGTATTAAAAAAAAAATAATCTGGTGTGTCACTCACACGACTTTATCTTACCCTGAAATTTAGTACTATAAATAAAGGTTGGAGATTGAGAGGTAAGATAACATGTACTTTTATGTAAACCTATGTTAAACAATTCAAATTAGGCTTCGGAAGAGTTTTATATGATAATTAGTTCTGTGTGAGGGGGGCTACCGCTCCCCTGAACTTCATTAATGCACCTACATCTATATAGAATTTAATTCGGTTATTAAATTTAAAAGTTTACTTAAAATTATACAGACAATTTTCACACGCAATATTCATTGAAACTTATCAATCTTCATCAAACTTTTCCAGTAAAAAACTTATATTAGCTTCAAAAAACAACATTTGAATCTCCTAAAATTATTCGTTTTTAAGTTACTCTAAGAGACAAAGATCAAACGTTAAAAAACTTGACTACGGTAATCAGGAAGCCTCAAAACGTAAATATACAAAAAACAAGCGATGAATGTTAATCTTAAAACATACATAATTTACCATATCTCTATGAGGAATTTATTTCAATTCCCGAACAGCTTTCCTGTAAATTGTAAAATATTAGTAAAGCACATCCACTAACAACAAATAACTAGTATGTTATGGCCACCACACGAGTTTCTTCTATATTTTCCTATACAAATTCACTCAGTAAAAATAAGTTATTAAAATTAATATTTAAAAAAATTATCTTCCATGATAATGCAGACGATTTCCATATTAGAGAAATAGTATAACACTAAATATTAAAAAAAAAGTTGAATTTATTCTCAATATTACATTAAAAAAAAATCTTAAAAATGAAAAAATCGATAACTATTTTAAATTGTCGCCGATCGATGGTTCAGCCATTCGTTTTAAAAATTTATTAGCGAGCTCTTTTGAAAGATACCCATCATGACAATTTACTCCCCTCGAGGGGCGACTTCCCCCTAGGGGGGGGGGGAGGTGAGGCTTCTACATACACAATTTGTTTTTCCCAGTTGACTATAACAAAAAATATATATTCGTTAAATTTTGTTTAGTGCAGTCTACAGATGTTAAACTCTACTTACCTGCAATTTCCCCCAGTGTCCCTGTACACGAACCATTTGCTTCATCTCAACAAAAAGCTTAGTGTAGCATCCCTATATGATACACATTTAGCATACCGAGTTTGGAATTTCTACTACTATTTGTTCTTGAGATATGCTGATAACACATACACAGAGAGACACAGAGACCATTCGCTAAAAACATGAATTTCGTATTCAGGGATGTAAATATAACAAAGTCTCACATTCGAAAATTTGACCCTAAAACAATACTTTCTCGACCCTATGGGTCAGAGAAAGTAAAAATGTGTATATATTCCTCTCATTACACCAATAATTATTAGCATAAATTGGAAAATATAATAATAATGTTTTTTGAAATTTTACTTAATGCATCAAAATGGCACGTTCCGTAAATCTAGTGTTAAAAATGCATTTCTATTTACTGTTTCAGATGTAAAAAAAAATCACTTTTAAAATTAAACGATCGATTTTCACTATATCTAAATGAAACCAATTATTGTAGAATGGGTCTAATATCTTCAGTCACAATGTATTAACAGCTCCCCCCCACCCTCAGAAAAAAAAAGTCGAAAGAACTGAATTTAAAACTTTTAAAAATTGTTTTTTGGTTAAGTACTGTCACATGCACAAAAATGTAAAAATAATACAAAACTTTCAGAAATATTATCTGGAAATCTGAAGACATCGATTTTCGTTATGAAAATTCGAAAAAAAAAAAGTTAAAGGTAAAAAATAAAGAATAATCGATTTACTTTGGTTGATGTAAGAAAAAGATTACACCGGAGTCTTCCAATTAATATACTTTTAAGAAAAGAGACAGCGGATACATGCTGACTGTGAATTTTCTTTCATGTCCAAGAAGAGATCGTAAATAAGACAGGAAACAAGCAAAACTCTCCCCCCCCCCCCCCCCAAATAGAACTAAATAAAACAAGGTAGACATTTTTAAACTTCTGTCCAGATAAATAATAGTTTCCAAATTGAAACTTTTGACATCTGAACTTCCGTTTATTTGTCTTTTTTCTTTATACAGGATACATTGCATTTTATTATTATTATTTTTTTTTCATTTTAAGTTTCATTAAAAATTTTATATTGAACATAACATGACTAAATTAACGTATGTTATTCATATACATATTTTTACTTTCCGAACACTATAGTGAGGAAAGTATTGTAATCATGTCAAAAATCCGAATTCGAGATTTTGATGTTTCTATACGTTTTGAGGTCCCCTGAGTCCGTTTTCACTATTTTTACGATGATGTATGTATGTGTGTGTGTATGTGTGTATGTGTGTATGTCTGTGGGTGAACACGCTAGCGTCTAAACGCTTCGTTCGATTAACCTGAAAGTTGGTACGCATATTGTAAGTCACCATAGTACGAACCCTATAGATTTTGGTGAATCTAGCACTTATAGTTTTTTTACAGGGACACAAAGAAAAATTCTTTATCATTATGGCCTATGGGAGCAAAATCTTAAAAGTGCGATAGCATCTAAACGCCTTATTCAATTGAGGAAAAATTTTATACACATATTATAGATCACAAATACTCAATCTGTATAGATTTTGGTGAATCTAGCACTTACAGTTTTTTTACAGGGACACAAAGAAAAATTCTTTATCATTATGGCCTATGGGACTAAATTTTTAAAATTACGATAGCATCTAAACGCCTTATTGAATTGAGCTGAAAATTTATATGAGTATTATAAATCACTGTTGCACTAACTATAAGCATTTTGGTGAATGTAGCATTTATAAGTTTTTACAGGGACACAACGAAAATTTCTTTGTCATTATGATCTATGGGCTCAAAGTTCAGTAGTGTTAAATAAAACATCGTGTAATAGATGGAGAAAAATACTCAAACACTCTATTATGGTTTTCTCTCTTTTGTTTGTTTAACAACTACTCTTTCTTTACTTTATCTACAAAACTGTTAATTACTCAATGTTCGGAAAGTCGAGTGGAGTCACTCCAGATTTTTTACTTATAGAATACTGTATTATTTGCATTAATAATTGGTTTACAAGATCTTACAGAAATATTCAGATATATTATGGAAGATAAGGCGAAAATTAAGTAAATGGAAATTAAATTGCTTCATCTGATTTCTTTTGCTCTACTACTCTTTCCTACATTAGTATAGTAAAATTAATTAGTATGGTATTAGTACAGTAGCATAAATAAATAAGTAAATAAATAAGTAAAAGAATAAATAAATAAGTAAAACAAAATGTAAAATAAATAAGTTAGAACTTATTAAGAAAATAATTTAAAGATATACGCAGATAAATCTCAGTTTTTAATCTGAAACTTTTGTCATCTTAACGTTTATTTATTTGCTTTTCACTTCAAAAAAGATTTAGTTCTTGTGAACTTGTAATATTTCAGTTTATACAAGTTACAGCAATAGATATTTCACCATTATGAAACATATATAAATATGGTTTACAAAAAATGTAATTCTCTCCTAATTTACCACATAGAATTATAAATACAGTTAAATATTGAAACATGGCATTATATACACAGTGGTTAGCTTTAAATAATTGTCTTCAAAGAGCAGCCTGAAGCTCAAACGGGAGAGTAGATCACCACCAAATTTGACATGTGGAAGATTAATGAAATGTTCCGAGGGAAATTCTCTTCCCCTCACCAATATATATATTTATTCAACTATAATAGCGCTATGTTTAAAAGCGACCTCCGAATTTTTTTGGAAAGAGAATTTTTAGATCAGTGTATTTTGATTGTATTGAGCTTGTGATACTTAGACATTACCGTGTGAAACTATACAAAATCTTTAAACAGAGAGATGCATGTTAGGATTCACTCAAAAAGACAGAAAGTGAAACACGCGATTTACAAACCAAGACTACTGATGCCATTTATAAAGAAAAAAAGTTTAAAATGGAGCTGGCCTGGGAACTTTGCCAGAAAAACGTTGATAAGTAGATCGCCATAATCTTTTTTTTCATACGAAGGTATAAGAAAAGATCGAGGAAGACAGACGTATCGTTCGAGCGATTAGATTATTAAATTTGGAGGCGCAGAAGGAAAATGAGTTGAAGAAAATACTGCAGATTAAAATTACCTGAGAGAGGCCTTCATCCTGCGGTGAATTGATAAAGGCTGAAATTATTTTAATGATGATAAGTGGATCTTTACAAGCATAAACGGAAAGCATTTTAAAAGAAAGGAGTCGTATGTAATGTGTAAACAACTAAACGTTTAGTGATTTTTAAAATCCTTTTAAGATCATTACATTTGTCACAATTTGCTATTTTTCAATGTGCAATACAAACGGCAGACAGTTGGATTTTTTGCTTAAAAAAAAAAAAAAAGAAAGAAAGAAAGAAAGAAAAAAAAGATTTCTTTGACTGTATCACAAAAATAGTCCACATAAAATTTGGCGGAAATCTACTCGCTTGCTTTAGCTGCAGAATGCTGCTTTTAGTTAAATTTATAAATCATTCTGTATATTACATTGTAGATCGTATGTATTTTATTTTTATACTATATTAGCGTAGTTTCATAGTACTTGTAATATCGGTCACACAGACGAATATTTCTGCTTCCAACATTATTTTCTAATAATAATCAATATAATATAAATAAATAAAATTGTAATTAAAAAAAAAAAAAAAAACATTTTCTGTTAGCTTAACTCGCACTACAAGGTATGAAAAAAATTTAAATGCAGTGTTGCCACCTAAATTTCATACTTTAGTTAATTAAAAAAAAAATAATTGTCGTGTCGAAAAGCTGTTTGAATACATGAATTCAGAAAAATCACCTCTTTCATTTGGTACCGAATTTGTAACGAGCCACGTACTTTTCAAAATGACTGAAATGAATTAAAATGAAGTCTTTCCACCTAAATTTCATACTTTATTCACTTTTTAAAAATCTAATGGTAGTGTCGAAAAATTGTTTCACCCTGGATTCAGAAAAATCGCTCCTTTCATTTGGTACTGAATTTGTAACGATTGGTCTGACATTTCTAATTTATTTTCCCCTTTTTTCTGTTTTTAACCCAGATTCGGCATAAGGTTTATGACAGAGAATGTAAGCTAAAAAAAAAAAAAAAAAAAAGAAAAATTAATCTTACATTGCCTGTTGGTCACGTGTGTTAGAAATTCCCAATAAAAATGTAACTTTTTTTATTGCCCCTTAAATTTCATACTTTAGATAATTTTTAAAAATCTAATTGTCGTGTCGAAAAACTGTTTGCACCCCTGGATTCAGAAAAATCTCCCCTTTCATTTGGTACCGAATTTGTAACGATAGGTCTGATATTCAAAATTTATTTTCCCCTTTTTCCGTTTTTAACCCGGATTCAGCAGAAGGTTTATGACAGAGAAAGTAAGCTGAAAAAAAGTCTAAAAAATACGATAAAGATTTCTGCATGGTAACTGTGATTAGAAAAAAAAAATCCTCATTTGTGTTATTTACACTACCATGTTTCGGAGAATTAACCTAGAACAATTTTATGATGTTTTTTGTTAAGTTTATTTTTTAATTACAATTGTCTTATTCGGTAAAAAAAAAAAAAAAAAAAAAAAAAAAAAAAGGCAGTTTCAAAATCACAGATTAAATGCATTTTTTTTTTTTTTTTTTTTTTTTAATCCAGTGAATATTTTTTTCAATTAAACATTATCGTATGTTTTACAATTACTCTTGAAAAGAAAGTGAAAATTGAAATTAATAATTTTCTTTGTAGCTAACAGCTTGAAAATTCTGAAGCTATTTTCAAAATTACCATATTAAAAAATATATATATATATATATTTACTTTTTTTTTAATTCATATTTTTAAATATTCTCTGATTAATTCACTTAAAATTGTTATTGTAATATTATGTAGGTGCTGGTGCGTGGATAAATGTCGATTGTTTACACAAGACAAGATCTTGGTAGGATCCTCTGGGCTCCCTTGCTAAAAGTAGCGCCCTTGTTTCTGCAGGCATATCTGAATTTTTCAGAATTGTATTCCCGTTTTATCAATCTACGAGGTCCCACTGTCTCTCCTGCTCATCGCTGGTATCAGGGTAATCTACCATATGTGGTCTATGATATACAATGATAGAGTAAAAGTTTTCCCTACATGCTCTAAGTGTGCTACTTGTCAGGCTACGCCTGACCATATCCTCGACAGTCTTAACCTAACTATAGAGGGGATTTCTATGAGGATTTGCTCTATGTACTTAATATGATCAGAGTTACTGGAGTCATATACTTTGTTTAGCTTTGCTGAAAAATGGGACTGGCAGCAACAACAAAAACTATTGATTAGATAATGTTCGTAATGTTGAGGAGTTAGTGACTTCAGTTTTTTTTTTTTTTTTTTCCCTCAAACAGATTATTATTTCACCATTCATAAAAATAATTGAAAGTATCTTAATATTTTGAATAGAAGATTTTTTTTTTTTTTTTTCAAATTAAACCTTTTATTTTTTTTCAAATTTTTATACTTTTCTATATTTTTTTCTAATATATATATATATATGTGTGTGTGTGTGGTAAATTCTTTTTCAAATTTCTTCAATAAGATAAAAACTTAATAAAAGGAATACTAACTTAATGAAAAGTAACTTAACGAAAAAGAATACTAACCTTTCTACTAGAATTAACAAAATATATATATCAAAATATGAATGAGATTTTAAAACTTCAATTTGAAATTTCGCAGTAATCCTAACCTTTTTCCGAAAAACTTTTAGTTTAATGGGTAATAATGTTGTTTTAGCATGGAAAGGGGAGATTCAGAAACGTGATATAAGTCCATCAAAGCATATGAGTATACTACTAAAGCGGATTAAGTCGGATAATATAAGTATCGGGTTACTTTTTCTCTGGACGCTTTTGATTTTTTAAAATGGAATATAGTAAAACGTAGAAAAAAAAAAGATATTTTGTACATGTTTCGGAGAAACCTAGGATGAAATTCTAATACTTTTAAAAGTGTTACAATTTGAACGTAAATAGCACAAATAATCTTACTTGGCCCTCATAATATTTTCATTTATTATAGACTAACATTTTAATGCGTATGGTATAAATCTTGTATTTTAAGAATTCAAAATTATTTTAAAACTTCAGTTCCAAGACATTAAAGGTATTAAAACCTTTCATTACTAGTGTGCTTTAAAATTAAATTCTTAGAATAGATATCAGTAGAAACCTCTAAAAAAATATCAAAAACATTGGAAGACCACCGATAAATTTTAAAATGTTATTTCAGAACTATTTTTTTTCACATGAATATACTATGAAAATATATTGACAAAGACAACAAAAAGATATGTAGCTATCGGAATACCTTAAAAATATAAAAATATATCGGAAAATGCGCTCGATAAACAAGTACTTATTGGAATACCTTAAAATCGAGAAAAAAAAAGTTTCCGATATAAAATTCTTTAGATTTATCGACGATATTGTGCTGTTTAATTATAATTTTTAGAGGTTTCTAGTGATATTTATTTTAAAGATTTAATTTAAAGTCTATTAATGATAAAGGTTTAATACATTTTTTGGATTTTAAAGTTTGTTATAATGGATCTTGAATTGCTAAGCCTTACTATAAAAATGTGTTGATGTTTGGGATTAAGGCCAATTGACTACACTGGGGTCCTAAGCCTGAGGGTGCATGTCTTCCATGGAGGTCTTTATAAGGGGTCCTATCCCATATTTACGCAAAATTCGGAGGAAACCACAAAAAAACTCCGAACGGCTAGGCCGACGCGCTTCTGGGATCGAACCAGGCACGTCACGTCTACAAGATTTGAGCGCAAAACCGCTCGGCCACTGGTGGGCTACTATAAAAAGGACAGATTTCGATTTTAACGTTATTTAGATATCTAACTAATGAAAAGCAATTATTTTTTTTTTTTTTTTTTTTGCGAAATTAAACGATTATCTGTCATGCGTTTTTACGGTCATCCGTAACTATTAAGACATGTAGATTTTTTCTTTCTTTCTCTGTATGTATGCCTGTCTTTCGTGGTTCTTCCTATTAATGTTTTGTATAAGAGGTATTTATTAGTTTATTTTATAAATAAGTCAATCAAGTTCTTATGTTTCAATATTTTTATAACTTTAGATATCTTAATAAAGGATATGTATTTAAAAATTTTTGCTTTATATTTCATTCTTCAGAATTCTATTCTAAACTTCAGCGATTAGGTTATTTTCTTTTAAGATGCATAGAGTTCAGCAACTTTTTGTGTTTACTGGAAGCTCTTGAAACATCTTGCTGTTTCAACATTGCATTGAGGGGCTCTCCCCTAGCAACGACCTCATGTTTTTTTTTTTTTTTTTTTTTTTTTAAGTTATTTATAATATTTTTCTAATTTTTATCTTTTTGTGAGATTTCAATTTTAAGAGTTTTACTTGAATTCTTTTTAATTTTTACTTCAGTATTCTGTTTACATTTCTTCTAATTTGCCTCCTTTTCTTGGGTTGATTGGTTGGTTGGCTTTCAGTGTCGCAAGGTCCACTATGGGACATACTGCGCCAAACAGTTACATCAGAAAAAGAAACTACAATCTTCTGGATGTGTTTACCCATCCCGACTGTCGTTTAAAAAAATCCACATTAACAATACAAAACAATAAAAGATAAAGTTAGAATAATATAAATGTAAAAGCAACATAAAATCAAAAAATAAATAGTGTATATCATAAAATCAAATGTGGAATGTTAAAACCAGTGTATATATAATAAAAGCAGATGTAAAATGTGGTAAATTGTGTAAATAATAAAATCAGATATCAAAGTAAAAGCCTATCTCTTTTAAAAAGTTGGTCAAATTGCTGTGTGGATTAATACCAAAAAAGTTTGTCATATTTGGTGATGATGAATTAAAATAATACCGATACAAGGGACGAAGGCAGGGGCAGTTGGTGAGTAAATGACGAACAGTAAGTAAATCGAAGTGACAATTCGGGCAAGAAGGCTCATGTTCCCGAAGAAGTAAATGCTTATGTGTGAGCCTAGTGTGTCCAATCCTAAGGCGAGTAATAATTACTTCATATTTTCTAAGAGTAAACGTGGGCCAGACTGCAATGTTTGATTTGATCAGATGTAGCTTATTATTAGTTTCATAACCCCACTCTCTTTGCCATATGTCTTTCAAATATTTCTTTATTAAGTGCTTAATATGCTCGTAAGGAATTGGATCATTTTCTTCGGCATTAAATCCCTAGTAGCGCACTTGTCCACAGAACATCCTGAGGATGTCCTTGGGATTTCCTTTTTATCCACAGGACATCCTGTGAATGCTTTTTCGAGAAGATGTGCTGCTGGGAATGTGTATATTCTCTTAGAGTATTTATTTAAGTAACTATTATTATTTTTTTAACATTTTAATTTGTAGGTAGGTAGATTACACGCAAAAAAATATTAAACCGAACCGTTTTACCTTTCTTAATAAAAAGGTATATTTAGTATAGGATAAGTCTAATATTCATCCATTTATACATGAACTAAATCTCTATGCATCGTAATATCAGGTATCTACATATGAAATTGTCATCAAGCATCATGATATCATGAATCCACATATTAACGTAAAGTTTTAAAAATATTTTTAAATGAAACACATTGTATAGATTAAAATACAATATAAGTACATTAAAAGACAAATTAAAAATAAATTCATGCAAAAATCTTAAAAATGGAAGAAAGCAAAAAACAAGACAGAAGAATCTAATTTACCGAGGAAACGTTGAGGCCATCATTAAGGAACTTCTCATTGTAGGGTAGAAAAAATAAGATTTTTCAACGGCTAATAACAATAGATATTTTAAAATCTACTTACCTTCTGATGATGGACTCCCTTGACGATAGACTAAATGTTTTTGGGGTTAATTATAGTTGTTTGCCTGATTTCATTTTTTAAAAAAATTACCTGAATTCGTTTTTATTTTTTACTTATGTATTAAACTTACAGTATTTTTAATTTTGCTGGATTTTCTTGCACATGTGAATGTTATCTTTTCAGCAATTGTTTCAGTAATTCATGGTTTAATTTATAGTCTTCCAGGTGGTACGTAGGTTGGAATGCAGGTATTTTACATGGAAAGAAACTATAATTCTCATCCGTTTTAAAATGACAAATCTATTTTCCCTCATGAAAACATAAAAAGAGGCATTTATTATAGACTAGCAGGCTACGCCCGCTTTGTTGGTCACTATATTTAAATGCATTTTCAAAAGAATTAAAATCACCTTTTTTTTTTTTTTTCGTTTTATAATAAAAACTATTTTCTTTTCTTTTTTTTGTATGCTTTTGTGCGAATTTTAATTAAAATATTGTAATTTCGAATATTTCGAAATTTAAATATTTTTTCAAAATTAATTATAGTCTATAGCACTCAGGGACAGTGTAGCTCTTTATTAGTGGAAAATAATAATCGCTTTAGTAGCTCCAGAGATTATCCTCCACATAATACAAAGTTTTTCTTTTTATATAATAGAATAGATAATTTTAAACACGTTTAATAGAAGGACAAATAAAATATTTAGATTTTCACAAAAGCATTTTTAAACTATTTTCCTTGTCAGAGATTCAACTCACAAACTCGTGATTCGGAGCCCAAAACTTTATCTCAAAGCCACGGTGTTCAATAGCTATCTTTGCAATACATCTTTCCCCCCCCCCCCGGGTTTTTGGGGGATTTTAATTAAAATATTGAATTTCTTAATTAAAAAAGTATTTTATAAAAATTAATTATAGCGTATAGCAATCAGGGATAGTGTAGCTCTTGATTAGTAATTTTGTTTTGTTTATTAATCGGTTCAGTAGCTCCAGAGATTACCCTTCACATATAAAGAAAGATTTCTTCTTTATATATTAGTATAGATGAGTCTAATATGCGTACATTCACAATCTGACAGTTCATTATGTAACGTCATATCATGTTGTTATCCACTTAAGAACTTAAAACTTTAAAAATATTTTCGAAGAAACGCATTGTAGATTTTTTATGCATTCAATGACGCAAACAATATATGACAAATATAAAAGAGGATGAAAGCTTTTTTTTTTTTTAAATCGGTTAAGTAGATCCAGAGATTACACACCACATACAAAGAAATATTTCTTTTTATATATTAGTAGAGATGAGTCTAATATGCGTACATTCACAATCTGACAGTTCATTATGTATCGTCATATCATGTTGTTATCCACATAAGAACTTAAAACTTTAAAAATATTTTCGAAGAAACGCATTGTAGATTTTTTATGCATTCAATGACGCAAACAATATATGACAAATATAAAAGAGGATGAAAGCTTTTTTTTTTTTTAAATCGGTTAAGTAGATCCAGAGATTACACACCACATACAAAGAAATATTTCTTTTTATATATTAGTAGAGATGAGTCTAATATGCGTACATTCACAATCTGACAGTTCATTATGTATCGTCTTATCATGTTGTTATCCACATAAGAACTTAAAACTTTAAAAATATTTTCGAAGAAACGCATTGTAGATTTTTTATGCATTCAATGACGCAAACAATATATGACAAATATAAAAGAGGATGAAAGCTTTTTTTTTTTTTAAATCGGTTAAGGAGATCCAGAGATTACACACCACATACAAAGAAATATTTCTTTTTATATATTAGTAGATATGAGTCTAATATGCGTACATTCACAATCTGACAGTTCATTATGTATCGTCATATCATGTTGTTATCCACATAAGAACTTAAAACTTTAAAAATATTTTCGAAGAAACGCATTGTAGATTTTTTGGTTCATTAAATGGCGCAGACAACATATCATAAATATAGAAAAGGATAGGAGGATTTTTTTTTTTTTTTTTTTTTTTTGGGGGGGGGGGGTGAAAAACCGATCTGACTTGTCTTTTACTCCAGGACAATTAGCAGTCGTTGAAAACTCTTGCTTTGTTTGGAACAAAACATAGCAGAAATTTTATTTCCTAGGAATGTACTTGAACTATTTTGATAAAAATTTATAATTAAGATTTTCAGATGATAATTCAAATAGAATTTTCCTTATTTTTAGGAAAATTAGCTTTTACCGGTAACACGTGCTCCACACTGACAAACAATTAAAAAACACCCGGCCATTCTCTGCAAAATATCTAATGATGTTTTGATCCATAAAGTGAAGTGAAAACATTTTGATTTCTGAAGTCAGTCAGAAGTTAATCGGTTCTTGCTAAAAGATGAAGCTGATTTCGTATTAATTGCCGGTGGCCATGGGTCACAAGCATTGTCCTGTATGGAGTTATAGTCTATTATGTAACCTACATTCAACTGTTCTGTTTACTGTGCGCGATGTATATATTTAAATAAGTACTCGTATATCTGTATGTAGTATAGTGAATTGTTATTAAAGTTTTTGTATCGAGCCAGGTGTAATTATTTCGTCTAGCGGGTCCTGGTTTCATATAAAACTACTTTTCAAATAATTTGCTACTTTCTCATACAAAGTGCCATCTAGTGGGAATTTAATAAAATATATCTAAATACTATAAGCGCATCACATGAATAGTCCTATACGAAATTTGGAGACCATCCTCTCGCCTGTATCAGCTACTGAATACTGTTGACATCGGCAGTTATTTATACCATAATAATATTTTCCTTTTTCGATCTTTCCTCTAAAATCACTTTCTTATTATGCGAATCGTTAATTTCGGAAATTATAAATAAATTGTTTGGTAAAATAGTTTCATATGTCAAATTAAAAGGTAAAATAAATTTAAAATATTCTCATTATAAGGTATTTTAAGACCGATTGGTAACTTGAGAGTCTTAGGTCTGGGCTGAATACCCTCCATGCTGGTCTTTCTGGGGTCCTAGTAAATTTTTTCGCGAGTTTCGGGGAAAACCGTAAAGAAAGCTCCGAATGACTAATCCGACGAACGTGACTAAGATTCGAACCTGGCACTTCCCTACAAGGCTCTTGAAAATGTTATAAATAAAAACGTTACTGTAAACTTCACAGTTACTATTGAAAGAATAATGAAAAAAGTAAAAATTCCGTCAAAGACAGAATTTAGTTTAGTTCGGAGGACTATTAATTTCAATCTGTAAAATTTTTAATTTTAATTTAATTTTTATCTCATTTTTTGACAGTAAAATTGGTCATGTACTTTTTTAAACGAGTGAAATGAATTAAAAAGAAGTATTGTTACCTAAACTCAAACTTTAGTTGATTTAAAAGTATCTAATCGTCGTGTCGAAAAACTGTTTGCATCCCTGGATTAAAAAAAAAAAAAAAAAAAAAAAATCTCCTCTCATTTGGTATCAAATTTGTAACGATAGGACTGATATTTCTAACTTATTTTCGTGTTCCACAAAACTGGTCTACAAAAACTGGCGATGACGTTTTAACCCAGATTGAAACTAAATAGTCGTCCTAGTCATATAATATATATATATATATATATATATATATATATATATATATAAATGTTAAAAAAAAAAAAAAAAAAAAAAAAACTGTAGTTTTCGAAATTTCAATATTTTTATTTATTCACTTATTTGCAATTCTTTTACATTTCTCTGGTAATGCAATTTAAAGTATAATTATATTATTGCATTTTTTGTGTTCTGTGTAGAATAAAGCAGAATGTTTTCATGTGGAATCTATGCTTTCATTGGATTCTCTCTGGCGTGGCCGTTTTTCTAAGTGGTTCTAGCCTAGATTTATACAACATGCGAAGAAAACCATGAATGTTCCAAACGTACATTTAATCTCTTCTGCCAGTTTTTCAAATCAGACTATTATATTTCAAAATGGCCGAAGATTATTTATATTAATTAATGGATACTTATAATCATTACTTAAGAATAAAGCTTTCCATATGTTTGTAAATGTATTTCTAAAACCTTTATTTGAAAATGGATGTTAGTTAAAACTACAAAATAAAATAGTTTAATCTTTTGTTTGTTCATGAGAATAAAAACTAAATACATTTTTCAGATTTTTACTTTACGCGATATCTTGTTTTCAAGTTCTGTTTCATAAAACGTACCTTTTCATTTAGAACTTCAACAAATGCTTAGTGTTGACATATTTAAATATAAAAACAAAAAGAAATGGAATAAAATTATCTTAATATTTTGAAGTAAATATATATAGGGTAAGTGCACCAGTGATTGACACTTTTAGAGCAATCTCTGATGTTTTTAATGTTCTAGTCATCAGAAAATATTTTTAGAAATCTTAAGTTAGTACAAATGGTATGAAAGACATTCAGTACCACATATATGTTAAAATATATACATTTGATAACATTTTTTTTTTTTTAATGAATTTTTATTTGCCACCCACTTAATGCTCCAGTAATTGACACTGCCAGTGTTTCATTTTATCAGTAATTGGCCCCCTATGTTTCAGTGTTTGACACTGCTAGTTATTCATTTTACCAGTTATTGGCACCCTATGCTTCAGTGTTTGACATAAAATGTTAAAATTGTTACATGTAAAATATGATTTTATTATTTTTATTATTTATTAATTATTTCGGGACAAATGTCAATTACTGGAGCATGCCAATTACTGGAGCACTTACCCTATATATGCATTTTTAGATTAAACTTTTTTTTTTTTTAACTATCAATACAAGTCAGATTTTTTATGTTTAAAATGCATATGAAAATTTTTTTTTCAAACAGTTTTAGTAAAGCATATCTTAGCAAAAATATTAACAAACCAGCGTTTCCACTGAAATTAAGAAACAATTTAAAAATATGAATGAGGATTAAAATATCGATTTTATAGCAGTAATTCTAACCTTTTTTCCGAAAACCTTTCAGTTTAATGGGTTGAAATGTTGCTTTAATATGGAAAGGGGAGATTCAAAGACGTGATATAAATCCATCAAAGTATATAAGTATACTAAAGCGGATTAAGTCGGAGACAACTGTATAGGTATTACATTACTCTTTTTTCCCCCCCTCTTTTGAACAGTTTTGATTTTAAGTGAAATATAGTAAAATAAGAAAAAAGAATGAAATAATCTACACATTCCAAAGAAATTTGAGAGAAAGTTCTAATAAGTACTTATTAAAAAAAGAAAAAGCTAGGATTTCAAAGTAAATACGCTGAGAAAAGAATTCTGGCAATAATCTTCAAATAATGTGGTGTTACATTAAGCTATTTTCATCCACCCTACATTTTTATAGACACTTAAATTGTAAGATATGAAATACTATATTTAAAGAGAATTCAAAATAAGTTTTAAGAAGTTTTAGAAACAATTTTATTTCATATACAGGGTGATTCAAAAAAACGTGGACAAAATGACATGGTAGATTATTCATACGACAAGGATAAAAAATCGCATAGGAACAGAGGGTCGCAACTACGATCCGGAGCCGCTACAGGGCGTCTAAAAAACTACATAACACAAAGAGAAGAAACAAAACCATTACAGATCATTTTATTGATAATTACTCACTCACACGCGACTAATGAAGCCAAATGTTGACCCTACGGGAGATGCTCAAAGTTTTTCCCAGACGCATCGAGACACGCCTGGCATTTACGTTGCATAGAACGCCACACTTTCCCGTATCTCAAACACATCCTGCTGCAACAACGGTTCTTCCTACCAAGTCTTCCGGCGTTGCAACATGTGTTTCATACACAAGTCCTTTTAAAAATCCCCATAAGAAAAAATCCAAGGGAGACAGGTCTGGTGATCGTTGTGTCCACGCGATTGGTCCATCGCCACCAATCCACCCGCCAGGAAAAAGTAGCCTGCAGATGTGCTCTGACGTCTGTGCTGAAATGTGCAGGAACTCCGTCGTGTTGAAATAGAATGCGTTGACGAATAGGCATCGGAACATCATTCAGCATTTCTGTCAGAACCTCTTGCAAGAATGTTTGATAAATGGGACCGTTAAGTCTTTCTGGGAGAATGTACGGACCAAGTAAACAGTCTCCTACAATGCCAGCCCACACATTAACGGAAAATTTTCGTTGTGCGATGTGCGGACGAGTAGCATGCGGGTTTTCATCCGCCCACGTATGCAGGTTGTGAAAGTTCATCACACCCTCTAATGAGAATGCAGCCTCATCCGTGAAGAGAACACTTGCTGCGAAGTTTCGGTCTGCAGCACTTTCTTGCAAAAACCACCGCGCAATATCCATACGATTGTTGTAGTCTCCCGATTCCAGTGCCTGGACTCGTTGTAAATGATAAGAAAGTAGTCTTTCATCGTGTACAATGCGCCAGCCGATAGTTTGGTGGATATGGATCTTTCGGGATACAACCCGTGTACTCGATAAAGGATTACGTTGGAGTTTTTGGACAACTCTTTCTTCAGCATCAACTGTCCGAGTTATTCGTTGGCGACCAGCATCAGGTTTGTGCACGTCAGTTTCACACAATCTTCGATGCAGAGTGGTAAAGAATGAGCTGCTAGGCACCTTTCTACCAGGATATTTCTCAATATACATTCGCAAGGCTTCTCGTCCATTGCATTTGGCCATGCCGTAAACTAAATGCATGTCACCCATTTCGTGCTGCTCCTATGTTCCAGTTTTTGACACTGCTAGTTATTCATTTTACCAGTTATTAGCACCTTATGCTCCAGTGTTTGATATAAAATGTTAAAATTATATGTAAAATATATGATTTTATTATTTTTTTTATTTATTAATTATTTCGCGATAAATGTTAATTACTCGAACATGCCAATCACTAGAGCACCTACCCTATATACATATTATTTATTTTTACCGCATAGAAACAATACCTTATTTAATTTTTTATACATTTTTTTAATGGAAGAATAACTTTTGGAGCATTTTAATAAATGGCTCATTTTTATAGCGTTTATCAACTCTTTAATTATTATTTAATGCATCAATTCTTAGTAAAAAAAAATGCTTTTAAATATATGAACATTACTGAAAATGAAATCAGTCATCGTCATATCGACATTTTTTTTTTTTTTTTTGTAAGATTATATATATAGGACGCTTTTATAAAAAAAAGCAAGAAAAATACTTTATTAACAGCATAAATTATAACATTGCATTTGCATAATTGATTGTTAACTTGTGGTAACACATTTATTTACATACTTATAAATATTAATAAAAACACTTAATTAAAAAAAAAAGAGAACCTTCAATAAATTAAAGACTTGTATGATAATAAGTTTTCGAGAAATCATTAATTAAATAGAATATTTAGCACGAGCCTTTTTTTTCTCCATCGCTTTTGCTATGACTAATGTTATGTTGATAATTAAACTTTTATTATGTTGTTTTTAGGATCATTTCGTGAAGTTCAAGTTTTCTATAGCTCTAAAATACATTTCCACTATATAATCATATAGAAGCATAAAACAAAAAGTTGACAAATGGAAGATGCCGGGTTGAAAACTTAGTCGCTTTCGCCATCTAGTTCGCATGAATACTTGTAAATGAATAAATAAGTGAGTTTATAAGCCCTTAAGGGGTTACATCCAGTTGTAATTTTCAAAAAATCGATTTTTTTTTTTTTTTTTACATATTTTGAATGTACATATATTTGATAATATTGTCTGAAAATTTCATATCGATCCGGCAATTAGTTTCGGAGAAATTTGCATATTTGTAAAGACGTCTCCGAGCGTTTTAAAGTAGGCGGAGCGTAAACCAGAGTAGCAGCTGTTTTTCATTATCCCTATGCCCTTGTCCATGCTTTTCATAATGTTTTGCTTCTTAGAATAATAATATAAAAGGTTTATCTTATATCTGAGAGCTATATTTAGAAATTTTAGGTATACATCAGCTGATATGGAAAATAACTCCAAAAATAATCCCATGTGGCTCTAAGATCGTTGAAATTGCTGCTTATCTTGCTGCCGGCATGTTCAATGAAGGAAAAACATCTCTTAGTTACTTCATGAACGCAATGGGACTATCGCTTGGGCCTAATGCCCATGCCTATGTAGAAAAAGAGGACGCAGAGCGTATCTTGATCTCTGACGCACGAGCACAAGGGAGCACGCGAGAGGGGAGAATGTCACGTAGACAACAACAGTTGGCTGTACTAGAAGCAAATGATGAAGCAGAGGGTTCCTCTTATGGTCCTGGAATAGATGACTCGATGTAAGTAGGAAAAAATTTTTTTAACTTAGTTTAAATGGTTCCCAAAACTTTAAACGCGTTTATCTCGAAACGGTGTTTTCAAAGTCGGTGAGCAAAATTTCTCCGAAACGGCTGGACCGATTGACTTGAAATTTTGACACGATTTTCTTAGATATTTTTGTCAGGTAATGATCGTAGGAATAAGGTTTCTGATAATAATTTCGATTTTTTCAGCCACTTTCAAGTGTAAATTTTCATGAAAAAAACGATTTTTTTTTGGGGAAGCCGCCATTTTCTCAAAAATCAAAATTTTGACTATTCCTACGATCATTACCTGTATTCATCTATCCTAAAAATAAATCTTTTGGTTTTTTTCATTTCAGATAATTTGGATCAGAGATATCTTGCTCACCGCCAGACACCTTTTTGTGGAAGTCCTCTAGGAGATCTACTACAGGAACAGCGGAACCCAATATTTTTGTAAACTCATCACGGATTCTTAACATACATTAAATTTGCTATATGTATATGTATTGTATATATTTCTTTAAGGCCGCTTCACAAAAAATTCACAAAAAAACACGTTTTTTCGTGCATACAACTGGATGTAACCCCTTAAAGTACCCCACGAAGGTTGATACCACCTCTCTCCCTTCAGGCCTGGGACCATGTAGTAGGAATTTTCTTCCAACCAACCATCCGAGTATAAAGTTACAAGATGAATTTTAGAGCTTTTTTACTTTCTTCAATAGAAGAAAGTATCGGATTCGTAAAAATGTTCGACCTCGGTTTTTTGGATGGATTTACACGTTTTGAGAGCTATAGAACACAATTTGACCATTTTTAGAAATTGTCTGTGTGTGCGTGTGACAAAATTTTGTTGCAACTGTATCTCAGGTACAACTGCACAGAATTTCATACAAATTGGTAAGAAGTTACACATTGTCATACGTTAGTGCCTTTCAACTTTTGGTAAAAATTGTCCTACAGCTTGCGTTGCCATAACTTTTTTCTAAATTTTTAAATTGGTGGTATAGGACAAAAATTTGTATAAATGTGCAGAAAGGGAATTATTTTTTAATAATCATTATGAAATTTAAAACAATTATTTATAATAGAGATAGTCAACTGGGAAAAAAAAAATCTGTATGTAGGAACCTCGCCTCCCCCCCCCCCCCCCGGGGGGGGAGTAAATTTTCATGATGGGTATCTTTCAAAGAGCTCGCACATACCTTTAAAATGAATGATTGAACTATCGATCTGCGATAATTTAAAATAAAGTTATTGATTCTTTTCGTTTTTAACATATTTATTTATTTATTTTAATTTAATATTGAGAATAAAATTGACTTTTTTTTTTTATATTTAGTGTTATACTACTTCTCTAATACGGAAATCGTCTGCATTATCATGGAAGATAATTTTTTAAAATAATTTTAATAAAAGATTTTTACTGAGGGAATTTGTATAGGAAAATATAAAAGAAAATCATGTGGTGGCCACAACATATTTTTTATTTATTTATTTATTTATTTATTTGTTAAATAGCATAATTCAAAATGTCTTAAAACGTTTTAAACAAAAGTATTTGATATTAAAGTCTATGACGCTACATGCATGCACACATATATATTCTTCATAGTTAAATTGATTGTAAAAAAAAATATATCAAGTTCATTAGTTTAGCAAATTCACATTTGATAAATTCATTGATTAATTATTCTACGTCACTTAGAAACTATTTCTTTTATAAGTTGGCTACTTAATGTGTATTACGAAATACGAACATTTTTTAACGTAATTATTCTTCATATGTATTGTTCTGTAAACATTATGCCAGTATTTTATTTTTATACGAACGAATTATTTTTTAGTGGATTCCAAAAAGTATTACCATTTAGTTCAGATGATTGAATCTAATTACACTGCACTGAAAAAAAAAAAAAAAAAAAAAATTAGACCCCTGATACCATTCCTGCTGTTTCTTATGTAAAATAACCTCCTGAATCCAAATATGACTACAATTTTTTTCACTCACCCCCTCCCCTAATTTTATTACTGCTCGGTAATTTTATAGACATGATTTCGAATTGGAAAATGAAAAAGAATTAATTTCACACTTAAAAACAAAAAAATATAATGTTATAACATAAATAACATTAATAATAGATAATAATTATAATAAATACATTAATAGATAAAAAATATATAAGCAATGTAATACGTAGTATCAGTGGCAAATACCCCCTAAATTCTCCCCTGCCGCAAATGTTGATGTTTTAGAATTTTTCAACTCTGTAGCCCCTCAGAAGATATTTAACAGTTAAAATATTCTTTCCTCCCTCCCATAAAAATCAAATTTATAGCCAGAAAATTACTGAAAAGTGATAGTAATAAGAGGCCGCCCCTAAAATAAAGTGGGTGGTAGGGCAAAATGGATGTGCTATTCAGATTCAGGAAGTCATTTTACATAAGAATTTGCCAAAATGGTGTCGGGGAGCATTTGTCATGCCGAGCAGTGTAATTTGCCAATTGCTTTCAAATATAAAACAGAAAGTCACCTTTAATCTACAAACATTTTTCCCGAAATTCAAAACTGCCAAGCTGTAAAATTATGTAAGTCAATTAACCTGTGTAAAATGTTTATTCTCATTCAATTCAATTACACAGTTGGATTTTAATATTTATTATATTAAGATTGGTTATTTGAATAAATTATAATAAAAGTAAAGGCTTAAATTTGATAAAATGGGAATTTTGGACAGTAAAGAAATCTTGTACCAGTAATTTGACAATTAAAAATTTATTAAAACTGTAAAAAACATGTATCGAACGATTCTATGATTCATGCGCCAAAAATAATTGAGTATATTTCTTATTTATTGAAATTTTTATTTTTCCGACTGAGTGAAAATAATGCCTGGACCGGGAGTCGAACTCCGGATCTTTGACTTACAAGGTCAAGGCTCTACCAATTGAGCTATCCAGGCCGACAACCGATCCACATTACTAACTCAGACAACCATTTAGGCAGAAACAATCTGGTCTATCATTTAGATAGCTCAACAGAAATAAGCCGCAGGTAATGGAAAACACCATTAAACAATGGGAGAAAGAAATACAATTTTTATTTTTCACTCAGTCGGAAAAATAAAAATTTCAATAAATATGATTTTCTTCCACATTTGATTGTGTGATTTTAATAAAAATTGTATTTCTTTCTCCCATTGTTTAATGGTGTTTTCCATTACCTGCGGCTTATTTCTGTTGAGCTATCTAAATGATAGACCAGATTGTTTCTGTCTAAATGGTTGTCTGAGTGAGTAATGTGGATCGGTTGTCGGCCTGGATAGCTCAATTGGTAGAGCCTTGACCTTGTAAGTCAAAGATCCGGAGTTCGACTCCCGGTCCAGGCATTATTTTCACTCAGTCTGAAAAATAAAAATTTCAATAAATATGATTTTCTTCCACAGTTGATTGTGTGATTTTAATAAAAATTATATTTCTTATGTCGAAAAAAATTAAATGACTTTTTTTTTTTTTTTTTTTTTAATCTATATATTAATAAGCAAGCATAAAATTTGTAGTACCTTTTTAACATATTAATTATGGAAGTAGAGGATTGAAAATGGTATCATTCGAAAGGTATGGTTAGCCGGAAGGTGCGAATACAAATATTTTCTTACGATGTCAAGAAGGTATTTAAAAATACTTTTATTTTTTTATGCATTTTCCCCCGTTTTTCCCTTTCATACACGTACAGTCGGTAACAAAAGTGCCCGAACACTAGCAAAAATTCCTATGTAAAAAAGGTACACTTAATCAGTGTTGTGCACGAACGCGTTCGTGAGCGTAGCTCAAAATTTTTGAGTTTTGAGTTGAACTTCGCTCGTTTTTTAAATTATGAACTTGAGTTGAGCGTAGTTCGTTTTTTACACGAACTTGAGCGTGAAAAAGCAATTCAAACTCAAACTCATTTCAAATATTTCTGTCTGAAATATAAAAAGGAAAATAGAAGAAGAAAAGGACAGAAAGGAGAATAACTGTGCAAAATGGATTTCGGAAAAAAGGACACTTGAAAAAAAAGGCACTGGTAAAAAGGGCCCCAGAAAAAAGGGCACCCGGAAAAAAGGGCACCGGGGAAAAGGACACTTTTGCAATTTGCAAACCTCAAAAAACCCAAACATCAAAGAATGAATTTAAAGAATGATTTTCATAATACACTTTTAGAAATTTCAATCAATTAAATTGATACCACTTTTACTTAGCATATATACCTGGGGGGAGGGGAGGCTAGGAGCGGATTGAAAGAAAATAATTGTTTTTAAATCACTTTTTTACTGATTTTAATAAAACTTTGTCTTTCACTTGCTGTTTATGACAAAAATACAGTGTCACATATACTTCGGAGGCTGAAGTGTGGGGGAGGGGGGCAAAAGGAAGTAATTTTTTGTATATCACCTTGTTACCGATTTTAACGATATTCTGTGTAGCATAGGCGCTGACTTAACGGGGGCAGTGTAATTTTTCATGGGGGCGAAAGTATCTTTTCGCCCTCGTGCTTCCAGCGGGTAGAAATTTCAAACGCTAAAATAATATAAATTTGAATTTTAATGAAAATTTTCACATTGTTGAATTTTTTTGTTTTTTTCTCTCCTTCTTTCATCATTCACAGACAGATTAGTAGAAAACAGGATGTATACTTTATACAATTCTCTTTTTGCGCGAGAGAAGCTGAATGTGCTTGAGATAACCCCTTTTCAAGGTCAGTCCCTGTCCCTCGTCCCTCTGTAGTCTAAAAGATAAATTGAAGCAGAAAGAGAAAGACTATTGTTCATGTTCATTGGTCATGGCCATTTGAAGTCGAGAGTCCCAGTGCTGAAGAAAGTGTTTATACTGCCAAGCATTAATTAGAAAAGCTTTTGTTCTGAATATTTGCTATTCATAACACAAAAATTCATTCTCAATGAATTTTTTAATTCACGAGAAAATACTAATAAGTAAAAGGAAGACTGATAATGCTGTTAAAAATACAGATTTTTATTTTTGTATTTAATTTAAATTTATAGGTATTTCTTGTATATGTTTCTTCCTTTTTTAAAAATCTTTGAATTTATTATTATTGATTATTAACAATATTGCACGAGAAAGTGAGAAGAGGAAGGTTTGTGGTTAGATTTAAAGTCGATTGACTACACTAGAGTTCTATGCTTATAGGTGGAATGCCTTCCGTGGAATTCTTTTTATGAGGTCCCAACCCGTATTTAAACGATTTTTGTAGAAAACCATGGAAAACTCCGAAAGGCTTGGTCGTTGAGCGCGACCTGGGATCCAACATCAAACCCAGCACGTCGCGTTTACCACCTTTGAGAGCAGAATCGCTTGGCCACTGGTGGGGCCAGGGATAAGGAATAATTGATAAAAATGATAATTAATAGATTAAAAACAGTTGTCTTAGAGGAACTGATCTCATAGTTAATGTTTTTTTAGCGGACAAGTAGATAAGGCACATTGCTACAAAACGTCTTAGATAATCAATTCATGAATTTAAAAATATATTGGAATATGTCACAAAAATCTATAATATCTAAGTTGATTTAAATACTCTTAATATGTAGATTAAGTTGTTCACATATTATTATATATATATGAACAATTTCAATTTTATTTTCTCTGTTTTTGTATATTTTCGATGTAAGTAACAACAACATCCGTTTTTAAAGAAACATTAATAAGAAATCTCATTACAAATTCAGTAAATGAAATGAGAGAACGCAGTACAATTTAAAGAATTCACTTCTGGAAAAGTTTTTAAAAAATGTTCTAAAAAAATCCTTTGAAAACTATCTTGAAAAAAGACTAAAAGGTTCAGCTTTTAAAAGGAAAGAGTAATAATAACATAACATTTAATTTAAGAGTAAATTTTTATCTTTTGAAAGTGAAGACGGAATATATAAGTAATTTTTGCTTTCTCTCTCTCTCTCTCTCTCTCTTTTTTTTTTTTTTGATTTTTCTATACATAGGCATAAGAATATATTCGATTTGTGAGAATTTTCACCCTTCAGTTTTTGAAGTATTTAGATGTTTTGTTTTGGGATTTCCTGAGTCTAAACTCCAAACACTATTTGGCCATTTTTCGAAAATGTCTGTGTGCTTTTCTTGTGTATATCGAAAATTTTGTATTTGGTTAGTGTATCTCCCGAACGACTGGACGAAATTTAACCAAATTTCATATTTATTTGGATTTTAACTTAAACTAGTGTTTTTAACTGAATTAGATTAAACTGAATTTAAAACGAATTTGGGAATCAATCGCTTAATAAATGGTTATCCTTTCTTCTTTTTCCGCTTTTTTTTTTTTTTTTTTTTTTTTTTTTTTTTTGTTTAATGGCAATATAGGAAAAAGTTTCGAATAAATTTACTTAATAAAATTTCTTTTAACTTTTCAATATCAGGGATGGAACACGGGCGCAGAATTCATACCACTATCAGTGTAAGAAAATTTTCAACTTCTTAAATTAACGATATTATAAGTAGAGAAATTTCATAAACAGATTCTGGTATGAATTCTACGCCGGTGTTCCATCCCTGCAATATAAAATTTTATATATGATAGTAATAATTAACAACAAAAATTTTTTCTTTGTGTGGGAGGTATCATATCCGATTTCCCTCGGGGGCGTAAATATTTAACACTGATATCTTTCAAAAGGAGTTACCAATACATGTAAAACAATAATTGTTTAATCGTATATCGGTGATAATTTAAAACAATTTTATTTATTTTTTTTAAATCTTTAGATATTAGCAAAAAATTTATTTATTTCGATATTTTGTGTTATACTCCTTTGAGATGAGAATCGTCTGCATTCATCATGGAAAATAAATTTAATAAATAATCTTTACTACATGAATTGGTATAGAAAAGCACAGAAGAAAATTTTGAGCTGTCTGCAATATATTAATAGTTCTTTTTTTTTTTTTCTTTTTAACTACAGATAAAAAAACAAGAATAGTAGTGAAATAAAGTTGTTTTAATGACAGATTTTATTAGGCCTCATATTCATAAAGTATATATATATATTTAATTAGTAAATCTATAGAAATTAAATAATGAATTTAGAAAGAAAATTACAACTTAGAAAGAAATTACAAAGATGCCCACAGTACGGGATTTTATAAAGTCGATCAAAAATGTAACGGGATTTAATTTCATGATTACAAAATTTTAATTTTTATACTGCCATGAAACAAGAAAATTTTTAGTGATTCTATATATATATATATATATATATATATGTATATATATATATATATATATATATATATATATATATCATGCTTTCCGTTTACTCGACCCTCTTTTTTTTTTTCTTTTGTTCCAGGATATTTTTTAAGCGGAACTTTCAATAGTGATATATATATATATATATATATATATATATATATATATATATATATATGTGTGTGTATATATATGTACAAGTCAAAATGACAGCTGTGATGCTTGAAAAGCACAAAAAATGAATTTACTGAGAATTATTTTGTTTTATTATATATTATTATTATTATTTTGACACCTAAAATAACAATAGCCCATAGGTATTTTATTTTATTTTGTTGTTGTTTTGTTGTAAAGAAATAAACATGTTTGTTTTAAATATATATAATATATATCGTCTTTTCTTTCTTTCAATAGTTACAATGAAATTTAAATTCATATAACTCTATATATTCTTCTTATCTGCACTTTTAGGTATTTATTTTCAAACTGTGCGGCATGTAAATCTAAACTTAAAAAACTGAGAAAAGAAAAAGAGGAAGTAGGGCATTCCTTTTCTCAAAGGGTGCATCCATGATCCATTGACCTTTTTGGAATGCGCAATGTGCCTGTTAGAAATTTGAAAAGCAACGCTAAACTTGGGATTTTGTAAAGGGCTTATCTTTTCTCGGACACAACGAGTTGAGAATGTAAGCCTTTTTCAAATTCAAGGCTTGATCTCACCGCAAAATAGAGCAGGCGACACCGAGACCGACAGGCTTTTAAAAATGAGTCTGCTACAGTTTGTTCAAGTTCAACTTATAACAAAAGTAAACAATAACATATGTGATTTGACGCCCTGAAAAATATCTCCGATCGGCGCCAGCCAGCTATCTTTCTTTTTGTTAACTTTGAATTTCTGTAACTATGGGTTATTATTTGTGGAGTACAAGTTTTTATCGTAAACCTCACAACACAAAAGAATGGGTGGAAGGTGGAATAGTTTTCAATTTTCATATCTTTAACTAAGACAGGCCGGACTATACTATGAGCGCCTTGATCGTTAGGATGAGGATTAACTAAAGTGTTTGTTAAACACAACACATTAAGGTCCTTCGAAATCGGAATAAATTCTATAGATAAAAAAAAGATTACAATAACAGTATGGCCTGTATGTCTAAGTTTTAGACAGTTAGATACAATGACAGAAACACCCTGATGAGCGATTGCATCTATCAGGAGAAATTGTCTACTAAAATTAGAAAAACGGTCAGCATCTTCTAGGCGCCATGAGCCTAAACTAATGATAGATAAAAAACATTCATGAACTCCTCCTACAAATAACACCATTGGAGGTGAGAAAACAAACAAAATGCCCCCCCCCCTCCCTTCCCCATTGAACTTTACTGTCTTCATTTACATTTCTTTTTTCCTTTAGAAAGAAATATTCTAATGAAAACCTTATTCTTATGTTTATGTAATAAATGTAATACTAAAGAAAAAAAACTTAAATAAGAAAAGAACATAAAATAAGTTAAATAATAATAATTAATAATTTAATTTGAATACGATATGTACACACATATATATATATATATATATATATATATATATATATATATATATATATATATATATATATATATTATTAATAGTTGAATTTTAAAAAGATTTACAGTTTTCTATCATCAGCATATATAAAGGATAAACAAGCTTGTACAGAAATAAAAATGTGTACACATTATTTGGAAACAGCACTGAAAACGCATTTATTTTTACGAAATTTCTTTTAAAAAATCTGGAGTGACTCCACTCGACTTTCCGAACATTGAGTAACTAACAGTTTTCTAGATAAAATAAAGAAAGAGGAGTTGCTAAACAAAAAAAAAAGATAAAACTATAACAGAGTGTTGGAGTATTTTTCTCCATATATCACACGAGGTTTTATTTAACGCTACTGAACTTTGAGCCCTTAGATCATAATGATAAAGAATTTTTCGTTGTGTCCCTGTAAAAATCTATAAATGCTAGATTCACCAAAATGCTTATAGTTAGTGCAACAGTGATTTATAATATTCATACAAATTTTCAGCTCAATTGAATAAGGCGTTTGGATGCTATCGCTGGTCTCATAGGCCATAAAGATAAAGAATTTTTCTTTGTGTCCCTGTAAAAAAACTGTAAGTGCTAGATTCACCAAAATCTATACAGTTGGTTCAAATGTGACCTATAACGTGTGTACAAATTCTTTACTGAGATTAATAAGGCGTTTAGACGCTATCACACTTTTAAAAATTTGGCAAAGAATTTTTCTTTGTGTCCCTGTAAAAAAACTATAAGTGCTAGATTCTCCAAAATCTATAGAGATTGAGTATCTGTGACCTATAATATGTGTATAAAGTTTTTGCTCAATTGAATGAGGCGTTTAGATGCTATCGCACTTTTAAGATTTTGGTCCCTTGGCCATAATGATAAAGAATTTTTCTTTGTGTCCCTGTAAAAAAACTATAAGTGCTAGATTAACCAAAATCTATAGGGTTCGTACTATGGTGACTTACAATATACGTACCAACTTTCAGCTTATTCGAACAAAGCGTTTAGACGCTAGCGTGTTCACTCACAGACATACACACATACATACACACATACATACACACACACACATACATACATCATCGTAAAAATAGTGAAAACGGACTCGTTGGACCTCGAAACGTATAGAAACATCAAAATCTCGAATTCGGATTTTTGACATGATTACAATACTTTCCTCACTATAGTGTTCGGAAAGTAAAAATAAATGTTTTAAAGATTATAGCTTCTAATTTTAAGTATAAGAGAAAAAAAAAAAAAAGTGCTGTACTTTCTTATTTTACACTCGTATAAACAGACGACTAAACACTGAGATTTTTCTTCCCATGAGCAGTTTATGCACCCTTTGTTTATTTAACAGTTATTTTCTATTTAATAAGTTATTTATTAGTAAATTATATATTATTTAAATTTATTATTAATATTTTAATTATGTCTTGTGTCTCCTTTTGATTTAGCTAAATATTTTTGAACACAATTTAGTGGTTTGTCTTAGGGACCGTGGATGAAATATGATAAATCGTCAAATAGCGGTCCTCAAATAAAAAAATGCCAAAATCTACTTGATTTTGGACTTTTATTTTTGAACACTTTATATAAAATACATGTTTATTCCTTTATAGTACGCTAAATAGTAAGCGAATTTTTCTAATGATTTATCCAAGAACTCAAAACTGACATTGTCTGTGGTACAATCAAATAAAGACTAATTAAGTAAAACCATTTACACTATTTAAAAAATATATATATTTCAAAACAAAGGAACCTCTAAATGATGGAATTTGTCTCCTACGTGCATAAGCAAACGTATTGGAAATTTGAGAATAAAAAACCACTCAAAAACAGTGGGTCCACTATTCAGAAGTGTCCGTTAAATAAATTTTTACTTACAATTAAATTAATAAGTTATAATTAAGAGTTATAAGTTTAATTAAGCATTAAATTAAGAATGTTCATGGTATTTGGTAATTTTTAAAATGTAAATTACCTATGAAAGTGCTCATAAAGAATAAGATCTATTTAGAAAAGGGATTAAAAAAAAAAAAAAAAAAGTAAAAATGAACGTTTAATGAGTTTCGCTCGTTTTTAAAAATGAACTTGAACAGAGCGTGTTCATTTCTTTCAGACATGAGTTTGAACGCGAACTAGCTCGTTTTTTACACGATGAACTTGAGTTTGAACTAGTTCGTTTTTTTCGTGAACTTGCACAACATGGTACTTAATACTGTTTTGTTAAATAAATCCTAGTCGACAAGGATTTATTTAGCAAAACTGTATTAAGCGTACTTTTTTTACATAGGAATTTTTGCTAGTGTTCGGACACTTTTGTTACCGACTGTATTCCTTTACATTAAAAATACCTAAAATTAGAAAGTTGTTAAATCTGGCAATCCGCGATTGTAATGAAATGCTCGCCCTCTGGTGGGCTAAGGTGAAATTATCACACCACTGCATATCATCATATTATGCAATCGATTTTCCATGATGTAATGGCGGAGAAAGAACAATAATAAATACACGTGGCTATTATATTTACTAACAACTGCAGTTCAGAGAGCGCCATCTATCGATCATTACAAACGCGGATTTCATAAAACTCAAATAAAACCATAGACACAGTAATTTGTATAGCATCCTTATACGCAAGCGAAGTGATGACGTCACTGGCCGTCCGTGGAACCACAAAAAAGATTTCCCTAGGATTTGATTTATGATAAATCATTTTTTTATTTTCTAATTTATTTATGATCTAATTTCTTTCTTTTTTGTTTTATGATTTATGTCAGCTGTAATTTAAAGAGATATTAGCCGTACGATAAATTTCATGTTTGTGTATTAATATGTAAATAATATATATTATTTAATTTTTGAAACTTCAAAATGTTCTTTGTTATTTGTCTTTTGGCAACAAAAAGTGACTTTATTTATTTATTTACAAGGACAAACGTTTGAAAGGGTTGGCATTTTATAGAAAGAACCAGTTTTTACACACGGTCAATTTTATGTTGCAGCAAGTCGGGTCCGTTCTTCCAATAGCTTAAAATTTTATATTTCAGAACACAGTGGGCAAGGTCATTTAGCTAATGACGAAAGAGTATTTACAAAGAACATTGTTTACAGAGAAATTTTAAATTTCTAAATTTGTGCTAACTTAAAAGAATTCTGAGATTTGAAGAAATTTGTGGTCGAATTTCGACCACTGGGTGATACTAGTAATTATAATTACGTTGAGAAAAATCGTGATAAAACAAATAAAATTGCTTCAGTGTAGAAACCATTGGTGAAATTTGAAATTTGGCACCAAAGTAACAAGGGCGTTTCTCGGCAAGATCTTTAATTGCGTAATTGCGATACACATTTTTATTCATCATCTAAATGACAATTAATAAATAAATAATAAAAATAAATAAATAAAAGCTGCCAAGGGGTTCCTATGCTAAAGCTATTCCAAAGAAATTTTAAGAAAGGAATATAGTAACCGATGCTAGGTAATAAACACAGGCACTGCTTGACTTTATATATATATATATATATATATATATACACACACACACACGCCACACAATCCTGTTCAAAAGTTGGGTAAGATTTACAAACCATCTTTTTTTTTTTTTTTATTTAAAGACTTCTTTAGATGAAATGCTTTTAAACACTGGATATGCAAAAACAGGGTCTTCCTCGCGTTTTTCAGTGAAGATCTGGTTACGACAAAGATTAGGAGGCCGGTAACAAATTGAGCAATATGAATAATGTTTGCGATCACCCTGTACCGTTAATTGAAGAAATTGATCTGTAACTTTAGGATATGTTAATGTAGATCTAGTGCAATTCGTAGATGAAATTGTGTGACAATAGCATGTTAAATAATGGAAACATAAGCATTTATAAAAAAAAAAAATCAACATATGTTTTTTTTAAATAATACACAGAGTTTTAAACGAACAGATAAATATAAAAAATACTTTTGAAACAATATACTGCAATCAGAATACAAGTATCTTAATTATCTCATGAAATATGAGCATTTTTATGAAAAATGTTTTCACTGTGCAAGCGCAAAAGACACAGAAATTTTTATTACATTTGAGAGCTAGACGTATTGGGCAACTTTTCTCGAAAGTTCATTTGGAAAGAGTAAAAATTAAGGAAATTTTGGGCAAAAAAAAGAGCTAGAATTTAGGTACTTTCCAGAGTTAAATTTCATAAAGGATATTTCACATGCAGCGTAATTAATTTGAAGATCCGATTATTTTAACCTCTTTGCAAAAGTTTTTTTTCCTGAAAAACCCCTTACTGTCTCACAAATCTTAGTAAATAAACAAAAATATGTTAGAGTTACAAGCTTATAAGGTGTTTTTCACAAATAGTATATTTGGAGCGTGGTTGAAAAAATTGGATTTTCGTATTAATTATGCAGCATGTGAAAAACCCCTTATGAAATTTTAACCCTGGAAAACACCTGAAATTTTTATTTTGTAGTCATCACAAAACTTTTTTCAGTATTATTTCATAAAACAGTGCTTTACATGCATAAAAAGTTTAATTGAAGTAGCTTCTCGTAATAACGATTTTAAATATGAAGTTTGGTTCAATTTCATACGAATATAATAGACACTAAGAAATACAACAATGCCAACTACCGTCCAATACACTGCAACTCAAATATTAATTTTAGTGTACAACTAAGGTATAGAAGCTCAATTATAGCCTTCACATAAACGAAGGAAAATGCTGCATAGCACGTTTCTTGCTGGACTAAATATGCCAAAATAAATTAGCACAAATATATATCAAAATCTAATTAATATGAAGTTATAGTTATGGGAAATTCCATTCATCCGTTCATTATTTCGTGATAAAGGGTAGGTGCTCCAGTGATTGGCAGGCTCCAGTAATTGACATCTATCCCGAAATAATAAATAAGAAAAATAATAAAGCCCTATGTTTTACACATAAGAATTTTAACATTTTATGCCAAACACTGGAGAATAAGGTGCTAATAACTGATAAAATGAATAACTAGCAGTGTCAAACACTGGAACATAGGGGGCCAATTACTGATAAAATGAAAATCTGACAGTGTCAATTACTGGAACACTAAGTGGGTGTCATAAAAATTCATAAGAAAAAAATAATAACTTATCAAATGTATATATTTCATCATATATGTGGTTCTGGATGTCTTTCCTGCCATATGTACTAACTTAAGATTTCTAAAATTATTTTCTGATGACTAGAAAATTAAAAACATCAGAGATTACTCTAAAAGTGTCAGTCACTGGTTCACTTACCCCACTGCGCCGAGAAAATTTTGATAACACTCAAACACATACAGAGACAAATATTTTGTGAAAATAATCATAAACAGGAGACTTAAAAGCATGTAAATTGGTCGAAAAGCAGAAGGAAAAAAAAAATCATGAATGCAATATTTTTTTCCGTATATAGAAGTATGGAAATTAAATATCTTATCTCTAGTAGTGTGCTTTGCCTATGAACTTTTAGGTTGATTTCTTTAGAAATCGACCTATTGCAATCACTTCGTTTATCTATCTGTCTACTATCTATCTATAATGAAAATTTTGTCATCACGATAACTCCCGAAATAATACTCTAAATGGAATTAAATTTGGACAGTGAACTGATCTTATAAATATCTTGGATGAGTTCGTTAACCAAGTTGCTCCGACTTTTTGTTTTCAAGTGGCAGCCACTTGAATATTTCTAACCCACATTGTAAAAAGCGTATTTAAAGCAAGATTTGCTTGAATTTTTATGTAAATCTAGACTACATAAGGGTCTTAATGAACTTAATAAAGTGGCAGATATTTTAAGTTAAGCGGGACCACTTGAAATCAGGCTACCACTTGAAAATTTAAAATTCCTATAACTTCCGAAATAATAATCGATCCAAATTTAGACAGTGTCTTAACTTATCTTATAAATATTTTAGATGAGTTTATTAACCAAGTTGCTCCGCCATTTTGTTTTCAAGTAAAAAGTGTAAAAAGTGTATTCCGAATTTGTTTGAAATTTGATGTAAATTTAGACCACATAAGGGTCTCAATGAAGTTTATTAATGAAATTTATCCGTCATTTTTAAAAAAGTGGTAGATATCTTAAGTTAAGCGGGGCCACTTGAAATCACTCTACCACTTGAAAATTTAAAATCACAGTAACTTCTGAAATAATACTCCAAATCGAACCAAATTTGGATAGTGTCTTAACTTATCTTAAAAATAACTCAGATGAATTTGTTAACCAAGTTGCTCCGCCATTTTTTTATCAAGTGGAGACCACTTGAAAATTTCAAATTCCAATTGTAAAAAGCATATTCCGAATTTTTTTTTAATTTTGATGCATACATAGATTATACAAGTGTCTCAAATAACTTTATTAATGAACTTTATTTGCCATTTTTAAGACCACCATTTTTACAGACCACATAAGGATCTCAATGAAGTTTATTAGTAAACTATATCCGCCATTTTTAATAAAGTGACAAATATCTTAAATTAAGCGGAACCACTTGAGATCAGGCTCCCACTTGAAAATTTAAAATCACGATAACTTCGGAAATAATACTCCAAATCGAACCAAATTTGGACAGTGATATTATCATATAATTATCTTGAATGTTTTCACTGGGCAACTTGTTCCGACATCTTGTTTCTAAGTTCCAGCCACTTGAAATCACACTGCCAATGGAAAATATGCCATCACGATAGCTTTTAAAATAATAAACTGATTCAAATAAAAGTTGGATAGTGAACTTATGGTTCAAATATCTAGGATAAGTTCACTTGGTGACTTGATCCGCAATTTTATGTCCAAGTGGTTGCCACTTGAAAATTTGTCAATGTAGTAACTTTAATAACACAGAATCAATTCTCATCAAATTTGGTTAGTGGATTTATCCTTCTAATATCTCAGATATGTTCTCTAGGCATCTCACTCCGCTTTTTTTTCTCAAGTGGCGCCACCTGAAAATTTCTTATAACGATAATTTTTAAAATACTTATTTAATTTGAACTAGAACTGGACAAGGAACTTATACAAGTATACTGGATGATTTCGCTGGGCAAGTTGTTTTGCCATTTTGTTTCTAAGTTGCAACCACTTAGACTGCCACTTGAAAATTTGCCATAAAATTAACTTTTGAAACACGGCACTAATTTAAACCACAGTTGGACAGTGAACCTATGCTTCAAATATCTTGGATATGTTTGCTGGGCAACTTGTTCCACTGTATTGTTTCCAACTGGCGGCCACTGGAAAATTTGTTATCACGGTAACTTTAGAAATACTTAATCAATTCAAATTAAAGTTGAAAAATGGATTTATCATTCAAACAACAATAATCTAGAAAACCAATCACGTTATTGCGTCCATCTTTGGTATATCGATTATAAGTATTTTCTCGCCAAAAGTTGTCAAAATAGTCGATATAAGGGAAAAGTCGCCAAATTTGGCGCCAAATCCCTTACCTGCGTTGTTTGATCTTTTTAATGCGTTTTTAAGGAAAAATTAGGCTATTTTAATGCTAAAACAAGCTAGAAATGCAGAAAACTAACATTTTATCAACTTACTAATTAAAAGAATTTCTACAAAAAAAAATTATTTTCAAATTTGAAACGATATTTTAGATGAGGAACTTTCTGTGCCATTTTGATCGAAGTGGCAGCCACTTAAATTTTCAACACGATGACTTTTGAGATTTTGAATTAATTCGAACTATATGTGTAGATTAGACTTATCTCACAAATACATTTCATATATTTGTCAACTTAACTCACCATTTTGTTTCCAAGCACCGGCCACTTGAAAATTTTAAATTCACATAAAAGGTATTTATGAACCGATTTGCTTAAAAATCCATATGTGCATAGCCTACATCAATATTTCTACCAAGTGCATTAATAATTTGTAGCCGCCATTTTGAAACAAAATGACGGCTACTTGATAAGGAAAAAGAAATCAACCTACTCTTCCGAATAAGCCGGAAGGACTTGTTTTTCGATGCTTTCATTCTGGTACAAACGTTTTTTTTTTTTTTTTTTTTTCTGATAACTGCAATACTTTTCCATTCCAATCATGAATGAATTATTTAATCGTATATCCGATTACATTTTTAATAAATTCGTTCAAAAAATAATATAAAAGCACTTTCCTCACAAAAGAAAAAAAAAGGAATTAAAGAATGTAATTTGCGAAATGGAAATCAATTATTCCTCTTTAATGTTTCATCTAGATTAAAATCTAGATATCATTTACTTATTAAAGTTAATTTAAGTAATTCACTTTGTCAATGAATATTCATTGAATGAAAAGGTTATTAAATTTGCTCGATAAAGTTAAGAAGTCTTTATCATAATGTATTTGTAATTTTCTTTAAATAGTTAATAATTTCTTTATGTATTCTAATGGAGAATTATTCTTAAGCCACTATAGCTAGTGCTCTCATTTCATTACAGCTAATAAAATATTGTGTAGAACTTTTGTGGATACTCGAAACAATCTATGTTTTTATAGTGTGATCGTTTACGTCATCACTATAGCAGACTTTTTAACTTTTTAAATTTTTTCCCGTTAAGTTGATCGTAGCCTTCATTTTTTCACACTATTATTAATTTATTATCTCTTTATTATCCCTTTATTACATTACTTTTAAAAGTCTTTGTTAACATATAACAGAAAATTTATCTAATGATGAGAAGTTTTCCTACCTCTAAATTGTTTTCACTGGAAAGCTGAACGTCCTCATATGAGGCCAGGCTTTAAACTTAAAACTAATTGAAAAGATATTTGAATTTAATATATTTCACTTACAATAAATAATGCATATACATTAATTTAGATTTGAAATATTTATCAAATTATATTTAACAGAATTGATCCAAGCGTAAACGGGTAAATCGCACATACCATTGAACCTACACTAATGAACTTTTTTTTTTTTTTTTTTTTTTTTTTTTTTTTTTTACATCTTATAGCAGCAGGATATTTTTGAATGAGGAATATTTCACATTTATTTCTACTTCCTTTTACACATATATATGTTAGAGAAAGTACTGGTTTTGGATAAAATTTTCGAAATTGGGTTTGTTATATTTACACGTTTTGAGTTCCCCTGAGTACGAAAATTATTTTTTTAGCATTTGGTCTCTGTGTGTGCGTCTGTTATCACCATATCACAAGAACAAATAGGGCCAAAAATGGTATTTTATAAATGAATCATATAGTGATGCTACATTAAAATTCTGGTTGAGATCACGCAAATGGTTCGTGGGCCATCCAAGAAATTTAAAGTACAATATGTCCATGAAGGAAACCTCTGGTAAGTACAGAGCAACATCTGTAGCCCGAAAAGTAATGAATATATATATTATTTTATAGAATAAAAGCATGTTTTGTGTAGATTGTGGTATGAAGATCATTCATCATTCGCTTACAGTGTTACCCAAAGAGCATTTGGATAAATTACTACTCAATTTGTAAGTTACTGGAAGTGTATTGCAGTTAGTATTAGGTGGTTTTCATATAAAACTCAATTTAAGTACACAATTTTTTATTCATATAATTTACAGACAATATACAGGACTATTCAGAATTAAGCGCAACGTTCTTTTTTATTGAATGTAACTAATAGAAATGCTTTGCTATATTTTACTACGTCGACGAATTAGGAAAAAAAAATAACTTTTCATATACAACTCTCTATTTTTTAAATCTGTTATTTATTTTTATTTATTTTTGTGTAATATTTTGTCTTAAGGTGCCCTGAATACGAAAATCCAGTTTATCGCAGTTGATCTGTATGTATACCTGTTTTTAGCCTAAATTAAAAATCGAATAAATCCAGGAAATTTAAATATGGTATTTTAAAGTTCGTAGTTGGTTGCCACTATAAAAAAGAATAATTAACACTAGAAAGCTTAACGACAAATTAATAACAGCCTTGAACTAAAAAAAATAAAAATAAATAAAATAAATAAAAAAGTAAATGTAAGCAATATAATTGAAAGGTTCACGCATATTTATGTCAACTAAAACTGCACCTAAACCTATTTTAAATTATTTCTAAAGTAGACTGCTATTTATTATCTTTCCTTATTAATCCATTTTTAACACTTTCCAACAAGTTTGAAATGTGTTAATGACTACAGATTGTCTGTCTGTCTGTCCATTCGTTTGCGCTTTAGCTCCTGTAAAAATTCCTAAAATTTCTTCAAACTGATATATGTTACTCACGTTCACTATCTAATGTTCCCTATTGAAAATGGAGTGAATACCTCTACTCGTGTACAAAGACACTCGAAAGTATTTCAAAGCATTGTGTTAGGTGTTCCTATAAATCATATTTTTACACCTTCACTTTACACAACTCTTAATGAAATTGAAATAAGTTATTCAAGTTGAATATCGGATGTTCTTTATTGAAATTGGAGTAAATACCATCACAGCTTTATGTACAGAGACGACACCCGAAAACATTCCAAGTGTGTTATATGAAAGGTATTTCTATAAACCATGTTTTAATACCTTTACTTTACACAAATCTTAATTAAATTGAAATATGTTGTTCAAGTTTAGTATCACTTGTTCACCATTGAAAATGGAATAAATGCTATCACAGGTTTATGTACAGGTTATCCGAAATTATTCCGAAGCATTGCATGCCATGAAAGGTATATTTCTATAAACCAAACTTTAATAACTTTATTTTGCACAAATCTTAATTAAATTGAAATATGTTATTCAAGTTTGGTATCACATGTTCACCATCGAAAATGGAGTAAATACCATCACAAGTTTATGCACAATGCACCCGAAATTATTCCGAAGCATTGCATTCTATGAAATGTATATTTCTATAAACCAAACTTTAATAACTTTACTTTGCACAAATCTTAATGAAACTGAAATACATTATTCATATGCACAAAAGAATGCTTTCTGTAGAATATAGGGGTTGGGTTGTGGGGATTAAGGCCGATTGACCTCACTAGGGTCCTAGGCCTGAGGGGAAGTGCCCTCCGTAGGGGGTCTTTCTAAGTATAGAGTATAGTATGACAGCATTAGATTTACAAGGCCACATAAAAATATTGAGTTACATTAAGGGCTACAAATGGAAATTTGCTGTAATTGCATTTTCATTTATATTAAACGTTTTTAACACTTTCTAACAATTTTTAACTGTGAATATGATTCCAGTTTGCGCATCTGTCTGTCCGACTGTCTTTCTTTCTATCTATTTTTCTTTCTGACCAGAGAGTATTTAAAAATTTATTTTAAATGATATATGTTAGTTAAGTTTACTATGGAATTTTTCCTACTTATAATGGCATTAATATGTCCTGTACAACTGGTTTGTGCACAGGCGTACCCAAACACTCATCCAATGCATTGCGTATTAGGACAGACATTATGTGATTTATTATAAAACGCATCTAAATTACTTTTTACTGTAAAAACGATTAAAAAAAATTTGACTTTTATTGTTAATATGCTTAAATAATGCTTTGTATAGAATATGAGAAGGTTAACCTTCAGATTTATAGGCTACACTAAAATAATCAGGTAACATAAAGATCTGCAATTAGAATCTCAAGGTTGAATTTTCTTTTGCATTAACCATTTTAAACACTCCCAAACAATGAATACGATTAGTCTACTTTTATACTTTTCAGTCCGTCTGTCTGTCCGTTGCGTAGTGACGTAGGCAAAGTAAATTGAAAGTTATAACGATGCAACAAATACGTAGAGTTGGAAAGTGTTAATAATCAATGCGTACCGCCTGATTTCTCGTTATATTTATATTATTGAAATACAGGGTAAGAGAAAGTTGTGTGAGTGTGACACTAGATTATTTTTATTTTTTGTATGCTGGTGTATGCACAATCTTAGATTTTCCTCTCATGGGATATTTTACTAATTTTAGTAAACAATCTTTTATCCTTATTTTGAGTAAACAATATTTTAAAACATTTCCTTAATATATTTTATATTACGATAGGTTTAATTGATCTCATTTAATTTGAAAAGAGTAAAAGTGTTAGCCAAAGGATTTGAATCAATATATGTTCTGAATGGATATGTTAAATTTCAGCTAATTTCTTACAAGTTTATTATCAAATTCACAACCTATATTTTACGCATTATAAAGAATAAATTTTCATTTCAGTGAAGAGTAAATTTTTTTACCAGTCTTAATATTTATGTAGTACAGCAGAGAAACAGAAAAGCTTTAGGAAATAAAAGAAATTAACTATTTTTTTTTTTTTTAAATCATCAATTAAATTAAATGATAAAGTCATTTAAAATTTGGTTAGGAATACATGAAATAAACTTCAATATGATAAGAAACCTTGCAGAAATGTTAGTTTTTATGATAAAAAACGACTACAAGCATAGAGGTTGCATGTAATAACAAATGCTTTAGTTAACCCCTTAACGCGCGGTGTCCTCGCTGCAAGGACGCAAAATTTAAGATTCAGCTGCAAAAATTCATCCCAGAAAATTTTTAGCAAAAATTTACGTTTATAACATATCAGAAAAGGCCGATTTTTTTTAACCTTAAATTTTAAAATTTCTTTTAGTTTAATTTAGTTCATGAATTCCGGTGGCAGTATAATTTAAATGATCTGAATTGTCTTGCGCCGCAAAGGGTTAATAAAAGTACAGTAGACTCTCGTATAACGCGGGGAATATGTTCCGCGTAACAGGAAATCCCGTTACAGGAGACATACATTGAGCAGACGATTTCATTCAGCAATGAGACCAAAAGCGTACGGTGTTGGCATAGTAACGGAGCAATCCTTATCTGTAGTGAAAAAGTAAGTAACCTTGAACCTCGGAGGAAGGATATATAAAAGATTCTTATCCTTACTCCGAGCCTTGAACAGGTTGAAAGTAGAAAAGATGTCGTCACGTGCTTCCTTTATTCCACGCGATATACGAGACGTGTATGAGTAATAGTCGCAGATTTTTCGTCGCGTTATACGAAATCGCGTTTTGTGGGAGTGCGTTGTACGAGACTCTACTGCATAAATTTATTAAATGTGTAAGAGAAGAGTGAAGTATTAATTAATATAATTTAACTGTTTGTAATATAACATTACAAACAGTTAAATTTGGAAAACTACATTTTAGATCAAAAGAATTAAATCTATTTTGATAATATATACCAAATCTACCACAATATTTTTACCACGTGCTGGTGTACAAGGATTTATTAAAAAAAAAAAAAAAAAAAAAAAAGACAGTCAAGAATAGTGCTGGACGATATCAGAAATTAAATATCGCGATATATCGCCAAGTTAATATCGATATTAGCGATATATTGCGATATTTCTTTCAAGGCAGAAAAAAATAGACATTTGTTATTTTTTAAAGACATATGCACACGAATTTTAAAGTATACAAGTATAGAGTGTTTTCCATGTATTTTCTGGTATATTACTACCATAACTTTATCATAAAAAAAAAAAATCATAAAAAGTGAATTAATGTTTTGTGTTTCTTATAACTTACACTATTGCTTTTTAGTATACCTCTGTATAGTTTATCCTCTATTCTTCCCATTTTAAGCTTTAATTATTTAAAAATCATATTTTAACACAGCTAATATGTGATCTGTGTTTTATTTGTACCAAGTATATCAAAATTCATAATTCTACTAAAAATAAAGCTTCAGAAAAATTGTCTTAAGATGTAGGTATTAAATAAAAATGAAAATCATTTTAATTAGTTCAGAATTGCCATTATAAATAGTTCAGAATTGCCATTGAATTCTTTTTTTTTTTTTTTTTGGTTGTAGAAAGTAATATTTTTTACTTAAAACTCTTATATGCATCCTAAATGTCAGTTACTTGTCATTTTTATTTTTGTATCCTCTTACCAAATCATTACAATATCTTTTAAATATATATGTTCAATTCACATTCGTAATAGTTTCACAGTAATTGAAATTTGAATTACATATTATAATGTGTGTGTGTCTGTGTGTGTGTGTGTGTATTTATGTATACATTGTCAGTATAAAAATTATATTATTTAAACAAAATTATGTTGAAGTTTCATTTTGTTACTTAAAGTAACTCATTTTGCATTTAAACCAATTTTATTTAACATGTACGGCTTTAAAAATAAAATAAATAAATAAATAAATGGAAAGAGAAATATAAATGCTACATAAAAAAAGTAATAAACTATTCAATATTATATAATTCTATAAAGAAACTGTCACTGTAAAATTACTGACGATAAAACTTTATTTTACATCAGTTAGATAGCACCCTTTCTCCCTTCCCATGTTATCCAATAGGATTTTTGTCGCTTCGTTTTATAAAAATATTTTATTCAAAAATGAACTTTTTCGAATTCTGTTTTTTGAATATTACTCTTTGAACAGGTCATCTTTTAGCTTAGTGAGCAATTTTTCGAAAAAATAAATTTAAATATTTTACTTAGAGATCCACACTTAGAGTCCATAATTTACTTATTGAAATAAAATATTTAAATTAATTTTTTCGAAAAATTGCTCACTAAGCTAAAAGGCGACCCGTTCAAAGAGTAATATTAAAAAAGCAGAATTTGAAAAACTTCATTTTTTAATGAGATATTTTTATAAAACGAAGCAACGAAAATCCCATTGGATAACATGGGAAAGGAGAAAGGAAGCTATCTGACTGATGTACAGTCTTAATAAAAAAAAATACTTTATCGAAATATTTAATAATAATAAAATAATATTAAAAAAAATACATTCCATAATTGCTTATATTTTCAGAAGTTTTTTATTAAACGCTAAGAAAATTTGCAAAAAAACTCTTCTAGTAGATATCAGTTCAGTGACGCCAGATGGTCGAAAATTATTTCCCCAAACAAGTCTTCAAATTTCCCCAAATCACGTTTTTTTTTTTTTTTTTTTTTTTTTTTTCGAAAAAATCCCCAACTTGATTTCTACTAAAAAGGGAAAATAAAAAATTTTTCAAAAAAAAAATATCAAGCAGATTTTTCTATGATTTAAGCTCAGATTTTTCCCCAAATGAAGGCAATTTTTGAAAAAATCCCCAAATAACAATAAAGCTATTGAAAGTCTCTAGACATAGGGATAAATCATTACGTTACCAACATTGACAGAAAGTTGAAAAACGCCCCAGATTTGTCCCCAAAAATTTTAGAATTCCCCAAAAAAGTCCCCACAAACATTTGGTCTCCAAAATTGTCCCCAGAAGCCTCAAAACTCCCTAAAATGGGGACAAAATCCCCAATCTGGCATCACTGTATCAGTTCGGCTTTGATGATCTTTATTAAACACATGTTGAAGCATGTTATTGGTCATTTTATATCGACACTTTGAAATAGACCGATATCAATGAACCAATAGCAGGAAAGGAGCTAAAACAGAAGATATTGTTTTCATTCGTCATATTGCCTTTTCTGTGGTTTCCATCACCTACGATATGCATGAATGTAGAGTGGGAATCTGGGAAATCAGTATAGTGTAATATATCAGAACCCATAATAGATATCTCGGATAGGGATATATCGTTTCGACTAATATCCTAGTAAACACACCTGCTGATTATAGGTATTGTGATATTGGAGTATGTCTGATGAATTTTTTCTGAAGGGGTAGAACCGTGACCTTGAACGAAGTCAGCTTATTCACGGGATAATCAAAGCAGATGGCTTTCAATAAATATTTTTTTTATTATTATTATTATTTTTATTTATTTATTTTTTTTTTATGCGGTGGCCTTTTTAAAGCAGTGATGTTTAGATTTGAGTTTATGAAGGATGAGGAAGTATATGTATATGTGTTGCAATAGAAATCGTTTGGCGTGGGGCTATTTTTTCTAGTTTATCAGTGAGTAATTAGAGGAAAGTAGAAAATGAGTATTAAAATAAGATATTCGGCGCTTTTTTTCTTCCGGTTTCGCTCTCGTTAGCTGTTGTATGTTGGCTGATCGGGTTTCATTCGCTCGAGTTTCGTTCACTCGGGTGCGCACTCGGCAATATCGTTGAAGGGATATATTGGAGAAGCTAGATCTTAAATATTGTTATCGGGATATTAAAAAAATATCGATACTTAGGGATATATTGATAAATAATCCAGCCCTAGTCAAGAATTACACTAAATAAAATATAATAATAAGCGAAAAAAAGATTAAATATTTGTGTGTCATTTATAAAAAAATATTCAATTAATACATTTGAACAATGACTGGTTTCACCATACAGTGCAGATTTTTTTTTTTTTTTTTTTTTTTTTTTTTTTTTTTTACATTTATTTTTCTGTTTAAATAAAATTAAAACATTAAAATATATAAAGAAATTTAATTATTGTAAGCCTAAATTATGTTTCACCATCAATGGCTTTCATATATATTGTCTTTAAATTTTATCGACAGATGACTAATCAATGCGATGCTATTTTATATATTTACAGTCTACGATAAAAAAAAAAAAAAAAACATTGATAAATGAAAGTATAACTGATCAAATGGATCAGAGAAGTGTTAAAATAATATGACATGGGACAAATACAAAAATTTTGAGGGCTACTCTAAGATCAAATTGATTAACGAAAAATGATATTTGACCAAATCTACATAAATGACTGTGATAGAAGTTACTCCAGGAGAATTAAAAAAAAAAAAAAAAAAAAAAAAGACAGTAATGAATTGTACTTAACAAAATATAAATTAAAAAAAAAAGGGGGAGGGGGTTAATATCTTAATGTATAAATCATTAAAAAAAAAAAAAAAAAAAAAGAAAAAAAGAAAAAAAGAAAATCGTTCAATAAAAAGGCATTTGAACAGTTATTGATTTCAAAGTGTAGATTTTATAAAATTTCCCATATTAACCGCAAGTTAAATTTAAATCAACATTAAAAACACCTGCATACAAAATAAAATTTGCAAATATTATTTTTCATTTCGGAGTTTTTAACTTTGGTTTTAATTTACCTTGTTTTATCTATTTAGAATCATATCAAGATTTCATAAGCTCACTTTATATTTTTCTCATAACTGAAATTAAAATAGAAAGCAACTTTTGTTAAGTTAATTTAAATATATTAAACATAATCACGCTTATAGATTAAAAACATCTAAATACTTAATAAAATTTATACATCCAAAAAATTTAATGCAATGATCCTTTACATTCTACGTATAATATCATTTACAGAAAATGTAAATTAATATTATTATTTAATAATAAATTATTTGATTCGATAAACCAACTCTGTTTTTTAATAATCAAATAAGATTAATTAATTTTTTTCTAATGTAATTTCGCCTGACTGAAAATATTTTTTCATGCTATTTGTCATTAAAGAACAAAATTTAATCACATAATTAAATCACATAATTAAATCACACAAAAATTATGTCAACCTCTTTTTTTTTTTTTAACTGAAATTATAAAAAATATTTTAATTTGTTAAATAACAATTTTTTTCACGAAAATGAATTTAAAAATGTAACAATAAAATGATAATTAACTTTAAAATAAAAACCGAATTTAAACACGTATATTTCACAATTTTATTAAAACAAGATTTAAAAAAAAAAAGTCGATAATTTATCAAAATATTGCCTTAAAAATTTGAAATAGTAACAGCTTTAAAAAAAATTATAAATTGATATGTTAGTTAAACGCAGTTTATTTAATCAATCGTATAAACATAAAAAAAAAGCACACTAAAAGAGAATAAAAATTAAAAGGAAGACAAAAAAATAAGTACAATTAATTGCCGTGAAAAATTAATATTTTGCTTTTTTTTTTCTCCTTGATATTAAAAATAATTTCATTTAAAATATTAAACGTATTCTCTTGGAGTTTATTTTACCTTCAAAGTTTTCTCCATATATTTAATTTAAGACTTTTTTAACGTGTGTCATAGTTATCAAGGTTTTTGTTGCGTACACTTGTACTCGAAAGCCTGGATAAGTTCGAATATTATATGGTCATACACATTTATTGCTTAGTGAAAATGCCTATCATAAATTCATGAAACACCAAACCTGGCCTCCCATACTATGTGGTGGTTAGTGTTCCTGACTCTCACAAGAGTTATGTTTAATTTTAGTATTTAGGTTTTTTTGGCGAAGGAAATTATTTAATATTTTTAGGCGCAATTTACAGTTCCATTTTTTGCCAAATTTCTTCCACTTTTAGTTGTTTCAATAGTAGTTGCTTTTTGGAGTCGGCTCAATTTTTTTTTTTTTACAAACATATTTTATTTATTTATTTATTTATTTTTTGCTTTTTAGTGAAAATTTATTCAAGTAGTAGAACATCAGAAGACGTTCAACGGCGGTTTGACAAATCACAATCCACAAGAAAAGTGACACAACTCAAAATGGTAAATTCGAGTTTATGTCACTGAAAAATATATGAACAAAAAACATTACATCTCCATCTAAAAAATTATCTACTTGAGAGACAGTTGTGTCAGTTTTATTCTAGTCAATGCTATATCTGAGTTATTTTATTTATTTATTTTTTAAATACTGCATTTTAATTTGTGTCACATTTCTTGCCTATAACGGGTATGACAGAAAACTATCTATTGAATGAACATACGTTAAATTAAAAAGGCTTTAGAATTGTAAAGAATGGATACGCTGTATTCGTAACCAAAATTTCGGTTAGGCATGTATTGAACTTTACAGTGAACATGTGTCACCCACTAAGCTGAAATCCGTGCAGCGTAAAGTTCAAACTAAGATCAAAATATGCATTGCAACTGACGGACAGAAGTTTCAACATCGAAATACAGGCTTTTTGATTTGTTTACAGTGTAGAAAACAGCGAAAAAACAGATGCACAGTTAAACATCCTGTTTTTAACATTTATGTCTACAAGGTCATGACTAAATCAATGATGCTGTACAACTTTGTAAATTACTTTTCCTCTCATACCTTATGCTCTCATACCTTACGCTAACTCCGCTATCTTCCAACAAGGTGGCGCTGTAAGCGGTCGCATCTTGTAGCGCATGGCCACTTTACAATAATTACATGTTTCTTTTACAAGTGTAGAGGCAGCCATTTAGCAGTTAGAGTGAGAACGGACTTTTGTGAATACCCTTTAACTGGTATAGATATTAATGAAATCATAATGAAATTTATTTCCGGTCAAGATCTTTGCGATTAAAAAAAAAAGTATCAAAATTAAAGCATTTTTTACGTAGTTTTAAGCTAACAAACCTCAACTACAACAACAAAAAACATGGTTTCATTTGAGAACCTCCTCCTTTATGAAGTCGGTTTAAAACTTTTATACGTTAATCTATGTGACCGCTTACAATAACCATACTTTGAATATTACATAGCATAAATACCACCTGCTACGCTACAATGTATGCAATGTCGTTGATGTGTGCAGAAAATAGGAATTTGCGGACTAACAAATGATCATTTTAATCGTTCTATTTTTAGCAATATTGTCTACAAACTCTCTTTTCGTACTAAATCGATGATATCTGAAACTTTGTAATTCACTTTTTTTCCCTATCTAGAACCGTTTTCGAGATAGGAACGCTAACTCCACTGTTTTCCACCAGATGGCGCTGTAGGCGGTTGAATCACGTTGTGCATGACCACTTTACTATACGTACATACAACTTTTATTATTATAGCTGCAGCCGTTCAGCAGTTAAAAGAGTCGGGGCTCACTTTTTTGGGCACCCTCTGTTTTCTTTTGACCGTAAAGATATTGCAATGGGACCTATTTCAGACCAAGACCTTTACAACAAAACAGAAAGTATAAAAATCGGAGCATCCGTTCAGGAGTTATGAGCTAACAAACAAGAGAGGAAAAAAAAAAAAAAAAAACCATACGGTTTGAATTGAGAACCTACTCCTTTTTTGAAGTCTGTTAAAAATAACTCAATACATTATTTACCATGATGAATACAGACGATTTTTCTCTCTTTAGAAGTTTAACACTAAAATGACCAAAGAAAGTCTACTACCAATATTAAAAAATAATAATAACATGGTTTAAATTTAAGACAGATCATGGTTTTAACCGATTCAACCTTTATATATATATATATATATATATAATTGAAAAACATTTAAAACGTTTAAATTTTAGATGTTTAATATCCATTCATTTATAGCTAGGCAGTGTAGGAAAATCACAGATTAAAAAAAAAAAATAAATAAATAAATGTAAGTACTTTTAAAAATGTTTTTTATTCTGCTTTTATCGAAAACTAATAAAAATTCAAAGTAAAATAATATTAATATCTCTATTATTAAAAGACATTAAACAGTTTGGGAAGAAAAAAGTGAAAAACATACTTTTATGATATCAAAAAAAAAAAAAATAATAATTATTAATTCTTTAATTTTTATGACATCTATTCTTAAGGGGCAAACTATCTTTAGAAGCAGATAATATCAGAAAAGAAATGACCATAAATATATTTTAAGTAATTCAAAAAATGATTGCTTTTAAAAACTTGTAATTTTTAACAGATGTTTAGAAAAATTCATTTCTCTATTACATCCATCAAAATAATTTTATTTTATTTTTCTTATAAAATTATCAGAATAAATATTTTGTTCATGTATAATCTTGTAATATCTCTGTAACAGTCAGCCAGAATACAATGAAAGTTTAACAGCTTTTACATGATGTATAAATATATGAAATGACGAACAATTACCTTTTTAACATTAAAAGTTTTGTAATTATAATCACACTTACTCCAAAAATTGTGATACTTTTTTGTATAATAATTATAATTTTTTTTCCCCCAATAGAATGGAAATTTTCAGCAAAATTGTTTTTCATCATTTTAATTAGAGTATTTTTCTATGATATTTTTAAATGATATCTAAAAAAAATTGAGAACGACAAAAAATTAGTTCTGATTTTTTTTAAGAAAAATAAAATCTACAATAGAGATATAAATCTTTTCTAAAAAATTGTTCCAAATTACAAATTTTAAAATCAATTATTTTTCAAATTATTGAAAAAAAGAATCGTGATCATTTTTTTACTAATATTCTCACTGTTCAAAAGGTCCTTGACATCTCAACATACAAATTTTGTTACTTTCCAGAAAAGTTTTATTGCTGGTTCACATCCTGATTTATAAACCTTTCTTTCAGAAAAACTTACTTTATCTTAGAAAATAATTAAAGAAAGTTCATATTTGGAAACGATATACTAAAAATAGAAAAGTAACGGGTAATCTAGATTATGAGAATCATTTAAAAACAATGCAAATACATGCAATTATAATTTAATGTTATGTAAGTATTTTAAAATGAGCGTGTTTACTAAATAAATTCTTTGTTAGTTTGTTTATTGAAATTACATTTCTAGGTAATCGATTTTTTAAGAATAAGAAGATTCTACAAGCACATTGTGCGTATGATTGAAAAACGAATAATAAAAAAATTATTTTCAATTATGCAAGAAATTATTATTGAAACTTAATTTTGATAACTTGAGACAGCTTTTCTAAAATCAAAAACGTGCAAAAAAAAAAAAAAAAAGTTTTTTTTTTTTTTTTTTTTTTTTAACATTATATAATATCAAAATACCTAAAATTTTCATTCATAAAAAATTTTCATTCATTATAAAATTAAGAGAAAGATTACAAAGACTTTCCTATTTAATTTTGAAAAAAAAAAAAAAAAAAAAAAAAAGAAGATTATTTCTTTGTATTAAGAAATCATGCACTCTTTTTTTTTTTTTTTTTTTTTTTTTTTTTTTACAAAGTTTAAAAAATTTATCATTTATTATCCATGTCATTTTTTCATAGTAGATGTTTTGAAGTTTAATATCCGGATTTCATGGGAGTTTATTTTATTTTATTAATTTTTATTCTTTTTTGGTTTTTTGACGTTATTATTAGATTCACAACTTTTTGTGGTCGGAGAAGGGATTTCTTATAATTTCGGATGATTGATTCTCTAAGTTCAAACAAATAATTTTATTTCAATCTCATTAGGAATTCATGCTTATGCGTTTTCTGCTATATTTGTATTTCGTTATTTAGTTATTAAATGTTGAAGAAGTAAAATTTTATATCTGAGTATAAAAATTGTTCTTTTATTTAAATGGATAAAGGAAATTGAACAAAAAGGAGATGTTATATTTATTTATAGTCTTATTTTATTTTAATGCATGTTTTTACCAAAAAAAGAAAGAAAGAAAATTATTTCTCTTTTCCATAAAATTTTTTAAATTATTTTTTCATGTCAGTCTCTTAAGAAATTATGCACAAAAAAAAAAAAAAAAAAATATATATATATATATATATATATATATATATATATATATATATATATATCGGAAAAGAAAAAATATCCCTTATACAAAATGTTCATTTAGCACAACAGATGCTTATTATTTCCTTTATTCCTGTAAATTAAGACAAATTACCTTCTAAAACTTTATCATTGATTTTTATAAAATATTTTATACAACCTCATGATAGGTAGGTCAGGTAGGTCAGTTTTTATCAGCTTAGGTAGGTCAGTTATAATATACCCCGGAGGTAAAGGACACCATGTCTTAAAAACGCAATTTTTAAGGGATTAAGTTAATGATGTTATAATGAAATACATTTGCAATGAATAATAAAAATGGGCATGGTTTTATGTTCCACCGTCCTATCTTCTTTATAGTAACTCGACATAGCGATTAATACCTGCATGTAAAGCAAAACATGCACATCAAAAGCGTGGTGTTAACATGTTTCTAAAAATGAACGTGGTATATATTAAAGTGTCCTTTAAATGAGGGGGGGGGATTTTGTTTTCATTTTTCTTCTTTTTTGAAATTTGATACACATACCTTCTATTCTTTTCTGTTTGATCTTAAACACTTTTTAGCAAAATATCAGCTCTCTGGGATAAAAAATTCTAAAACATGAACAGCCGCGGCAAGGAGAAAATTTAGGGGAGGAGTGGGATTTGCCACTGAAATTATGTATTACATTTCTTATATTTTTTTTAAATCTATTATTAATGTTATTTTTTAAAACATGATATTTACATGTTTTTAGGTGTTAAATTAATTCTTTTTCATGCTCCAAATCAAATTCATGGTCATAAAATTACCGTACAGTGATAAAAATTGAGGAAGGGGGTGACTGTCCCTAGAAAACGGTGGGTGACAGGGCAAAATTGGGAGTCGTATTCGGATTCAGGAGGTCATTTTACATAATCAGCAAGAATGGTATCAGATCTAGATTTTTTTCTGTGCAGTGTAATTTATTGAACCAATTATTGTTTTTGGGAGAGATTTTTTTTCTTTATTGAAGTATCTAACATATACATATATATATTATAAATTTACTTTAAAGCATTAATCTGTTACAATCACATATTTATCTTCCAGCGTTATATGCTTCTCATCTATTTACATGTTACGATATTTATATCATTTGCAATATACGTCTTCATTTGAAATGTGAAAGAGTATCTTATGAACATGCATTTATATATCTTATTGATGCATCTAATATGAGGTACTCCTATTATACTGTAACTTTTTATGCGTATATTTTATAAACATTAGGCAAATCTTGCATTACTAATAAACACTTTTTACAACATTGAGACATAAATAAACATCCTGATAATTAAAGAAAGCGATGTTTTTATTTGTACTAACTCGATATATAAATCACACACACACATATATATTATATAACATTTTAGATACATTAGAGCTTATCTGATTCACTGGCAGTTTTTTTTTTTTTTTTTTTTTTTTAAATCATAACACGGTTGGACATGATATTAATAATTTCCATTATTTAGACTTGGAATTTTTCGTTTTAATCCCCTCACGGAAACATTCCAAACCTTCTCGACGAGACTTTTTTTTTCAGCACATTCATTCCACGGCCCGTTCAATACTGGCCAATGTAATTTTTAAGGCATATTCGTTTTCGGTGAGCGATTTACACATGGCAGGTTTTCAAGACCAAGTTTATTTGGGCAAGTTAAAGTGTTCTCGCCCAAATTGCTCTCCGTGTGAGGAAGTTACTCACATGTTATTTATATACATCTAATTTTATTAAGCAGCAAACTATCAGTTAAAAAAAAAAAAAATTAAATCTAATTCTAAATTAAGTTACGCATTCTAAATTGTCTGAAAAACTAACTTAATAATATCAGCTCATTTAATTCATTTGACTGAATAATACAAACTTTCTTTTAATTTTATGAGTAAGACTTATTGAAAAACCACAGTTTGTGTGTTTTCCGTTAACAAAGCTCTTGATAGCTCAAATAATTAGTTGTATATTTATTATCTCGTTTGTTGAATAAATATCATTAACTGATGCAATTTAAATCTTTTCCGGTTAATAAATGACTTTTTTATTACCCATCGGATGTCAACTAATTGACAGTTAAGAGTATTATTTATTAATCCTCCATGTACGGTGCCCGTGATTTCGACGTGCAAAAGAACTTTTTACATTAAATTTCATTTACACCACAATTTCTAAAATACTATTTTTAACAGATAAAATATTGAAAATTATTATCCCACTAAGTTACATTTCCACCACTACCTGTAAAATTGAATGTTTCATATTTATAAATCCTGAAAACTAAATGAAACATGTTTTTATTCAAAAATAGTGGTATTAAAAAATAAGACTATTTGCAACCTGTGTATGTAAACACAGTAAATACAAAATATTCTCCCCGTACGCGGAGGGTTAAATAAATTACTCTTTTAGAAAACTTAGCGTCAAATAATATTGTACAAGTTTAATTTCATTATATCTAAAATATAGAAATCAGTGTCTATTAATATCATAAAAAAAGAGATTTAGTTTTTAAATTATAATTACAGTACAATCGTTAGATATAACGGTTTTTGATTCCTCCGATTTATTTTGTTGTCGAAATAATTGGCTATAAGTTTTTATAACGAACTTTTGAGTTCAAAATATTTATATCATTTTATTCGAGAAACAGAGAAAGTATTTGGCATTAAAATTTGGCTGTTTTTTCTGAATATTCGCTTTTTACTTCAGACATCCCTGATCTGATCTAGGGAAGAGAATATAGAACTGCTCCAGATCATCGTATAGCGAAGTCGCAATTATATTTGCTCTCTCCCCCATCTTATTTGACAATCTCAAGGTTCCGCCCTGTATTTGCATCATCATGTTGTACTGTATTAATTTTTTGGAAATATTTATCCTTGATATTTTTGGAAAGTTTCCTCAGTAATGACATCCTGATGACTGCAACCGACTTTTTTTTTTTTTTTTTTTTTTTTTTTTTTTAATGTTTCTACTTTCCTTGGGAGCTTTCTCCATTATAAACTATCATTGCATCAAGAAACTATACATCACTCCGTAAAAAGAGTAAATATTTTCTGAAATATTCCATTAGAAAATATTGGTAACAGACTCTTTACCAAAAGGGCACACGGTATTTTAAACTGTTAATACGGTACGCATATTCCATTAACTCTGATTCCTTAATGCTCCAAGTGACACTCCACGCCTAAAGGGAAAAGTTGTTCTTCCATTGGCTGTGAACAGTTTACCTGGAATTATTGAGTGGGATTTTTCCAAACACATGCGCTAGAGAAAGATTGGAGGAATGTGGACTTATTGTAGATCAATAAAAATTCACATTGTAAATATAAATTTTTGGTTATTTGTATGTATTTTAGAGAGATACAACGACAAAATGAATGTTGCTTTTGACCGGATATTGCATACTATTATGAATAAGATGGTACACTGAAAATTAATGTATTGTAAAACGTCAATAAATTGGATCATATGAATGTCTATACTCAAAAATGTGTAAATGTTATTTCCAAGAACTAAATTAAGAACAAAGCTTTTCCAAAAAAAAAAAAATAATAATAATAATAACAATAATAATTTATCAGTAGTAGTTTTTAAAACAGTCTGTAATTCAAAAGATTGTTTAAAAAAGAACTAAAGTAACCTCCAAATTAATCCTTTTCTTTTCTCTAAAAAAAAAAAAAAAAAAAAAACAGGAAGCTCAAAATTTTTTTCTTAGATAAATATTAAATTATCTTAAATTCATAAATCAAAAATATTTATTATCCTTCAACTTACTGTGCATTTCTGAAGATTCCTTTTTCTTCCTTCCTTATTATTCAATATCAAGGACATATTTTTTGGGGAGTTTTTCTATTCACATAGTCATTCTTTTATTTGTTCAATAACCCTCACAAATCAATGAGCTTTATTTAACTAATAACTGTTCGGATGTCTTTATAGATTTTTCTTTTGAAGAGCCTAAGGGCTTTGAAAGAAGATTAAGGATCTGTATTTAATGATTATCGACTGCCAAGTTTGTTATCGATTCTGAACAGCTTATGTGCCCTTAGGGGAAAACGGATACTTGAAAGCGTTTTCAAAAGATGTCGCACTTTTCAATACTTCAAGTGCCTCGGCACGTTATAGATAAATTATCTACAATTGTGTTTCATTTTTCAAGAGTAGAAACATTTTAATTAAAAACTAAACATTTTTTTTTCTTTTTTGTGACATAAAAATAAAAAAATGGAAAATTACTACATCTGTTGTTCAGATTATTATTATTTACTTAATGCTATGACATTCATTTCTAGTGGGATGCATTGTCAATATTTGAATTTACTTACTTCTTCATCTTACTTAAATTTCCTCTTACTTATATATTTATGGAAGAAAAAAATATTGGATTCGGGAAAATTTTCGACCTCCGATAGATTTAAACATTTTGGGTATTCCCTAAACATGATTTGGTTATTTTCAGGTAAGTAAATAATATCTATCGTAGATGTCTGCACGGGCCGGGTTCGGGCCGAATTTTTCAATCTGTTCTCGGGACGGGCCCGGGCTTAAAATTTTTTTTGCAAGCTCGGACCGGGCCGGGTTTGGGCTCAGTTTTTTTTTGTGTTTACTCGGGCCGGGCCGGGCCTGAATGATTTTTTTTACGGGCCGTGTCGGCCCGAATCTTTTTCTGGTTTCATCGTTAATCAACGAAAAAGGAAAATGATAACATATTTCTTCAGTCATTTATTTCACATAATTTTACAGGCTGGTATATCGCATAAAATTTTATTTTGTTAAAAAAATGTCTATAACTTCAATTTAATTGCTTGTCAGTCTGTTCGCGATCTGATTTTCCGCAAATATTTTTAGCATGTCTCGAAATTAATATATTTTATTTCAAGTAATACTAGATGAATTCCTATTCAAAATAGTATGCATGGCACTACTAGTTTGCGCACATGTTCAAACAAAAGAATTTAGATACGTTACTTTACTGTGTATAAGGCTTTGTACCCTATGGTCTGTACAGCTCAGGTGGTATGAAGGCTATAAAAATCCTGCCGCTGTAACATTTTCTGTAAATTATTTTTCTTTTATCCAGTGCACTGAAGGAAAGTAACATCAATTTTAGCATGTACAAAAGCATCTTTTCTGTAGAATATGATTGGATTCCCATTAAAATTTTGCTTACCGGATCACATGAAAGATTCGTATACATACGGTACATAAGACAAAATGGTTGAACGTGCATTTTTAGTAGTTATAACCATTTTAAATACCGTTCTATATTGTTTGACGAGTGATAATATTTTCGATTTGACTTTGTCTTTGTGCCTTCTGTACGTCTGTAATAATGAACTTTTGTTTATATATAATTATCTTGTAAAAGTTCAGCAGTTTTGTTAAAGAAGATTCTATTGCTTCGCTATATAAAACCTCTGCAAAACACATACTAAAAATCTTTTTCATAGAAAAGCATGCATTTTTTTTTAAATTTTTCATATTTTTGAATCCGGCCGAGTCGGGCTTCATTTTATCGTTTTTTGACCGGGCCAAACACTGGTAAAAAATAAACATGCCGGGCCCGGGCCGAATTTTTCAATTTCATACCGGGCCGGGCCGGGTAAGCAAAGCTTTTTTACGGGCCGGGCAGGGCCCGGGCCTCAAAATTCCGGCCCGAGGAGACCTCTAGTCTATCGCATATTTTGTGAACATTACATCTCACGAACCAATAAACGAAATTTAACCAAACTTAGTACTTAGGTGGAACTTAACTTTGAATGGTGCTGATTACGTTTTGTAATCAGTCACTCAACGGGTGCCGCACTCATCTCATTTTTTCATAATTTTTAATATGACTGTATAGGACAAAATTTCGTATAAATGTACCTAATTAAAATTATTTTTAACGAATGGTTGGGATATTAATATAAGTTATTCACAATAGTAGAAGTAAACTAGAAAAAAAAAATGGGGCATGTAGGAGCATCTCTGCCCCCTTGGGAGAAGGTAACCAGTCCCGAGGAATGTAAATTTTTAGACTACATGTTAAAAGAACAGACAATGCCTTTACAACTAATAGTTTAGCCATAGATCTGTGATAATCTGTTGCCAAAATATACTAGTGTATTGTTTGTGCGTCAGTTAGAAAATATATTTTTGGGAAAAAATTGAGAATATAATTGAAAATTATTAATAATGTAAACTATACTCTGTTCGAGAAGAACTGATAGCGAAAGTAAACATAAAGGGTTGCTGTTTTATCACCAGAGTTTGCCACATTTACGTTTTCTCTCTGAATGTGTGATATTGACCGAAGGTTAGCTTTCCCTGCTTTGTAAGTGATTATAGTTTGTGACAGCTGGATTAAAACTATTCTCTGGGTTCATTGCATTTATCTTTCCTTCCGAGGACCTTATTAGATGCTTTCATTTCCCACAATTCTCATTAAACACCCGAAAAGGGAAAAATACCGCTATGAAATAAACAAATAAAAAAAGAAGTCGTTCGCTTGTCAGAGAGACGCCATTTGTCTTCAATCGAACGCCACTCATTCAATAGTATCGACAAGAATCACGTTGCTTTATTTACTTTCGCTATCAGTTCTCGCCGAACAGAGTATAGTATGTTGTGGCCTCCACAAGTTTTTTTTTTTTTTTTTTTTTTTTTTTTTTTTTTTATGTAGTCTTATACAAATTCACGCAGTAAAAAATATTTATTAAATTATTATTTATTGAAATTCTTTTCCATGATGAATGCAAAAGATTATTTTTTTTTTCAGAGTAGTAGAGAAGTGTAACACTAAACGCCGAAAGAAAGTTAATTATGTGCCATCAGAAGAAAATAAAATGAGATATTTTTACTTTAAACTGTGACAGATCGGTGGTTCAGCTATTCGTTTCAAAGGTATTGACAAGTTCTTTCGAAGAATACCCATGTAGAAAATTTACTCCGCCATGGGAAAGGGAGAAGGAAAGCTCCTTCATGCACACACATTTTCAAGACATGTGCTCGTTGGGTACCGAGACAATTCACAGATGAGTAGAAAGCCATGCGAATGGGATTGTCTCTCGAGCACTTAATGCGTTTTCGGCGGGAGGGCTTTACATTCCTGCACTGTATCGTTACCACTGATGATACATAGGTGCATTACGTGACACTCAAGTCAAAACAAGCCTCAGAAACATCCCTCATCACCCCCTCGTAAGAAATTCAAAGCAACACCATCTGTAAAGAAAATTATGGCCACAGTCTTTTGCGACAACCAAGGATTGCTGCTGGTTGATTTCCTGAATCTTGGAGCAACCGTAAAGGCTTCCAGTTATTGTACCACACTGGGTCGATTGCGAGAGGCAATTCGCCCTAAACGACCGAGACTGCTCAAAAAAGGAGTTGTGTTGTTGCACGACAATACCCAAGCGCATACGGCCACAGCTACATGCGATTTCTTACAGATTATTTGGTGGGAGGAATTAGACCACTCTCCTTACAGACCCAATCTCGCACCAAGTAATTTCCCTCTCATCAGAACTGTAAAGTAACACTTGGGAAGTCAACATTTCATTACCAAATGTGAGGTTCATCAAGCCGTCTTGACGTGTTTGCACAACCTTGAGGCTGATTTCTTCGATGCCGGGTTTCGATGGTTTGGTGTAAAGATGGAACAATCTTCTTGGTAAGCATGGTGATTATGCAGAGAAGTAATATGTACCTGTGCTTTTCTACATCGTATATATATTATTTTATTTCTTGAATAAATGTTTACGGGCTTGTTACCTTACTCTTTGAAACCCACCCATATATATATATATATATATATATATATATAAAGTATATATATTTAGCCTTTGGCGTGTTGGGAAAATGCAATACAACTGGTTTTTATTATTCATATTCACAAAGTTAATTAAGATACTCTCAATGTTAATTAATTGTTTGTTTTTTTTTTAGCTGCGTACACTCCTTGTTAGGTAATATATACCATTTAAATATTTTTATACAAATTACTAATTACAGATGCACGTTTCAAATTGTCATAATAACTGCAATTTTAAGAAATGAAACGTATTAACAAATGAAAGAAAACTTTTACTTTCAGCAAAACTTTACTCTGTTAAAAATAATTTTTTACATGCTGTCGATTTTTAAATTTCAATGGTTCTCTTGAGTTCAGAAAAAGAGAGAGAGAGAGAAACCTTTACTATAATTTATTATATAATGCTGCGCTTATAAACAGAAAAATGGGGTTACAAATAATTTTTTCCGCGTTTACTAAAATATCAGTTTTCAAAAAGATTCAATATTTGAAATGTTAAAGAACGATATAAAATCTAAAAAGAAGAAAAAAAAAATCGTGAGATTGCTCAAAGTGCTGTATTCAATAAAAGCCATTATTTTGATAAATAATTGTAATATGCAACAAAATTTTATGCAACAAAAATTAAAAGTAAGACAGAATAAACTATTTAAAAGCATTATCTAAGATTTTAAGTTTATGTCAATAAAAGTTATTTTCTATAACCTATTAAAATTTCATTAATAATTACCGTTTATCCGTTATTTACGATCGATGCATTTGAATAACAAAGCATTCTACTTAAACTTTTAAGAAATGTTAGCCCCTTTACAGATAATTTAGTTTTCAAATGAGCCAATTTAAAATTCTATTCAGGAAACTCTTCTATAAAGACGTAATCAAATCCATATAAAATTAATTATTTGATTAAAACTGTTACCTGAGATAATGCTTTAAAATGCTTTTCCTGAATTACTAAATGAATATAATTGTTCGCACTGAAGTACATTATGATTATTAAATAATTTCTGTGAGAAATCGAAGTTCATTAATTGAATTACGGTACTTCTGAGAACTGTTGATATAAACTAATTTGAAATTAAAGAATTTTTATTTTGAGATATACCAATAATGTTTTATTAATTATAATTTTAAATTTCGCATGCATAATACTTTGTTTAAACTGCTGTTATAAAAATAACTCTTAATATTTTTCGAATTGCTTAATTAATGTTCTTGTGGATATAAAAGTTTGTTGCGTACGTAATTTTAAAGTATAAATGAAATAACACTTTACAGTACAGATTTTACTAATTTAATATTTTTTTTTAAATAATTACAACTTTTAAAATCTTAATTCGAAATGTTTTATATCGTTGAATTAAAAAAAAAAAAAGGAAAAAGTATGTTAATAGCAAATCACAGATTATAAAAATTACAAAGTCTCTTTGCTTAGTTTAGTATTGGATAAGCAAACCAGAATTGGTTAATATGTATAAGAATGTATTAATGTATTGCAACGTGACTTCAAAAAGAAAATGATTTTGAAATTTAATTTTTAATGCCTGTTGTCCATTATATTAAGGATTTATGTTTCCGTGCTTCATAATACGCAAAGTAATTAGATTCAGCCGATTCATTCTTTGTATTTAGAATTCAATACATATTTTAACAGAAATTACTTAAAACAGAACATTTAATTAAAAAATTAGCATTAAAAGCGCGTCATAAAAAACATTAGAAAAAAATGTTAAAACAGAAAAATGCATCAAAATGCCCTATACTATATTTAAAAAAATATTTTTTCATAATATGTTAAAACCTCGTATTTGGCTTCTAAGTAACATAGTTGAAAGGAACCTTTTATTAGAGCACCTTTTATAATTTAACTCCTGCTTGCACGTTTACAAGAAGTTCTATATAAATAATAGTTTGATTTCAGAAATATTTAGTAAGAAACAAGGTTCTTCTTATGACCGAACATTCAAGAAATGGTAAGGTTAATTGCCAATTTAAGTTGATTTGGAACATATTTGAACCGATATGCAGTAAGGGGTTTGGTAGTATAAAAAAAATCAAAAAGTTATTATTATTACCAACGAAGATTTTACTATTTCAGGATCTGTACGAAATGATTGACTCAACAAAATACTTACTTTTTCAAGATTATCTCATAAAACTATTTTAATGGTTCATTATTCAAATCAATACGAATGCTGATAATATTGTAATAAGTTTTTTTTTTTTTTAACAGCAACCAGAATTTGCAAGTGCCATCAGCACTTGCAAAACACAAGTTTTCATTTTATTTATTTATTGGGGGGGGGAGGGGGGATTTCAACTAATTTATCAGATCATTATACAGGGTCTGTAAAATGTTGGACAAATTTCGATGTTTAATAATTCATAAAATAATGAAGATATAAACAAACTTATGACATTTATACTTAGAATAACTCATATTTTCATTTATAGTGAGCGTTGCCATAAGTAATTTCCTTTTCCCATTTCATTATCATTTCTTTTGTAAATATCATTTGCCCGTGTTATTAATGTTGTGTTTTTCTCGTCATCTGTTATTTACTTAGGAAAAATTTCGTTTTTCCACAACTCGAAAAGCTTCAGGCGCATGTCTTTTTGGAACAAGATGGTGCCCAACGTCAATGATGTACCATCGTTAGTCGTTCTTTGAATGACCATTCTCAAGAAAGATGGACTAGGTGAGGTGGCCCAATTTCTTGGCCACCGAGATTACCTGATATAACGCTAGTGGACTTTTTCCTTTGGGGATTCGTAAAGGACTTCGTTTACAGGAGGAAAGTGTCGAATGTTGATGACTTAAAGGACATGATTACAACCGTAATAGCCTCTCTGGATGCCGACATGCTTGCTCATATCCTCGCGAGAAATTTACAGTCTTGATATTCTCCGTGTGATGAACGGCGCACATGTGAAAGTCCATTGACAAGGGCCATAAAACTTTGAGTCTATCTAACCATTAGTGATATCAATTTAAATTTATCGTCATTATTTTATGAATTATTAAACATCAAAATGCGTTCAACATTTTATAGACACTCTGTACTTCCTTTGAATGATAATACTTTGAAAGAAAATTTTTATTGTGCTTATGTATAAATTTATATTTTATAGAAACTGTTTTGCATAGTTGTAGGGTAATGTATAAAAATTCATTTATAGTAAAAGAAAATCGATAGCGTTTAGTTGAGAATACTTTTGTTCTGTATTGAAGAAGACAAATCGAGTATTACCTCCTTATAAAAAAGATTACAAAATATTACTTTTTTTTTTTTTTTTTTTTTTTTTTTTTTTTTAAATACATATAAAAAGTTAATAGGTTTAAAAGATATATTTGATTGTTTATTTTTTTATTAGAAGGTTTTTAATTGAAATTGACTTGGTCATCGAGACTTCGTGTTACGCTAGTAAACAAGGCGCCGTAATTTTAAAGTAAACATAAGCTTTTTCGTTTGTCGTTCTGTGGCTCAGTTGGTAAAAGCGTCCCATTAGTAGCGCGGTGGTCGTGAGTTCGGTCCTCCCCGGAAGGTCCAGCGTGTTAACTTTTGCAAATAATTAATAGAAAGGGTGTCAATTGATACAAGAAAATTTTTCGTTGCTTATACTAAGAATTTTTTGAGGAGTTTTTAAAGAAGCATTATTTATTTATTTATTTAGATATTGGAAAACACAAAACATTTTAGATATTAAAAAAGCACAAAATACAATGTTTTAAGTAAAAAATACATTAAAAAATATTTTTAGGAGCTTTATATATATATATTACTATTACATGAAATTGGATTTGTCATTGGCTTTTTTAATATATTAACATGTTTTAAGATGTCCTGAGCACGATATGACCATATTTTTAAAAAATGTGCTTTATCAAAATATTGTGACACATTTAACTTGTCTGAAGGACATATACAAAATTTAATATTTCCTTTTCCTATTTCAATATTATTTTTTTGTAAATATCATTTGCCCGTTTTTTTTTTTTTTTTTTTTTTTTTTGGTGTGTGTGTGTTTCTTGTCATCTGTTATTTATTTAGGAAAAATCTCGTATTCCCACAACTTGAAGGGCTTCAGGTGCATGTCTTTTTGGAACAAGATGGTGCACAACCTCAATGAGGTACCATCACTCGTCGTTCTTTGAATGACCGTTTTCCAGGAAGATGGATTCGGTGAGATAGCCCAATTCCTTGGCCATCATGATCACCTGATATAACGCTACTGGACTTTTTCCTTTGGTTATTCGTAAAGGACATTCTTTACAGGAGGAAAGTGTCGAATGTTGGTGACCAACCGCAAAAGCCTCTGTGGATGCCGGCATGCATGCCCTCTCACGCGAAATTGACTATCGTCTTGATATTCTCCGTACGACAAACAGCGCACATGTAAAAGACAAGGGCCATAAAACTTTTTGAATCTATCTAACCATTAGTGATATCGATTTAAATTAATCTTCATTATTTTATGAATTATTAAACATCAAAATGTGTCTAACATTTTATAGACAACCTGTACTACATTTGAAGGATAATACTTTGAAAGAAAATGTTTATATATATTATTTATATTTTATAGAAACCGTTTTGCATAGTTGTAGGAAAATATGTAAAACTTCACTAATATAAAAAGAAAATCGATAGCGTTTAATTGAGAATACTTTTGTTCAGTATTGAAAAATACAATTAGACTATTTACCTCTCTATTAAAAATATTTTTTTTTTTTTGGTAATACATATAAAGTTAATAGATTTTGAAATATATATATATATATATATATATATATATATATATATATATATATATATAGATTGCTTATTTTTGATACATTAACATGTTTTAAGATGTCCGCAGCACGATATGACCATATTTTAAAAACATTTGTTTTATCAAAATATTGTGACACAGTATCTTTAAATTCTTTGAAGGACTTATACAAAATTTAATATTTCGTTGCATTTTAATATAAATAAATGCTCGTTAGATTTTGGCATATATGGTAAAAATGGTGAAGACGCTATACTGAGACTTTTCTCGTTTACGGAAAAGATATGTTAAAGCTTGAATTGTGTTTAAATACACATAACCAGATATGTGAAAAGATCACTAAGGAAAACGAACACCATTCAATTTGTATTCATATCGGCCATAAAATGACGTAGCTATGACGTAAATTTCCCGTATAATAGTAAGTATTTTTTCCATTTTTTCCAGTTTATAAGCACACAAAACTTAATATGAGAGATGGCGATTATGAGGTATTGTGATTTGAGTGTACATCGGCTTGAAGATGGGATTATTAATATTCGATTTTAAGAATTGCTATATTGCAGTATCCAATGATTAATTTCTAAAAAAAATGCATACATGAATCTTTATTGTAAGAAGTTACGTTGAATACAGTGCCGGTGAAAAAAAATCTTTACACTTGAGCAGCAAAAAAAAAAAAAAAAAAAAAAGCTTTACATGACAGTTGCCGTTCCCGTCATAAAAATGTGTCGAATCCTAGTGATGACACGTGGCATTAGTCAGTCACTGTTTTGTCATCCCATCTTTACATTTTACTGCCGAATACAGACTTTCAAGCATGGATCTCTGACTACATCTTCCAGAGGGCTTCAACTGGCTATATCCAGAATGATCTGCCAGATCTCTGGCAACATCAAGCACAGAGATTCCTTTCTCTAGCAGAGTCAAGGCATGCGATTTCTCTTCCATTTTAAGCTTAATCTGACCCATTGTATGAAGTGGGAATACTGATGTAGGTTATCAAACTTTTAACAAATTAACGAAATACTGGCTGGTGGGAGCAAAGAACGTACAGCCTAAATCTAAATGTCCACGAGGTGAACTGAGTGTTGACAGGATAGGGAAAGGTCGTCTGTGATCGACTAACACTACGTGTTATCACAGGTGTTGAACCCTTTAATGGCGGGAACGGCAACAGACATGTAAAGTATTCTTTTGCCGCTCAAGTGTGAAGATTTTTTTTGCCGGCACCGTATATAGTTTTGCGTAAGATAACCGATAGCGGCAATAAGATATAGAATGTTGTTAGTAAGTTGTGTTGTTAGATATAGAATGTTGATAATTGAATGTTGTTAAAGAAAGATTTTAAGGTGATAGTATATACATAAAGTTTTTTCTCCCTCATTTTCAAAACCTATACCATTAGCTAAAATCACTGATTAAAAATTCTTTATAATAGTAAGTCTTTTAAAATAGTTAACAGATAAATTGAAATATATAACTTCTATATATTAGCAAATGCAAGATAATTCAATACAAATCATTTTTCTTACATTTTCGATAAAATTTCCATATATCATTGGCTTCATACAAATTAAATTATTCAACTGAATTCTTTAGAAGATAAAAATCGATTAAACATTCTATCTGCGTGACTGAAATCGCTTTTTCAAATCTTGATCAGTAAATGTGAAGCAAATTTTTTTAAAGGTATATATTTTTTTTCAATAAGAGCTTTTCGTGTTCCAAGTCATTTATGGCTGCTTTTTCAGAAACATGCGTCAAACAGCGATATGATTAAATATTTCTTTTGTTTAACGTAACTGAATATGGCATTAACTTCTGATTTATAACAGATAAAATTAACATGAAAATCTTTGTTGTAAATTTCATTACCTTCATTATTTAACCGAATCAGATTATGGAATGAAACGTAGCCTATTATTTTTTTTAACAGTGTATTATCGTCAGGAAACCTTTCCATTTTAATACCGTGCTTTTCCATTCTGAAACGTAAATATTACCACCTTTTAACCTCGTTACCAGATTCTCTTTAGTAAAAATAAATTGTTCAGTTTGTATGTTTAAAAAAATAGAATATTTACTATCCGCGATTGTAATGAAATGCTCGCCCTGTGGTGGGCTAAGGTGAAATTACAATTAACATGCACAGCTTTCGGCTTTCATCGAGACGCCATTGCTTGCCGATGTTTAGTTTCACACATATTTATTGAATAAAAAGGAACAAATCCGATAAAAAAGATAACACTTACTGTTGTGTGCCACAGTGTAACTCCAAAAATCAAGAAATCCAGAATTAAGCTTCCATTTATTTCCAAATGACGAATTTAAAACTTCAGTTGCTTCGGCTAATGGAAGTAAAGAATTAATCAGATGATTTGAAACTAATATTTGTTCAGCTTCAGTTAAAAATCTACTTCCGATCGAACTTTGAATAAACTGAAATATTTTTTCCAAAAGCAATCAATTTTCCATGATGTAATGGCGGAGAAATTATAGCACGAATATTAAGTAGTAACACAAATAAAACATTAATAAATACACGTGGCTATTATATTTACTAACAACAAAAGCTGAAAAAGCGCCATCTATCGATCATTACAAACGCGGATGATAATAATAATAATAATAATAATAATAATAAAAGATTTTAACTTTTTTTGTAGAAGTAAATAGACTGAAAAATTGAACTTTGATTAAAACATTTTATTCATTGTGAAAATTAATACAAAAAAATTATAACAAAAATAAGTGGTATCGTATATTCAGCATTCCAATATTGTAACGGAGAACGAAATTTTATTTGAACTCTTAAGTATAATCTATGTGCTACTTTTACAATTTCAATAAGTATATTTGCTGTATTGGTTACGAATTAAAACATTGTGTTATATTTCAGTTATATTTTCTTTTGATTAACATTTATTTTTTACTAAGAATTTGTAAGTAAATAACTCATTAAAAAAATTATATGATTATTGCCTACTCAAAGGAAAAAAAAAACTACCTGACACGATGTATAAAAGAGGTTTTTAAGGGAAACATACGCAAAAAGAGTAGATTATTTTACAGGCTGTAGTATCGAACATATGAAAAGTGATAAGAGTTTTAAAAAATGACGAACATTGCTTGACTAAAATGTTAAATCATTGCTGTTTTCGTTCTATTCTCATAGACAAAATCATTAAAAATACATTTTTTCTTTTAATATATACTGAATTGAGATTGTTTTAATGAAATTGTTATGTTTAAAGTAAATGTTCCTTTGTGGGACGTGTGGCGTTAAAATATGAGAATTTTTAAATGAACGCGGTTGTGATTGGCCAGTATTACGGCATATAATGTTAATACATTAAATACATAGATTATATTTTTGGAAGGACCCCTTTATCAAATCCTTTTCATTACTTTAAGACAATCTCTACAATTTATCAACACCTTAAGAGAAATAAATGTCGTTAGATATAATGAATAGGCGGATCAAAATCAGAAAATAGCAATCTATGATGTAACGATTTCAATATGTATCTGTAAATAACAAGTAATGGAAATTTTTCAAAAATTTTAAAAAGAAAATATTAATAAAAAAAAATTAAGGGGAATGTTCACTTTTGAGGTACTAAAATCCAGCATATTTTACCCTGTTTTCGATTCACTACAATTTCTTTTAATATTATCCATTTCAAACCAAATCTTCAGAGTTGTCTTTGTTTTTGTATTGTGTCTATAAATTTATTTTATTATCAAAAAAGAAAAACTTCATTTTCATTTAGTAAATGTAATACACCTTTTCGGAAATTTCAAATTTCTAATGAATTACTCCGCGCAGCCTCACAAGCATAAAAATTTATATTTAGTTAAAATGTTGACATTTTGAAAATATACTATTAAGTGAGCAATATATATATATATATATATATTTTACTGTTCTCGAAAACGGTAGCTCGGACAGTCACGTGATTTAACACAAAGGTGCCCTCCGTAGGGTCTTTGTGCACACCGAAGTCAGATATTCGAATTTTTGATTAGCTTTCTTTTAATTAATAAAAATATAAAATAATTAATAAAAATATAAAAATAAAACTTCCCATTTCTATAATGACGCAGATGGAGAATCTTAAGAGAGATTTGATTGGTTTATTTGATTTTCATTGATTTGAGTGTATTTTACACAGAACTACAACTATGTTATGAGGAATTACATGATATTTGAATGGTTTATTTTATTTTCATTGATTTGAGTGTAATTTAGGTTGAACTAGAGCTACGTTATGATGAATTACGAGAGATTTTATTGGTTTATTTGATTTTCATTGACTTGAGTGTATTTTACGTTGACTTAGAGCTACGTTATGAGGAATTAAGAAAGATTTGATTTTTTTATTTGATTTTTATTGATTTGCGTGTATTTTACGTTGAACAAGAGCTACGTTTAGATTTTAATTTAAAATATTTTAATTTTTAATATTTTAATATTATGAGACTTTTACAGAGAAAAATTACGATTTGCGCCATAGGCGCCCGAAAGCATGTTTTTTGGTAAAAATTTTCATGGGTCTCTGGCCAGCTAGCTGGTGAAGCCAGCTAGTAAATTCATAATATATGCATCTACACCTATTACTTTTACCATACATCGAGATATATTTTCTACAAATAAGTTTAAATATTAGGAAATATCACACAAAAAAATTCATTTGAAACACTGTATGCAAAATTTATTAATTAGCTTTTTATATAAAATTAGGTGGAATTTGTAGGTAATAACATACCATACTGACTCTGAAAATTTCAAAAGGATATGTTCAAAATATTTTTGTATACACTGCGCGCCATCCAGAAAAATACAGTTTTGAGAAAAATGAGTTTAAAATAAAAGTTTTACTTGTAACATTAATTATCACTGGCTACTTCAAAATATTGTGAATATGCAAAAACTGAAAATTCGATTTTTTGAAGGTTTAAAGGTGAAATCTCTCCTTTAGGAATACCTTCAATTCTGAATAATAAAGATATTCCTGTATTTTATTTACTGTAATTTGCTGCAAATATAATTTTAATTGTTAAAGATTATTTAAATTATTTTACAAACATGAGACTCATTAACCAGTCTTCGAAAAAAATGAAAATAACTTAAAATAACTTTAATACTGATTTAACGAATGTCTAGGTAAAATATTTTGGGATTTTTTTGTAATTAGTCGAAAAGAAAGAAAGAAATTTGAAGACTAGGATACTCTTTCAAAAATAAAATTCATAGAAATATTAGTTTTACTCCACTATTTTTATGCTTTTTATGTATCGAAATAAATGCTGCATACTTTCAAGAAGGTTTTTGGAAAATAATCAATAGTATACAGTCGGTAACAAAAGTGTCCGAACACTAGTAAAAATTCCCATGTAAAAGAAGTACACTTCATACGGTTTTGTTAAACAAATCCTTTGTCGAATCCTGTTCTTAGTGTAAGAACATGATTCGATAAGGATTTATTTAACAAAACCGTATTAAGAGTACATTTTTTACATAGGAATTTTTGCTAGTGTTCGGACACTTTTATTACCGACTGTGCCATACAATCAATAATCATTAATAATTATCTTTTATCTTCCTACATAAAAATTTGGGATTTTGAATATAAAAATCGAGCTGTCCTTGCAGACTATTGTTTTTTAAACTTCAATTCATTGATTTGGGAAAATTTAGATCAAATGAAATGAAGCATAGAAAACAATAGCTAAAATATGTTATATATCTGTACTGAGAAGTATAAAGGATTTAAGTCCAAAAATGTCGATTTTGAGTTAAGTACATAGTCAGACCCAGAAAAAAATTCTCTATCGATTGGTATAAAGGATTTAACTCCATGCTATTTAGTCTTGAGAAAATCCATTGGTAAAAAATGATTCAAGTCAGACATTTAGCATTAATCTTTGTATAAAATATTTAATTCATTTTTTTCCCCTTATTAAATGAAGGTTGGCAATCACTGAACGGTATAAAGGGTATAAATCAACATAATCCCCTTTTCCTAATCGATTCTTCTGATCAGTTTTTAGTTTAACTTTATTTTTAGTCTCCTGAAAAAAATCAAGAATATCAACTTAAATCCTTTATACTTATCAGTACAGATATATTAAAAAGAAATTATTTTTATTGTTCATTTCACTTATAAGACATGTTTATTGTTAATCAAAATAAGAGAAGTATTAAAACACTGATAAAATATCACGTCTTGTTTATTAAAATAACCATATGTAAGTGAAACTTAAAACAAATCACATAAACATGTATAATTGAAACAATAGAGCAATGATAGACGTTTCGAATTAATTATAATTCATCATCAGTGTAAACAGCATAAAATGCAATGTCGAATTATGTACAATAAGGATTCAGACTAGGTTTATATATTCAAGTAGTGTAACACAAGCCTCGTTTAGCGGATGGAGAGAAAGCTTTGTAAAGCGTCCTTCCGTGAAAAAATGCATTTTCGACTAATTCTGAAAGGAAACTATTTTAAGACGTGTTCATATCAACCAAAAACAAGCAGAAACCCAGACCATACGTAAACAGAATTTTTAGTCACTATTCCATACACATACACTAACATTCCATAGGCTTCTGTTGATGCTTTTCACAGTAGGTACTAAAAATTGACTTTTGCACGTTTTTACACACGTTATGACACACAATAAAATCTTGTTTTTGCCTCCAAGGCAGTAACACATACTTTTTGCACCTAAGGAGAAAACGCCACGCCCTTTCGGAACCGTTAGTGCTTTCTTTAATTTAATGGCGTGTGAAGAAGTTCAAGTTTAAATATTGATTGTACACCGGTTTTTTAATTTAGTATTGCATTGTTATATTAATAATAAATTATTTCCTAACTTTTGATAAAATTAAATTACAATAATACCATACGTAACAGAAATTGCATAGTTAACCCATTTTATCCCAATTCTTAAATTTGAGAAAAATTATATTTTTTAAGGTTAATTAAACCTAAATAAACTAAATACAACAAAATTTGAAATTTATATATATATATATATTGTATAAGAAATCTTAGAATCCACCTTGTACACAGGACAATGAAATAAAGAAGATGAAATTTGCACTTATATGTTTTAGTGTTCTCTTCAATAGTTAAAAGTGCTTTCCGTGTATAAAGTTTTGCTTTATCTGTATAATACTTTCTTATTTACATGGTAGTTCTGCAGAAATAATTTTCAACCACAAAGAGACGATAAACCCTAATGTAATGATTTAACAAATATTCAAGATGGAGGAGGAGGTGTGACACATAACACGCTAGTAGAAGCTTATATATACCATTATATATTCCAGTTGACCAAATATTCGCACCTAGCAAATTCTGATTTCTATATGCCATTTATAAAGCTGTCCTTTAAATAGGACAGTGGGATAAAATGGGTTAATAAAAGTATCTACAAAATAAGTAAATAAAAAGAAATAATGTGGATTCTATTTATAATGAATGTGAAATCTACATATATCACTTTGGCTTTCATTTTAATATGATGTTTTAGATATTGATCAATAGATGGCGCCATTACCGTTCTGACGAACGGCCAATAAAGTAAGGCTTAACTGGCTTTAAATTCTTCCAAAAGCACTTCTAAATATGAACTTTTGAGCATATATTTCAGCATAAAAAATTACTTCAATTTCTCTAAGAAAATATGCATTTCAAGTGTATTATAATAAATATTTGCAGCCAAAATCTCGATTTTCTGCTTTAAACAATCGGAACTGGGTTGACTAATAAGGTATCATCTTACGTCACTACTTTTTTTTTTTTTTTTTTTTTTTTTGAAAAACATAATCGTACCTGGTTCACGTTGGAGAAATATCTAGATTTTTCAATAACCATTGTGAGCAATTAAGGTGCAATATATTTTCAATGCAATGTTTAAGGCTTTCCATGCAGAATATCGTAGAAGTTTTTCGGATTAAAAAGACAATAAAACCAAATATTTTAAGGAAATGCTATGCAGTATATTTAGGGGCATCGAAAACGAAACGATAATATTCTATAGATCTTTATGTTTGCATTATAAATTTTTTAAGTGTTTTTTATTTGTTTCAGTTAACTGTTTTTAAAATGTTTCAATTTTCTCAAAATATTCGTACGAAAGACCAGTGACACTTTTTGTTATATGTATACAAAATAAATAAAATATACATTTTTACAATAATTTTTGGGGGCACTTTTAATTTACAACGCTAAATATTCTGAAAAAAGTGAAAGATAATTTAATTTTGAATAGAATAAAAGGTAACAAAGTTTTAGTAAACATGCAAATTAAAACCATTTTAAACATACTTTGATTTTAATTTTCAAAAAAAGTCTTTAATATTTAAAAAAGTATGTAAGAATTTTTTTTAAATCAGGATTAAAAAATGCATAAATAACTTATATTGTTTAAATACTAAATTCGCATAAAATGACTATAGATTAAAAAAAATTAATTTTTAAATAGAATAACATAAAAAAAAAATCCAAAAAGTAATATTTTATATTTTTAAAATTATTGAATAAGTGATCCATGAAATTAAATTAATTTCTAAGTAAATTGGGAAAAGGCTGTCAATATGAAGCGAGGAATTCATTTTTCAAAACACTCATTATATTTCATCGTTTTTTTCTTTATCGATTTTTCCTCTAAGCAATGAGTAAAATTAATCATATGGTAAACTGATTATGATAAATGAATCCGGATTACGTTTTGTGTTTGGGAAGTATATTAAGACAATTCTATTTATTTCTTTTTCCTAAAAAAAAAAAAAAAAAAAAAGAAAAAAAAAAAAGGGTAACAAAATATTTTTATTTATTTGACATGATTACTGTTTTCATTTGAAAGAAGAAAATCGACAATATATAATTTCTTTTATATATATATTCAAATAGTCTGGGTGATTAAATAATTAGAATTTTTTATTTTGATAATTGTTTTTCTATTTTCTAATAAAACACTGAACGAGATGAACTGGGACTTCAGACATGTGAAGAACACATTTAAAAACTCACATTCTCCACTATCGAAAAAGTCTAAAGTTTAATTAGGGGACAAATCACAAATTGAAGAAAAGCGCAAATACTCTGGATCATACTGTATCACAAAAAACTACAAATGACTTTTAACTTTAAGACATTGTTGCACATACTATGTAGGATTATGTTCTCCCTAAGATATTCCAGACATATGTGTCCAATTAAAAAAAAAAAATGTACCATTTCATTAGGAATATATATATCATCTTTATTAGTTTCTTTTCAATAATTAACTATTTATTCTTTTGTGATATTCTTGTTGTGCAAATTACTTATTTTAACAATTTTAGAAGTGATAGTTATGTGGCTATTACACAGTGTCAGATAATACTGTTAACTAGGGCTGCTTTGATTTGCTTTTTCACAATTTTTTTAAAATTTAAGTCAATTAAAGAAGAAATGATAATTACTAAGCTCTTAAATATTTTCTGTTATGAACCTGTATTTCAAGTAAATGAGTAATACATTAAAACTAGCAATAATATTTAGAAACAATAATATGCTTAAAATTTTAATCGCTATTAAGACTAGTATGTTGTGACAGCAAGAATTTATATTTATATATATATATATATATTTATTTTTTAAACAAATTCACGCAGTACAAATTATTTATTAAAGTTACTTTTCATGATAAATTCAGACGATATTCATCTCAGAGAAACAAAACTCTACATGTAGAAAGAAAGTCAATTTTTGTGCCGAGATCTGAGAAATAACTCTTTTTTTCGTTGTTGTTACTTTTTCTGTAAAAATTAAAAAAGAATCGATAACTTTGTTTTAAAATTATCACAGACCTGTAAGTCGACCATTCGTTTCAAAGATACTGACGAATTCTTTTAAAAGATACCCACGCAGGAAATTTTCATCTTCCGGGGGGTACTTCCTCCCAAGGGGAGTATGATGCCCAAACATGCACACATTTCTTACTACTTTTCTACTACTATTATGAAATTATTCATATTCATTTTATATTCATTCGTTAAAAATAACTCTCATTGTGTACATTTATATAAAAAAAAATTCTATACCGCCATATTAAAAATTATGAAAAAAGGGGATGGCAGCGCCGTCTGTTAAGCGTATTGATCCCCAAATGTAATCACCACCAATTAAGGTTGAGATCCAGCTAAATACACAGATCAGTTAAACTGGCACACAGACAGTCGTTTTCTAAAAATGATCAAATCTTGTTCATGACATCTCAAAACGGGTAAACCTATCAAAGACTGGAGATTGAAAATTTTCACGCATCTATTATTTTTTCTCTTATATATGTAGAAGAAAGTAAAAATCAGAACATGTTAAAATGTTGGATCAAAGTATCCCCTGCTTGGGTCTACTTCAACCCAATCATATTTTTTTTTCAATAAAATTTAATTATACTTCCTACATTGGGCTAATGTATCCCTCTTACAACGTTAGTTTAAAGAAATGGTTGAAATAAAATTAAAATATAAAAATTGATTACAAATGAATGTGCACATACTTAAAAAAGAATAAAAATATTTCATTTGCTAGGACAGTTATATACCATTAAATGTTATAATGATGAATTTCTATAATATATTCTGTTATTAAGCAAACTGGGAAGTGCAATTTTTTACTTGACGTTACACCGCTCGAACATCATTATGTCTTTTTTACTGCGCCATGTTCACGACTTTGAAGTCTTAGTCATACTATCAGCTGTTAAACCTGGCCCTTCTTGAATTAGAATTTTCAATATTAAAATAAGGTAAGTTACCTTCATAATTAACAATTACATAATCACCTTCTTTAAAATCGTTTTCATTGGCGTTGACAGTTGTGTTCTTGACAACAAGGTCTTCATCATAATCTTAACCATTATTAAACTAGTATGTTGTGGCCACCACATGACTTTCTTATATATTTTCCCATACAAATTCACTCAGTAAAAATAATTTATTAAAATTATTATTTAAGAAAATTATCTGCCATGATAATGCAGACGATTTCCATATTAAAGAAGTAGTATAACACTAAATATCCAAAAAAAGTCAATTTTATTGTCAATATTACATTAAAAAAAAAAAAAAAAAAAAGTTAAAAATGAAAAAATCGATAACTTTATTTTAAATTATCGCAGACCGAAGTTTCAACCATTCCTTTTAAAAGGTATTGGCGAGCTCTTTTGAAAGATACCCATCATGAAAATTTAAGGCGAGGCTCCTACACATACAAAAAAATTTTCCCAGTTGACTGTCTCTATTATAAACAATTCTGGTAAAATTCAATAATGATTACTAAAAAATTTTTACGAATCCAATACTTTATTCTGTTGAATATTGAAGAAAGTAAAAATAAGAGTTGTAGTACTGGTATACAATCAAAAATAATTTAAGTAATAAGCTTTTTAATATTATAACTAAATCGCAGCTTACGTACAAGACTGCAGCTATCTGAGAAGCTGCAATGCTACAATATAGACTTCGTCCGAAGTAGCCAGGAAATCATAAGTTTTACGCTATAAAAAATAATTTTAACTAAACGAAGGAAAACTGAATGTTAAAATTTCTTTTATCAAATATTTACTACTAGCAGGCTACGCCCGCTTCGCTGGTCACTATATTTAAAGGAATTTTAGAAAGAATTATCAATATTTATATTTTTTACACCACATTATACACTTTATTAAAAAAAAAAGTAACTAAAATTGCTTCAAACCTCGCTTCGGGTACTCGCTGTCTACGGCAGCTCTTTTCCCTCCCGCACTGCATCAGGTCTAGGTTTCCCATGCCTTTAGAAAGATCTTTCCCAGGCACTTTAATCTGGATATTTATCGACGACAGGAAAGATCTGCTACTATTTAAGAACTACGATTTTAAAGATGACTGTATCTCAGCATCTATTAAATATTTTAGTTTTGAACCATGTATTTTATAGCCCATGCTATTTACACTATATTACGATTTGATTTCGACCAATGTAATAAAATAAATAAAAATAAAAAGTAGATTAAAAAATATATATATAAACAAATAAATTTTAATCAATTTAATCCTTTTTGCTATGTATGTACTTCCATTTTTACCGATAAATACTGTAAATAATAATAATAATAATAATAATAATAATAATAATAATAATAATAATAAAAAAGTTTTTTCTTTTAAAAGAATTAATTAAAAAATGAAAAATAAGAAGTTGGTCTACTATAAAAACTTAAACGTAACTGTTAGAAAAACGTTTTTAAAATTAAAACTATTAATTATACTTAATTTTTTTCTACTGCATTACAATTTTGTTTCCAAAAAAAAAAAAAAAAAATCGCCTTTAAATGAATGTATTAAATAAAAATAAGTTACGTAATAGCCGTTGCTAAGATACGCAGACGATTGAAGCAAAATATTAAATTTATGAAAAATGAAACAAAGAAGCCAATATTTAAAATCTAAAAAACATTAATTTAATAAATCCAAATTCGAAAAAATCTCGATTAGGTGCACACCTGCAGGGTCCCAGGTACCTATATGCCAAATTTGGAGGCTCTGCGATTAGCAGTGTGAGCACCAGAGCGCAGATAGACACACACACAGACACACCTCTTTATTTATATAGATTATTATTTTATGTTTACTCTAATTTTTACTTTTCTACTACAGCTTGTACTAATGAATTCTGCAGAGTACGCTTGTACTCATAAATTCTGCAGAATATTGATCTACAGCTTGTACCAATAAATCTTGTATTATATAGTGTTTAAGATATATTTTGTGAAGCTACTACAACCAAATATAATTCCAAAAAACAAAATCTTTTTTAATTAAAGTGTCTTCTTTAATTTAAAATAAAAAATTTCCCCCTTATTACTTTAATTACCAGGAAAAAAAAAGTATTGTTTCGACTGTTAGACCACAGTAAATCCGTAAGAACCAAAGTAATTTCGGTCTACGTACATTAAATAGATTGAATTCTGAAGCATTAAAAGAAATTTTTTTTGGAATTAAATAAAAGTTTAATGCTAGTAATATAGCAAGTATTTAATATTATTCCGATGTATAAAGAATATTATTTCTAATATCGTATTTGGGGGAATCAGAATTTTTTGCTTTCTCCACAAAAAGTAAAAAGAGAAACTGTTTTTATGCATTGAAATTTGAGATGAAATGAAAAACTGCCTCGCAAGTATGTAGCATAATTATTTTAAAGCATTTTTTAGAAATTCTTATATAGTGCACTTACACTTATTTGCAGGAATTCAAATGCGATTCGACTTATATACTGCGTTTACAGCGAATACACGATTTCGAAAATTTGACAATTAAACAATACATTCTCAATCATATTTGGATAAGGGTAAGAAAAAAGAAACATAAGTTCTTTAATAAATGCATATAATCTTATTCTTTATAATTGTCTCTAAAAAAGAAAGTTCACATAGTTGTGTTTATGATTGTTACAAACATAAACTACTAATTCGAAATTCTAAAATACTATTTACAGATGGTCTTGATCAGAAATAATTCAAATTACAAATTAAAAGGGAAATAAAAAATAAGAAGAATACATCTTTTCTCATCACTCCAGCAGATATAAAAATATTTTTTTATTTAAATTTTTACTAACCATTATTTAATTTTACTCTGTGTTTGCTTCTCTTTAAATAAAAATTATAAAAATCTAGCTAAGTATACTTATAGAAGCAAATTTATTTTGTGTTAAAAAAATGCAGTTACTATTTTAAATATTTTCTAATGTCACAACATTTAGCTTTAAAGAAAAAAAAATCACTCTATTATAGTTGATACTTTTTTTTTTTTTTCTGGAAATAAAAGATTGTGATTAATTTATCTCATTAACAAAGGATTTTTTTTTTTCGATACGCTTCTATAGTGTTTTAGTTCTGTTTATAGATTGTTTTGTCTGGAAAAGTAGATTTATTTTTCCATTATATTCAACCGATTAATTTATTTTGCCATAAGCATTAATCAATACACTCTGCTTTAGAATATTTTATAACAATGAATGATAAATGTTAAAGTATATACACTGCAAAATAATATCACTATTTATTTATTTATTTATTTATTTATTTAATTTATTTTTTAAGTTTGTTTGCAAAGAAAAGATTATAAACAAAGAACAATAAATCTTTTAAAAATTATTTGTTAAAAAAAAGGTCTTATTTAATAGTTTTTGAAATTTTGTTTATGAAGGAGTTTTTCGGTGATAAATGGGGTGGTTGCAACAATGAAAGTGCAAAGGAATACGAACAAGACAATTCATTTTTATCGCAATTTAACTATTATACTCGCTTTGATGAAGAATTTAAAAGTTATTGATAGTAGTTTTGCCCTCCCTCCTAAAAATAAAAAAGAATCTGTAAAATTAAGGAATATTTTTTTTTATTCGAGAAATATTACGGAAATTACAAGTTTTTTTCATTGTGTTAGAAGCAGAGAATTCCCACATTTAAATTTAATGAAAACATACGAAGCTATTCCATTCAACTTTTGTAAATATTTAATGTGTACCAAGGGTATAAACTAATTTGAAACACTGAGTAATTCAATAAATAAATAAAAGTGAAAATGTAATAGGTCGTTTTAGTATTCCTCCACAAATTCTTACACTTATACAATGGACTATAATATACCTGCATTGTTTGTGCAATAGTTTTAAAAATACTAAAAATGCTAAGCCCGTATATTTGAGTAACGACCACAATGTAGCAATATTCCAAAAAATATACTCTTTTTAAAATTATTATTTTAAAGACATTAATGCTCTTTGTATTATTTGACACCCCCCCCCCCCCAATTATTCGTAATGTTTGAGCATTCACTCACACTTGTATGTAAAAGAACTGTAAGTAATACACGCATCATTTATCATAATCATCATACTTTAGCAAAGCACTGTTACATATTTCTTACATGTCTCTGTGCATGTTTTAGAAAAATAAAATTTACTAAAATGCACTTCTTATTCGACTCCGTGTACTCCCTAACACACTTCTTCACAGTACATCCTGAGGATGTTCCTAGTCCTCCCTTTCATCCTTAAAATTCCATTTAGAGAAAATGTGCTTTTAGGGGTGTAATATACGAGTTTTACGCTAACATTGAGACAAATTGGCAGTCGCAGCTCACCAGCAAACGTTACCTAAATCACACACAAAAGCGACAAATTTAGCGCTTAAAATAATTAATTTAAACAGAGAAATTAAAACTTGATTCAAATTTGAATGTTGGACATATAAAAATGAAAACATAATTTTGTAAAATATATAAACTTGAATAAGTTAATTTTACCAGCATCGTAATTTAGCTATTTTTAAAGATACAGATAGGCGTATATTTTAATGATATTGTTGTATGAAAAACAAAAACTTTCTCACTGATCAAATTTATTTAGAGATATCGTTTAAAAATTTAAATATTATAATTGTTTGAAAATTAACGGGCGGTGGTTTCATTCAATATAGACTTCTTTCCTACCTTATTTTGATGTTTTTCTAATTTATATTGCTCATCTGTTTATTACAGATACCAAGTTAAGCACGCTTGAAATTTTGTGAGATACCCAGTGTCTGCGTGCGCGTATATTTATATATATATATATATATATATATATATTTATATATATATATATATATATATATATATATATAAATTTTATTTTTAAGGTTTATTAGTCATTAACCCGATCAGGCTATCATATTTTTCGATACCTTGTCATTTTATTATGGGTTGCTAAAGGCCCGAGCAATGTTAGAACACGTAATTTTTATTGAAAAAAGATGCGATAAAATTCTTGAACACTCTTCAAAACTTCTGATTTAACGGCAGACAATGAATATTGCAAAAGAAATTTAAACAAATATTTTATTTTTCATTAGAAATAAGCCCATTTCTATAAAATGCAGGCATTTACTAAAAATTTATAACTTTTGAACAAATTGAGACACTTGAAAAATTCAAATGCATAATAAATTTTAAGAATGGTATTTTTACGAAAAAAAAAAAAGCCATGGGCACGATAGATAGGTATTTCTTCTATACGTGGATTCTGACTGACGAGACGTAAGAAAAGTGGCTCGGGTCTCCAATGAACCACGATAACCTCATCGGGTTAAAATTAGCAGAAACAATTTAAACTTAATTTTATTTTTACTTAATAGTTCAGTAGATAAATACGACTAACTGTAAATTTAACTATGTTTATCCTCATGGCTGTTGTGGTGCGTTTAAGCTGTTTTCGGCGTGTTTTGCAGTTGTACAGTGAGTTGTACAGAATTAAATTTGTTTATTGAGTAACATTGGCGATTGTAGATATAAAAGCACGTTTCTTACTTAGTTTTTTCCTCTTTCTCTTTGAGTTTTAAATTATTTTCATGTCTTGCGGGTGATATTGGGTATAGCGTGCTGTAAATTTTTAGCAAATTGCATGCAGCACGACAAAAATATCACCTAATTTGCATGCAACATTCATTCTGTGCCCTTGAAAAAATAATGATGCTGTATGTTTTAATATCAGGATGCTCAATTTTTTAGTAATCTTTATTTCTGTTTTTTTTTTTTTTTTTTTTTTTTTTAAGTTCATGTGATACTTGGTTTTATCTACGGTAATGTTTGGAAAGGTTTTCAATATATATATATGTATGTATTAATTATAATTAAATGGTTTACTAATAATAAAAGTCAATTTATTTAATAAATTAGGATCTGGTTTAACTTATCGCTAACATAAGGAATGTTTGATTGTGTTAATTCTATGTACATTATATTCTGTTCTTATGAACTTCTTAAATTGCTGATAGCATCTCAACTTTATGCGATTTCAATGCATTTGATCGTGTAACACTACGTTTAGAACGCTTTGAAATTGTTACTCTTTTGTATTTTTAATTTTAAAGATTTGCCGAAAGACGGACAATCTATAGAATTTTAGCTAAATACAAATACAGATCTATAGTTTTTGAAATCTCACGGTTTTGCTCTATGCAAAAGTACAATCCCTGAAGTGAAATTCTTTTATTTTTCAGTATTTTTCAATTTGCTATTACTTTGATAATATTCCTTCGATTTGTTAAAGTTTTCATTTTGGGTGAACATTCTTTACTCTCGTAGATGATAGTTTTAGTCTATAACATTAATGGCGATAATGGGTATTGCTTTTCATCAAATCATGAGTATTGGAGTTTAATTAGTATTTAAATTATTAATTGTAATTATTTTAATTACTCCTGGTTATATTTATACCGATCTTTTGGAAGAATCTAGCATTGATATGTTTTCCTGTGTTTTACATCTCATTGCATCATATGTATAGTTATGCATTCACATACGTTTAAATGCTTTCGTGTATAAAAAATATTTTTAGACAACCTTTTGTATTGTGATTCTAAATTGAAAAATTTACATTTGAAAAAGTATTTTCCAAACATATTGTCCACCATGTTTTATATGTTTATTTATGGAATGTCAGAATACATGCATATATATTGTCATTTATCAAGAAAATATAGAAGGAAAACGTATTCTTTCGTGGAAGAAATTTCAATAAATTTCCTAGAAGACATCTGTTTTTTGACGTTTTACTGGGTACTGAGAATGAATTCATGAAGTCGAGACGTCAAAAGGAATATATATAGAATCGAATATTTACGTGAGTAACCAAATTTAAAGTTTTTGTGACTGTTAAGAAAACTGATAAAATTAATATTTAAAATTTTGAGGCATTATATTATACAATGTTATTTAAATATCTGCATAACAGAGAAAATATTTTTATTATAAAACGTATATAATTTGTGGCTTTAAAAAAAAAAAAAGAAAAAAAAAAATCAATGTTTTTGTATAATTTTTTTTTTAATATTGAGTCTGAATTGTTGAACGAAAACTATTTTTCATCTCAGAAAAGTATAACCCTAAATATAGAAAGAAAGTAAATTTCGTGCTTTGTATATATCTTAGAAACTAATTTTTTCTTCTAAGATATCTTTCCTTTATTAAGTTTGTTTCATTTACTTTCTATTCATGTTAAAAAGTTTTAAAAAGTTTTTCCTTCTCTCTTTTTTCTTTTTTTCTCTTGAATTATAACGCATAGATATAGTTTAAAATCTGATTGAAATTCATGTGAATAAATTCTCTACCCGAATAAACTACTACGTCAGAAACGCCAAAAAAAAATATTTGAGATGCATACAGCTGTTTCGGTAGCCTTAAGAGTACCGTCTTTAGTGCAAAAATAAGAAACTTCTTTTTGCACTGAAAAGAAGCTTCTTTTTTGCACTGAAGACGGTACTCTTAAGGCTACCGAAACAGTTGTATGCATCTGAAATATTTTTCTTTGGCGTTTCTGACGTAGTTTATTCGGGTTTTAATATTCCAACGCCTAGTCTCCAGTTATTAATAAATTCTCTAATTACATTTCTAAGTAAACTACCGCTGTTATAATTAGAAACAAGATTAAATACATTTCATTTAATACAATACCTATTAAATTATATAACGATTTTCTTGTGCGGATTACTAATTTTCATTTGCCAACACATATCTTAGACAAACAGAAACAAAAAACATTGAAGGAATATCAGAATATGGAACATTAGATATGACCTAAAATGAATACAATAGTGTTGCCGTAAAAGGGAGAGAGTGAGAGAGAGAATTAAAACTAGAATAAGAATCAAGAATATACAAAAAGATGCAAATCCTTCCAAAAAAGTTACCCTTTATACGTAACAATTAATTTTCAAAATCATTTTGATAATGTAACGCATAAACTTAGGATGTGTTCGGAAGACAGGCATCCAAATATGTACAAATCTTTATTATTATAAACAATGATAACTACTTTCAAGGTATTCATTAGTAAGAGCGGTAAATATAAATGAACATTCACAGAAGCCCCAAATTTCATTGCTGGTGTTACGGCCTATTTACTACAAGAGAGCGCAAAGCCTGCGTGGAATGATCTGTTTGGGGAGTTTTCAAAGGGATCCTAGCCCATACTTACGCGAGTTTCGCAGTTCTAGGAACACAAAGGTTACTTTTTTACGCGTGTTCTCTGAATATTCCGAACGAATAGGACGACGAGTAAGAACTGGAATCCACATTTTATATAAAACTATTCATTATTGAAGTGGCTACTTTATCTCATTTATCTCATGTCAGAAGTTCCAGAAATAATAACTATTGTACTTCAAAGATTAAACATGGAAGTGCATACCATATCAACAAAAGCATTAAATTTAGGATGCGTTAGGAAGAAATGCATCCATTTTTTTTACAAATCAATCTGAGGATATATGTTGGTATACATTGATAACAATAAAACAACTTATGATTGTCGATATATAAATTTAATAAATGTTAAATAACACTTCTCTGCAAAAAAAAAAAAAAAAATCGGAGATCTGGTACCATTTTTGCAGATTCTTATGTAAAATGACCTCCTGAATCCGAATATGATCATCATTTTGCCCAATCACCCACCGTTTTCTAGATACACCCCCTCCCTTATTTTTATCATTGTTTGGTAATTTTATGCCCGTCAGTTTGATTTGGAGAGGAACGATGATTATTTTAACCATTAAATGTCTTCTGATTTGAGGAGCTACAGATGTAGAAAGGTTTAAAACACAAACATTTGTTGTAAGGAGGAAATTTGAGGGGATTTGTGCCTAGAAAACAAAAGAAAATCAATAAAAACATCAGGTTCTGTTTCTTTTCTTTTTTTTCTCGCAATATTTCTCTTATTTTTTGCATATTCCAGCTTCCAGTTTGCCATTTTCTTACCAAAACACCCCAAATAATAAAAATTATACAGTGAAAATTTTTTCAAAATATTGGTAAAGTCTCAAAGCCCTCACAAGAAAGTCTGACTGATTCACTGTACGTTTGCTTTCAATAACTTCCACGTTAAATGTTTTGGGCAGTAAAACAAGAACAGTAAAATCTCCTGCTTTGACAAGTGTTAAAGGTCATTGCTCTTATCACTGTAATCGTCAATCGTTATTTACCTTTAGTACAGGTTTTGCGATAAGAGAGTGAACTTTATAATGTTCCCGACAGTGGTGATTTTGTGTGATGATCTTTAACACGTGTCAAAAGAGGATATTATATATCACACGTTCCATTATCGATTTAGTCACAAATATACAACAGATTAACTAAAAATATGAAGAATATCACAAAATACTTTGGATGATTACGTATCATAAAAAATTACAAATGACTTGTAAATTTAACAATTTCACTTACTATGAACAGTATTTGTATTACATTTTTGTGAAAATCGCACGATTTTTAGACATTTTTTAAAAAAATTAATTTTTTGGTTATTATTTGTTTTATTTTTTAATGAAACATAGTCCCAAAAAATTTTACAACACTTGCTGAAAGATTGACAAAGCATTAGAGAAACATGTTAGAGTTACAAGATAAGTTCCTTTTTATTTATTTATTTATTTATTTATTTATTTATTTTTAAGGATGGTTTTAATATTGCTAAAATAACTGGATCTCCGAATTAAATACCTGACATGTGGAGGACTCCTTATGAAAGTTTTAACTCTTGGAGAAAGCTAAAATCTAGCTCATTCTTTTGCGGACAATTTGCTTACTTATTACTGTATTCAGGTGAAATTTTGACATAAGTTGACCAGTGTATATAGCTGTCCACCTTTTAATGATAGATATATTAGTTTTGTGCATGTGCATTTAAAAAATTACTAAATACATTCGTATCTAAGCAGTAAGTAAACAAGTGCATTTTATATTTTCAAATATTGTTTTTGACCAATATTTTGTCCAATTCTGAGCAAGAATTTTAAAATTTTGTTGAAATCCATTATTTTTTAAGTAAAATAATCTGGTGTGTCTTTTCACACTACTTTTTCTTACACTGAAATTTAATACTATAAACAGAGGTTGGAGATTAAGGGGTAAAATAAAGAGTACTGTTATGTAAACCTATGTTAAACAATTCAAATTAGGCTTAGGAAGATTTTTATATGGTAATTAGCTCTGTGTGAGCGGGCTACCGCCCACTCAACCCCCCGTTTCATTAATCTACAAAAAACAAGCGTTGAATATTTACCTTAAAATATACATTATTTACCATACCTCTATGAGGAATTTATTTCAATTCCCGTACAGCTTTCCTGGAAATGGTAAAATATTATTAGTAAAGCGCATCCATTAACAACAAATAACTAGTGTATTGTGGCCACCACACGACTTTCTTTTATATTTTCCTATACAAATTCACTCAGTAAAAATACTTTATTAAAATTATTAAAAAAATATCTTCCATGATAATACACACAGTTTCCATATTAAAGAAGTAGTATAACACTAAATATAGTAATTTATTCTCAACATTAAAAAAAAAAAAAAAAAAAAAAAAATTTTTTTTTTTTTTTTTAAATGAAAAAAATCGATACCTTTATTTTAAATTATCGCAGATCGATGGTTCAACCATTCGTTTTAAAGGTATTGGCGAGCTTTTTTGAAAGATACCCATCATGTAAATTTACTCCCCTCGAATACGGACTTCCTCCCCAGGGGGGAGGCGAGGCTCCTACATATACAAAATCTTTTCCCCGTTGACGATCTCTATTACACAAAATATATATTCGTTTTATTTGGTTTAGTGCAGTCTATAGATGTTAAACTGTACTTACCTGCAATTTCCCCCATAGACGTAATGTATTTGAATATTTTTGAGTGTCCCTGCACACGAACCATTGGCTTCATGTCAACGAAAAGCGTAGTGTAGCATCTCTACATGATACACATTTAGAATACAGAGTTTGGAATTTCTGCTTCTATTTGTTCTTGAGATATGATAACAGACAGACACACAGACCATTCGCTCAAAACCTGATTTTCGTATTCAGGGAACCTCAGAACATGTAAATATAATAAGGCTCTTTGAATTTATAAAGTGCAAACAATTTTTTTACACTATAATTTTAGAAAAAATTTCAAAGTAATAAAGATTTGTAATAATTTTATTACCCACTGTAATTCTTACTGTAACTTTGTTAACTTTTCTGATACCTTTACTAAAAAAAAAAAAAAAAAAAAAAAAAAACTTTCGTTTAAGCTATAAAAATATAAACAAATTATTTGATCATAAAAACAACCCTTTACAAAAGAATCCAGGAAAAAAAAAATAGCCAACGTATATTATTGCACTTTATATGCATGTACCATGAAATATTATAAGGATGTATTTATTATTTTATAAGTCTTTCCTACAAAATAGTATTCTTAAAAGTCCGAAAATAACCCCATAAATGTAGGTGTTTAAAATTAATTTATGAGAAATAAAAATAATGACTTATGCAATTAATATATCATGTTTTCAATTAATTTAATTTTTAGTTGGGTTTTAAAAGTTTAACACAGCAACTGTTTTTTTTAAATCAGTGACAGAATTTTATTTCATTTTGTTCCAGAAATATAAATTTAACTCCTGAAACAAGCGACTTTTTTTTTTTTTTTTTTTTTTTTTTAATGTTAGAAAGAATAAATAATGAAATATGTAACTAAAATAGGATTTTTAAAATTAATTTTGTTTCTAGTGGATTTTTTTTTTTTCAATTCAAATAAATATTTCTTTATTAATATTTTTGAAATTTTATGACAGTTTAAATAACATCTACATTAAAATATAAACATAAATGAATTTAATTAAAATTTTCTTGTGCATACAAGTTAAGTTTAATCTCATTTTAATTACGTAGAGTTTCATTTGGAAAACTAATGTCTTTTTATTAATTACTTTTTTTTTCGAAAACAAAGTAAATGGCAGATTCTTTTATTTTAGTAAAAACGCTAAATTAATGCGGTTTTTATTTGCTTCTTAAAAAACATAACCATCTGTTTACAAAACTAAAGCTATCATTTTTTTGATTCGTGGTAGTTTTATCATATCGTTTAAAAATAATTAAATAGAAAATTATATTTAGACAGAAATTAAAACAGTTTATTCAGGTTGGAGTTAGGTTCTTTTTCTTTTCACAGTTTTTTTTTTTTTTTTTTTTTTTTTTTTTTTAAGAATATTTCTACGTCGAAAGGTATAACCGAAATTCTATTTAAAAAAAAAAGAAATATATTCTAAATATTATATTTAAATAAAATCTGAAATTCCTTGTAATTTAGCTCTATTGTATATAGGTCTAAAGGTAAATATTTTTTTATTTAATGCTTTTGGTCGTAATATTTTTAATCGTATGGTCTGATAAAAAAAATCCACCGGCTGGTTGAAAAGAATGGTTAGATAATCCGCTCACTATCTTTGGCAAAGTTTAACACGTTAAGCGCCATTCGAATTCTTAAGGAAATCACGGTCAGGTCATGCGCGCTTCTTAGAAGTGCTGGTATTGAGGTATAGCAGTGCGTTTTTTTTGTTTACCATCTTTCAATAAAAGCCCTTAAAATACCTTAATGATATAATCCTGTAATAAATGAAAATTAAGTAAATTTTACAGAAATTTTCAGTAATTACTTAAAATAATGTAATTTAAGTTTTATATCATATTTTATGTTGTCAGCCACCAGTGGTTGACGCGGCCTAAACGGAATGTTCATGGGCATGGCTGACGTAGTAACTGAACGTGTTAATTTTGTTTAGTGTAATATAATAATTTTAAACTGTACCGAAGAGAAATTTCGAACATAGGTTTAATGTGTTTGATTGCATCTATGTGTCCTTATACGTGTACATGAACTATTTGTCTGTACTCAAAAAGTTTTAAGTAGCATCTGCATATCACAATGATTTAGTATATACAATTTTTATTAAAAACACACAATCAACTGATTGGAAGAAAATCATATTTTATTGAAATTTTATTTTTCCGACTGTGTCAAAATAATGCCTGGACCGGGAGTCGAACCCCGCATCTTTCATTTACAAGGTCAAGGCTCCACCAATTGAGCTATCCAGGCCGATTGAAAAATAAAATTTCAATAAACGGTCCAGGCATTATTTTGACTCAGTCGGAAAAATAAAATTTCAATAAAATGTGATTTTCTTCCAATCAGTTGATTGTGTGGTTTTAATAAAAATTGCATTTCTTTCTCCCATTGTTTAATGATGTTTTCTTTTACCTGCGGCTTATTTCTGTTGAGCTATCTACATGATAGACCAGATGTTTCTGCCTAAAGGTTGTCTGAGTGAGTAATGCTGACCGGTTGTCGGCCTGGATAGCTCAATTGGTAGAGCTTTGACCTTGTAAGTCAAAGATCCGGGGTTCGACTCCCGGTCCAGGCATTATTTTCACTCAGTCGGAAAAAAAATATATTAAATTTCAATTAGTATATACAGTTTGGACTATCTGCTTATATCAGTTTTTGAGTTACACTCTCAGCACATTCACATACACAGAAACCAACCGATAAAAATCTAATTTTTGGGTGCAAGGCACCTCAAAACATGTAATTATAGCAAAAACTAAATTTCGCAAATGTGATCCGAAAATAGTAATTTATCTACCATGTGCGGGTGAGAGAGTAAGATATGCAACCTTAAAAAGTAGTGTTTCACGTGAATTATGTACCCTTATTTTTAATACGCAAATTAAATTGATATATAGTTCATTTAATCATAAACAGACTCAAAATGCTTAATGATAGAAAAATACTCTGGGTAGAATTTTGGAATTTAAAAATATGTCTTTGTGGGAGGAAAAAAAAAAAAAAAAATTGAAAATTTTAACATGGTCTGTTCAAATTAAGAAAAAAAATTGTGTCGCCTTAATAATTTGCATGAAAATTTCCGAAGTATAAATACGTAAATTTTGAGTTTGACCGCAAAGGAAATTTTATAAATACAATGACGTGTGATTTGAATTACACTTTTTGTCGCAAACAATTAAAAGAGGAATATATATATAAACTAGCAGGCTTTGCCCGCTTCTCTGGTCATTATATTAAAATGAATTTTCAAAATACCATATCATTAATAAAAAATAAGATAAAATAAATCATTGAAATTAGTCAAAATCTAAGTTAAAGTTATTGTTACCTTCGGTAGCGTTTTTCCCACTCGCCACATTTCACAAAATCCCTTTATAGTGCATGTTGCATAAGCATACCTAACCCATACATTAAAAAATCAGGATTCTGAGATTATTTGAAGCAGAGTTATGTTTTAAAACGTGTTTTTTAGACCCCCCCCCTCCCCTGCCCCCTCTTAATGGAAAGGAGGAGGGAATTTCAAAATATCTTTGTATTATGAGTTAGATACATATAACTGACACACACATCGAAAATCTCTTTCTTAAGATAATTTACTTCAGAGATCTCATGAATCTCTCCCCCCCCCCGTCCCCTAAGTTGAGGTAAGGTGGAGTTTCACAAAATCACTTTGTAGTGTGTGTTGAATACGCATAAGCTGTCAACACATAAAAAATTGCCATTCTAAGTTAATTTGGAACAGAGTTAGGCATAGAAACACGTTTTTTACCCCCCCCCCCCCCCCCAACCTCAAGGGGATAGCACGGAATTTCAAATAATCATTTTGTAGTTTGTCTATGTTGAGTACGCATAACCAATCGACATATAAAAAAAATCGCTTTCCTGAGATAATTTGGATCGGAGTTACTCTTTAAAACGTGTTTTTGCCCCCTCCCGCATCCCCTCCCCTTAAAGGATGGAACGGGGAAATTTCACGAAATCCCAATCAGCCCACACATAAAAAATCGCCTAAAATAGTTTGTAGCAGAGTTGCACATGGAAACATGATTTTGCCCCCACCCCACCCCAAGGGAGATAAGGTGGAGTTTTACAAAATCCCTTTGTAGTGTGGGGATTGGGTACACATAACCAGTTGACATACCAAAAAATCGTTATTATGAGATAATTTGGAGCAGAGTTACTCTTAAAAGCGTTTTTTGCCCCCTGGAAATTTCGTAAGATTCCTTTAAAATGCGTGTTGGGAATGCATAAACAACCCACACGTAGAAATCAATCTTACTGAGATAATTTGAAGCAAAGTTAGGCTTGGAAACATGCCTTGGAGGGGGGGGGATAGGACGAATTTTACAAAATTACTTTGTAGTAAGTGTCTTGAGTACGCATAACTAATTGACATATCAAAAAATATCTATACTGAGATAATTTGGAGCAGAGTTACTCTTAAAAGCATTTTTTGCCCCTTGGAAATTTCGTAAGATCCCTTTAAAATGCATGTTGGGAATGCATAAACAACCCACACGTAGAAATCAATCTTACTGAGATAATTTGAAGCAAAGTTAGGCTTGGAAACATGCCTTGGAGGGGGGGGGGAGATAGGACGAATTTTACAAAATTACTTTATAGTAAGTGTCTTGAGTACGCATAACTAATTGACATATCAAAAAATATCTATACTGAGATAATTTGGAGCAGATTTACTGTTATAATCGTGTTTTTGACTACCCAAGAAAAACATGAAGACATTTCCTAAAATCCCTTTACCGTGCATGTTGGGAAGGCATAAACAACCCACACATAAAAATTAATCTCGCTGAGATAAATTGAAGCAAAGTTATACTTGGAAAGAGGTTTATTGCCCCTCACCCGCAAGGGGGATACGGGGGAGACTTTCGCAAAATCCCGTTACAGTGGGTGTTGGACACACGTAAATAAGCCACACACTAAAATTTATGACCTCAGCTTCAATAGATTTCTCCGAACGAATTAAGCTAAAAGGGGGACTCAAATTTGCCCCCTTGTAAGTTTTTGGAAATATCCTCAAGAAAGCTCTTGGAAGTTTTCTATACCTTCGTAATAATATTGGTAGAGTTTTACTCAAAAATCCGTAGTTTGCTAAATTTGCCTCCGAAAATCGTTTTTACCCCCTACCGCCCGTAAAATTCCAAAATTGAAAAAAATGCTTTTTTTGTACTCAAGCCTAGTCTTTCCCTCTGCAATTTCTTCGCGGTGAAGCAATATGGAGACGAGTTATGCTTATAAAGGTATTCTTGTCTTCTGCTCTTAGAGGTGAACGGGGGGGGGGGAGAGGTGATATTTCGCGAAATTCAGTCTTAGTGGGCGTCAGGGTCCTAAAACCAATGTGCTCGCCAAAATTTGCGACTATCTTCTATAGAATCGGCACGGCTGTGTTGAGTCAGTAATCAGAGAATTTACTCTTATATAGATAACGCAAAGAGTTTGTCAGCGGAATACATCCGGGCAAACCACTTCTATTTTTGGTCTAGATTTATACTTTGGTGATGAAAGTCGTCCTTATATAATACATTCGGAGCTTTTTAAGGAAATGGCTGATCGCAGAGCTACACAAATTTATATGATGGTTCGTTATGACCTGTTCTGATTGATCTCGAAGACCAAATTTCGATTTTTTGATTAGATTTTTAAAATTAAAATATGAAAATAATAACCTCGTAATAGCTTTAAAATTAGATATTTAAATATTTAATTGTTGCCCCCCCCCCAAAAAAAAAAAAAATAATAATAATAAATAAAAAGTAAAAAAAAAATATTACTTTTTTTCCCCCCAGCATAAAATAAAACATGCTTTCACGCGGAAAAAAAAAATATATATATTAAATTTTCTCATGCATATAAAAAATATGATGACAATGATAAATTTATGACTTCAAAATAAAATATTATTAATAATAATAACCTACCATAATACTTCCGAATTTTGTTTCATAACCTTTTTTAATGTACCTTAATTTTAGATTTTTAAGGACTGAGGACTGTTAGTCTGAATTTTTGGATTTTTAAGATACCAGTTTTACGATAGTTGGACATTTATCGAAATCGAAAATATAATTGAATAATTTGAAAGCGATGTTATAATTTGACAAAAAAAAAAAAAAAAAAAAAAAAAAAAACTAAATTCTGTTTTTACCAGAAATTCACCAAAATCTTTTTTTTCTTTAAGAAAAAGAAGAAAATTTATAATAATCAGTTTCAAAACAAACAGTATAAAGAATTTTTTTTTTTTTTTTTTTTTTTTTTTTTTTTTGAATTAGGAAATAAAAAGCGCGCGTGCAAAGTGAACAATATATATATATATATATATATATATATATATATATATATATATATATATATATATATATAAATAAATAAATGGGCAATATTTAAGCTCGTGGACTCAGTTCAATGATATAATAAGAAAAAATGACGACATTAGTTTAATGAGATTATTTTTTTTTTCGGGGGGGGGGGGGGGTCTAAGTAGTATGCTTTTGGCATGAAAACTAATTCAGCATTATATTAAAGAGCTTTACTTATTGATAATTCTGGATAATTTTTAAAATTTTGATGCTGAAATAGATTGGACATTTTTCACCATGGACTCTACTTTCGCGAAAGCCACTTTAAGCCAAGTAGCGCATCCAAAATTTTAATAAATTATAAAATAATAAAAAATAGAAAAGAAAACAAGGAAACAGAAAGAATATTCGCATAAATTATGTATTTTTGCCTAAAAGGGCGATAAAAATTCAAAAGTCGTCAAGGGGAGCTATATTAAGGCTGTACCATGATCAGGTTATAATATTTAATTATGTATCTATCTACCTATCTATCTATCTATTTATCTATAATCGTTTGTCCTGACTGAGTGAGTGATTGATTGATTAAGTGATGCATCATTGCCCAGCCCAAACCCCTGGACCTAAATACATAAATTTTGTTACAATGTTCCTTATATTACGTAAATATCCATTAAAAAGAGATCTTACAAAATTCGCACCCCGAAGGAGGGGGAGTCAAAACATGTTTTCACAAAATCCTTTATATCTCAAACAAAAATCAGATATCCGTAAAAATTTTGCTTTAAATATAGCTGACACAAATCCCCAAATGCCAATTTCTGGAATTTTAGAAATTCGGTCCCCAAGGGCAGGAAGAAGGCAAAACATGATTTCACATAATCCTACATCTCAAACAAACAAACAAAAAAAAACCAGATATACGAGAAATTTTTGCTCTAAAATATAGCTAATACACATGCCTAAAAACCAATTTCTGGAATTTTAAAAATTTAGCCCCAAGATATATGTGAAATTATTGCTCTAAAATATAGGTCACACAAATATCTAAAAACTAATCTCTAATTTTAGAAACTTGTTCCAGGTGGGGCGGGAAATAAAATGCGCTATAGAGAAAAAAAAATACATATACAGTTTGACCGTTCAAAATTGATACAGATAGGTTTTAGATGTCTGTAAGTCGAATGAGGATATTTTAATAAGTGTAAAGTTATTAGGAGGGATGAGAAGGGGGGGGGGGGGGCAAAAAAATAAAAATAGAGTTAGATCGTTCAAAATTGGTACATAGAGGTTTTTGATACATACAACTCGATTGCGGATATTTTCGGATTTCTAAAATTTTTAGCAGAGCCGGTGGGGGGGGGGGGGGAGGAAGGGACAAAACAATAGAAATATTGTTAGAAAACTGGCACGTATAGGTTTTTGGGGCCTACAAATCGGATGCAGAAATTTTCAAAAAGGGGAAAATTAAGATAGACGGGAAGAGGGGGCGAAGGGGAATAATATAGAAATAAGAGTTGAGTATTGAAAATTATTATGTTTTAAGACCCGATAAATCATTTGCGGATATCTTAGAAAGTGTAGAATTATTACGAGGGGCGGAAAAATTGGCGAGCGCATGGGGAAAAATAAAGAAATTCAGATAGAACGTTGGAAATTTGTATTATTAAGTTTAGAAGCACGAGAAAACGATTGGGGATATTTTTTGTAAAATAATTAGGAGGGGCGGGAACTGTGGGCGAAGGAACATGAGCGTGTGTATACGCTGCCATAGGCAGTGGGGGCCCCAAACCGATTATTCCACCGATGAGAGAAGAATTTTTTTTTATATTTTATATTTATGTTTTTCCCTTACGATAATATAGTAATTCATTAAGAGTGTCGAACATAAATTCGCGCGTGCATCTCACTATATGGCCTGCTATGCCGAAGGCAGTGGATATCCGGTGTGACATTTTTTTCCGATCAGATTTTTTTTTTTTTCCCCCCTCACATAAAAATTAATGCAATTTTGAGAATTTATTAATTTTAGTGATTCATTTAAAAAATAGTGACCAGCGAAGCGGGCGTAGCCTGCTAGTTATTAATAAAAATACATCAGTACACAAAAAAGTGAGAGAGAACTTGCAATTAAATTATACACACACACACACACATTATATATATACAATATATATATACACATGTTATATATATATATATATATATATATATATATATATATATATATATATATATATATATATATATATATATTATATATATATATACACACACACACACAATATATACACACACACACACATTTCATACAGCATACATGATATTCTGAATACATTTAAAATATTTAAAAATTGCTTTCCACTTGCATGCACTTTTCTAATATGATAAGTTAAGGTTTTTTAAACTTTTAGGCCACGGGAAAGTTTCTTTCTTCAAACTATTTTTTATTGCTCTAGAAGTAGAACAACAATGTAAATATTGTTGAAAAAAAATTATTACCCCCAAAATCTAACAAAAAACTGAGAATTCCACGTTTAAAATTTGTGGATATTCTCTTGATGTTCATAATAATAGAAAAAATTACTTAATTCATTCTGTCTTCAGTAGAAACAGCTCCCCAGAGCACCATAGATCCACCTTTAAAATGCCCGATTCATATCTGCCTTTAAAATATCTGCTCTGTCTTTCGCTATCTTCAGATCGTGCCAGTAACTGTTAAAACCATTTGGTTAATCTAGAATAAAATGTTTTTCATCCGAAAATGCAAAGTTTTACCATTTTATATTGTCTTTATTCGACTTTAACACAGTCGTTCTTTCCTCCATTAAATGCTTATTGATTATTACAGAATTTTTATTCATTTTAATATATTATTAATTATTTTAAACATGCATAAATGTGGACCCCAACCTTTCGTTAAAAATTACGAGCAAATTCAGCAGCAGTCATTTTGAGTAGAACGGTAAGAGGAATTATGAGTCTTCGATCTCTGTAAAACAACTCTAATTTTGCATCAGATCTCTCTCCAATCGAACCAGCAATTCAATGTTTGATCACATTTCCTTCAGCAATTTTAGATCTTTGAATTTTATAAGAAATACGACGGATTGAAATTATCCCTACACTTAAAAAAACACATTTATCATACTTCACTACATGAACGTTCTTTTTTTTTTTTTTTTTTTTTCGAGGAATAATCAGTAATGTCCGTCCAAGATAAATTGAAGGCTTATATATGAATTAATCTAGCCCAGTTGTTAACAAATTCGGATGTCAACAGTAATTTATCCGCTAGTAAGTTAAATAAAACGAAAAAAAAATCTTGATTGTCCCTATAATTATGAACATCTAAAAACGTGAAGAAAGAAATATTTTGCACTAAATTTTATTAATTTTGTTTCATATTAAAAAAATTATAGCAGTTTTGGTTTTTAGAATACTAGATATATTAAAGTGACTTAGTATAATCTTGTTCACAATTATTTTTATATTAGTTATTTTAAAACATAAAGTGTCCTTAAAAATATAAGAAGGAGTATGATGATAAACGGGAAAATTTTCCTTTTCATATATTTTTTCATATTTAGTAAATGCACATTTTCAAAAAAAAAAAAAAAAAAGAATCATAATCAGCAGAGGTAAAATAAATAAAATAATCTGGTGTGTCACTCACACGACTTTCTCTTACCCTGAAATTTAATACTATAAATACAGGTTGGAGATAAAGAGGTAAGAAAACGAGTACTGTTATGTAAACCTAATTTAAACAATCCAAATTAGGCTTCGGAAGAATTTTATATGGTAATTAGTTCTGTGTGAGGTGGGCTACCACCTCCTCAACTCCCTGTTTCTTTAATGCACCTACATTTACACAGAATTTAATTCGGTTATTAAAATTAAAAAGGCTACTTAAAATTATACAGGCAATTTTCACACGCAACACTCATTGAAACTTATCAACCTTGATCAAACCTTTCCAGCAACAAACTTACATTAACTTCAAAATACAACATTTGGATCTCCTAAATTTATTCATTTTTAAGTTACTCTAAGAGACAAAGATCAAAAGTTAAAAAACTTGACTACGGAAAACAGGAAGACTCAAAACGTGTAAATGTACAAAAAACAAACGATGAATATTTAGCTTAAAACAAACATTATTTATCATATCTCTATGATGAATTTATTTCAATTCCTGAACAGCTTTCCTCGAAATGGTAAAATATTATTAGTAAAGCACATCCACTAACAATAAATAACTAGTATGTTGTGGCCACCACATGACTTTCTTTTAAATTGTCCTATACAAATTCAATCAATAAAAATAATTTCTTAAAATTATTTAAAAAAATTATCTTTCATGATCATGCAGACGATTTCAATATTAGAGAAGTAGTATAACACTAAATGTCCCCCAAAAAGTTGAATTTATTCTCACTATTAGTTTTTTTTTTTTTTTTTTTTTTTTTTGTTAAAAATGAAAAAAAAATCAACAACTTTATTTTAAATTATCGCAGATAGATGGTTCAACCATTCGTTTTAAACGTACTCGCGAGCTGTATTGAAAGATACTCATCATGAAAAGTTACTCCCCTCGAGGGTGGACTTCCACCCTAGGGGGAAAGGCGAGACTCCTACATGCACAAAAAAATTTTCCCAGTTGGCTATCTCTATTACAAAAAAATATACATTTGTTTCATTTGGTTTAGTGCATTCTATAGATATTAAACTCTACTTACCTGAAATTTCCCCCATAGACGTAATGTATTTGAATACTTTTGTGTGTCCCTGTACACGAACCATTTGATTCATCTCACCAAAGTTTAGTGCATTCCATGCGTACATCCCTATGTACACATTTAACATACGGAGTTTGGAATTTCTGCTGCTATTTGTTCTTGAGATATGCTGATAACACACACGCAGACAGACACACACACACACAGACCATTCGCTAAAAACATGATTTTCTTATTCAGGGGACCTCAGGACATGCAAATATAACAAAAACTCACGTTCGAAAATTTGACCCTAAAACAATACTTTCTCGACCCTATTGGAAGAGAAAGTAAAAATTATATCAAACTTTTTAAGGAATTAGTTACACCTAAATATTTAGGATGCGTAAAATTGCGTATGTTTGTTTCAACTGCAGTTAAATTCATAAAATGAAGTATTTTTGTTAGAACATTTTCTACTTCCGCCTGATCAATACAAACAACATATTTCCTAATTACAATCTTATTATTTACTTTAACGTAATTACGTTTTAAAATTTTCAAAATCCCACAACAGAATATGTTATAGAAATGCAATTTCTTATCTTTATAATTAATATTTTTGGATGTATAACCTATTAAAAAGCCATTAATACCTTCAGTACACCCTCTATTAATTAGCAGTTCTATTAAATAACAAAGTGTTTTTAAACTTAACCGTCTCACAGGAAAGTTTTAAAGTTTTGAAATGAGCTAATTTGAAATTCTATTCAGGAAATTCTTCTATGAAGGCGTAATTAAATCTATTAAAATTAATTACTGGACTAAGACGGTTATTGGAGAGAATACTTTAAAAATTTTCGTTCATGCATTAATAAGATTATTATAGTTATCACTATCAATGCAAATTCTGATTATTAAATTATCATTTCATTTAGAAATAATTTTTATTGGTTGAATTATGATACTACTGAGAATTTTTGATATAAATTAAATTGAAATTAACCCGCTATTGAATTTAAATATTTCATTAATATTAAAATATTTAATCATACTCTTAAGCTATCGCATGCATAATATTCTGTTTAAACATTTGTTATAAAAATGTTTCTCTATTTTTGTCAAATTGTTTATTTATCATTCTTGGTGGATATATATTTTCGTTATTTAGGTACTTTTAAATTACGATAGAGTTAATTATTTACAACATTGATTTTACCACTTTGTGAATTCGAATACAACTTTAAAATGAACTTAAGAAAAATATTTTTTCTATCCGAAGTTAATCCATTATTTCCCACAGAACTTTGTTTACTGTAATATACTCCCCCCCCCCCCCCCGTAGGTAAAATAATTTTTGAAAGAGATACATATAAAGAAAGAAATACATAATTTTTATATATTTTAATATCATTTGGTTATTTATAGCATACACACACACACACACACACACACCGAGAGAGAGATAGAGAGAAATGCATATGCAGTATATACATTAATGACATTAAAAAAAAGAAAAAATCCACTAAACAGTTAATTGTTGTCTTGTTACACCGAAAATTACAAAATAATTCACAATTAAGTATGATTGGTATCAAATATATTGTTGTGAGTCTTCTTATATTACGTTGCACAACGATTGAATGGTTGTTGGCTGCGTAGCGTAAGGCCCATTGAATACTCTCGTGTCCTATGCCTATAATTGGTGTGCCCTACATCTGGGCCTTTTTTAAGGGACCTAAGACCGTATTTACACGATTTTCGGAGAAAACCACATAAATCCCCGTAAAGCGAGGTCGATCAGTGTGACCTGGGATCGAACCCGGTACTTCCCATCTAACAGCTTAGAGCGCAGAACTCTTTGGTCACTGGTGGGGTATTGAACATGGAAAACTAATAATAAAATCACTAAAATTATATATTCATAAAGACACATTTAACATACATAATTTTATTAAAGAACTTTTCTATCTATCTATCTATATAGTATATATATATAACGTGACATGTTATTTAAAATACTAGTTGAGAAGCTTAAGTTGATCAAACACAATATTTATCCAATTGAATATCTGGATTGTCTGTGTGCAGGTGTTATACAAAGTTTCCATTTTAAGAAATACAATATTCCTTTGATGTTTATGTTCTAAATATTCGGAAAAGTTCGTATAAGCGAAATGAGATAGAGTAATAGGTGAAGGCTTTGCGAATCTTGAATTCACAATTTGAGAAATATTCTATTGTGACCCATATTTAAGTCTGTTGACGTATTGTCTATTGAGTGCATGGACATCAGTCTATGTTAGTTTAAGTCTATTGATGTACATTGATGTAATCTAAGGAAGTAGTTTAGAAGCCCGAATTTGTTCAGGAACAATTACAACAACTATTCCAGTGAAAGGATTAATAGTTTATACGCAGGTGTAATACAAAGTTTACTTTTAAGATAATTATTGTTCTACTGAGAGCCAGGTAAAAATCTTCCATGATGTTTGTATAGATAAAAGATGATTTACTATTTTTTTAATGCAATGTGTTAAGAAATCTTTTTATATTTTATAATATGGTAAAGCATGTAAATTCTCCAATTACTCAAAAGTAGTAATTTTATTAATTAAGAACATTTAATTAAATTTTATTAAATTTTGAAATCAGCTTAAAAAAAATGAAAACCTATTTTCATAAAAATTCACTACCTTAATTTTTTTTTTTTTTTTTTTTTTTTTTTTTTTTTTTTAACATAAAAAAAAATGTACTTTTTCTATTTTTCTTTCTGCGATATTCAGTTGAAAGAACGGTCGTTTACAAAAACATGAGAAAATGCTCAATTACATTTATTTGAACATTTTTTTTTAAATCTCTAATTTTCAACCAAGTTTATCGATTTTTTGTACTGTAAACTAATAATCACTATTTATAGCTAAATATACGCTTCTACAAAAATTTGTACGATTAAAAAAATCATACGTTTTAATCCATTGAATCACGTGACTTATTTGGTACTTTAAGCATGGTACCACTGCACCACCTGTTCTTACTGCGACGCGTGTTTTGTTAGTTGTTATAGAAATAACTAAATTTATTTCATATTTCACCCCAATGGGAGTTGTTGACGCAAATTTTTACACTATCCTATGTTTTCAACCATGCTCTTTCTTTTAAGCTTGCTTGGTTTCAATAGCAGTTTTACAGATTCATACTTCCCTTGTTAGAAAAGAAAAAATACTTAATTATAAATATATATAAAATGTCATCTTTAAATTTTAAATACTCAAAAATTTCTATTTTCCCAATTGTTTTTAAAAGAAGTAGTTTATTAACTTACATCTCTCTATATATAAATGGCTAAGAGTTTTTCCTGTAAGTGTCCATGGCTGGACGCAAGTTGGTTGGCTAAGAGAGATTATCTTCTGTTTGTCTGTGTGTTGTTGCCACCAGCTTTTCACACTTTAGTTAATTTTAAAAAATCTAATTGTCCTATCTATAAGTTAATTAAACCGACGGATTCAGAAAAAAAATGCCCCTTGCATTTGGTACCTTGTTTGCAACAAAATTTTGATTAGATTCTTTAAAATTAATTAAAATGTGAAAATAATAACCTGGTAAAACCTTTAAATGTGGACATTTAAAATTTAAATTGTTGCTAAAAAAAAAAAAAAAAAAATTCAAACATAAAATGAAATATGCTTTCACGCGAAAAATAAAAAAATATAAAATTTTACTCATGCACATGAAAAAATGAAAATTGAAAATGGAGTAAAAAAGCAATTTAGATAAAGTTGCACGAGAGTAACAAAAATTAATGGAAATATAAATGAACGTTAAATAAATAAAATAGTCGTCTGCTCAATCATGTGATATTGAAAAGCAAAGAATCGAATTCAGTAAATATGGAAAGGAAAGGGGAAAAAAAAATAATAACATAAACCGACGGGAAACCAAAGCGGGCTTTAAAGCAATTTCATGATTTCTTTAAATTTCATTTTTGTTTGTAAAGCCATATAGAAAAGAGTTTCCTTTAAATATAGTGACCAGCGAAGCGAGAAAAGCCTTCGTTGATTCCCTACCTTCATTGATTTCATGAATTAAAAAATGGATTCGTTACCAAACTTTGATCTATTGGCACGCAGGCAGCATCAGGCCGAGTTTTGTACATTTAGGGCCTTATTCACCAACTTCTTAACACTCGGATTAAACCTCGGATCAGTGGTAATCGCTCGATCATACAAAAATCGGTATTCTCCAACAAAAATCCGCGACAGATCTGTAGAACAGAGGTTCTCTGGTGTTTGTTTACATTTTGGCGCTATTATCCGTGCGCCAACGAACCAAGGAAATAAATTTATCTTATGGCAACCTTACAAAACGTTTGTTTACGTTCGAAATGAAAGTAATATTAATGCAGACGACTATTTAACCTTTTGAAAGGGGCTGTGACAGCATCTGTCACGCTTCAACATAGGATTTCGGAAGAGCCCCTCTCAAAAGGTTAACGTAATTAAATAAAATTATCGAAGAAATTTCATAAAATGGCGATGGTTAATTAACTTTATAACTACAATATTTTAATAAATAAGCAAATACTTAACAAAATGCACGTTTTGTCATCGAAGTTTTAAGAGCAAATTAATTTCAACAACACAATAAATGTAATTAAATAAATGAAAATTCAGAATAAAAATATAACTTTAAAAGCAATTAAAAAAGCATGAAAACTTACAATATATGCAACATGAATTTTATTTATTTATTTTTTTCCATTTTGAAATTTCTGTTGACTCCATAATACATAAATCACATATCGAATATTTCACTTCGCGCTCAGTTAATTCGTAACATTCGAGGATTCTAAAACCGCATTCAAATGAATCGAAACACGTCGGTATAAAAATTATGAGAATATACAAATAAAATAAAAAACACATTTTCAAGTTATCAAATGATACGCTTTCATTTCTCCAGACACATATCGTTTCGAATTTTTCATTAACACTTACATTTAAGCGGAGGGGAAAATTCCCTAGTTTTCATAAACTTGACCAACAAGTGATTGAGTGAGTGAGTTTTACGTCGAACTAGTGCTACGTTGTGGGCAATGAGTACGGCAACCAAATATCCCTATTTTTTACAGACAACGTTTACTTTATTTGCATTATTATAATTTTTTATAAAAAATTATAGAAAGTAAACTATTTAATATTCAAATTTTATTTTTAGTGCTTATTAATTAAAAATGAAAAAAAAAAAAAAAATACATGCATAATTAGTTAATTGTAGCAATTTAAAACTTCTGTTTTAAAAGTTCACGGATCCGGCCACTGTAACGACGGAGGATGAATTGGGACATACCCCTAAGGTATATGAACCAACAAAGAAACATGGCTGTATAAAGCTATGAATCTGAAAACGCACGTAACTCGGCTCCGCGGCAATCGCTGTCGAGCATGTTAAAACCAAAAAAACATCACTGGACACCCCTACCACGCTGTGCATGAATCTGAAAACGCACGTAACTCGGCTCCGCGGCAATCACTATCGCGCATGTTAAGACCAAAATTTCCCATAATGTAGCTCTAGTGCAACGTAAAATACACTCAAAACAAACGAAACAATCAAATATCGCCTATCGCCTAATTTCCTGTAATGTAGCTCTAGTGCAACGTAAAATATACTCAAAACAAATGAACTAATTCAATATAGCCTAATTACCCATAATGTAGCTCTAGTGCAATGTAAAATACACTCAAATCAATAAAAAACAAATGAACCAATCAAATCTCTCCATACTGCGTCATAATAGAATTGTTAAGTTATGTTTACAAGGATAGGCAGTTTCTCGCTACGGAAGTTCGCCAAGCAGAAAGTGAACCTCTGTTCTACGGATCAACCAACTCCGCTGTTCACCGGCTACTTTAATTCTCGGATTTGCTGATCCATGGTTTAATCTGAGTGTTAAGAAGTTGGTGAATAAGGCCCATAGAGTTTGATTTTGACATTTTTCCCGTATTCGGAATTCGGTTAGTTCCCGAACCGGGGCTTTGCTAGTAAATATATAACTGCATATAAATTTTAACGTGTAATTCTGCCATAGTAAGTATTTAGAAAGTCTGGATACATCGCGCAGAAAGTTATGAATATAATATCACATCTCAGTTTTTGGCACTTAATATTTATCGAGAAATTATGATACATTTTAATGCTTTTTAATGTATGGTGAAGGAGGGGAAAATGTACGATTAAAAAAAAAAAATGTATTGTATTTCTTGAATGAAACTAACAAAAGCAATTTTTTTACTGATGTGAAATCGACAACGGGGTCAAAATAAAATTAAAATTTAAGTTACGTAAGTTATTTAATGCGCGAAAGCTCAGTATTATTAAAAAAAATGAAAGTATCTATAGAAACGATGCTCCTCAAATAAATAATAGATTGCGTTTTATTACACAGCCGAATTCTCTCAAATAGTGAACGAAATGAAATTTATAACAAAAATTTCCGTATTAATTTTATCTATAATAAATCAAAAGCATTTATCTATGAACCATATTTCATCCTATTCAGTTACGCTGAAGAAAAGAAAAAAAAAATCTTTTTATAATGTTCTTCGACATATGATTCTGTAAAAGTAGACATAAATGGATAAGAACACGAAAGGTATCCATTCAAAAAAATGTGGCTTTAGAAAAATTTTGCTTCACATTTACTACTCAAGATTTGAAAAACGATTTCGCTCACGCAAGCACAATGTTTTATCCATTTTTAGCTTCTATAAAATTCAGTGGAATATAATTTTCATGAAGCCAATGAAATTTAGAAATGCATAGTCAAAAGTGTAGGAAAAGCAATTTAAATTGAATATAGGTTTTAATTTATTCACATTTAGCCCTAAGTTTTAAATTATTCTCGATTAAGTATAGGCAGAGCATAAAATGATGCGAGGTATTCAGGTCTCTATAGCTTTTTAGCGTTGCGGGCGAAATGCAATAAATATTTGAGTACAGGGACGTTAGAATGTTCAGTTTCGATTTCTAGAGAAGAATAAAAGTCAGCACTCGGTAATTTGGCGCTGTAAGCGTATTATATGCAATAAATGAATATGTAATTACGAATAAAACAGTAATTAACTATTTCGTTCTTTATAAAAAAATAACGTTCATTGTTGCTAATAAGTTTGACTCGATACAACTAGGGGAAGCCGGGGTAATAAGAGACAGGGGTTATAAGAGACGCAGTCAAAAAACCCACCAAAAAATATACTTAGACAGCATTAAAAATATGTAATATTAAGTATCATGTGCATTCTTTACTACAATACACTTACTGAAAAGTTTATAACATATTTTGAATTATTTTTATACGACGAAAAAAACCTTCACTTTGAACTTACACTGAAAGTTCGTGACTTTTTCTAAATTTTCCTTTTTTTTTTTTTTTTAAGTAAGATGTTTGGGATTTATTAATGTTTAACCTTTTGACCAAGACTATGACTTTTGATGTACAATTTTTTAAAACTATGAAAGCATTCTTTATTTACATGTTCTAGGCATGTTTTTTATTACCCCATTTTAATTTTTTGTGGGGGTAATAAGAGACATGAGTCTCTTATTACCCCCACTGTTAATTCCTGTGTCCGCCCCAATTGTAGTTCCTGTTAATTCTGCCTGACTAGTTTACGAAGAGTTTACCTAGTGTTAGGCCCAGTCTAAGTTTACCAAGAGAATTTTTTTTTTTTTTTCCACTTTAAATCAAAAAGCAGTTTCACTCATTAGGCTAGTCCATATTTAGTTGATATGATTATGTAAATGTATAGTATTTAGTCATTAATACTTCATTACATAATAAATAAGTTCATTTATAATTACTAGAAAAATATTTTATAACATTTTGTTCACTTGTATACACTTCAAAGATACGTCTTTTTTGCCTATTTTCGACTACACTTTAGAAAATGTGTAAAATATTTTCTGCCCATTTTAGAAATTATATTGATGTTTTTGGTTAATCCCTAGGTTATGTTGATTATGTAGAACTATCATTAAGTACAATATTATATTATTTAGGACCTAATATTAAAATAAATGAATTACACAAACACATTTATGACAGTTAATTTTCGAGCAAACATATATTGAATGGATGTAAATAATAAAAATTTAAAACTATTGGCTGATTCAGAATTGTTTCCAGATATCTTTAATTATCTCACAAGATTTTACATTGCTATATATGGACAGTTACAAGCCTGGTCTCTTATTACCCGCGTGGGGTTACTAGAGACAAGGATTTAATGAAAATTTAAAAAAAGAATTTAACAAAAAAATTAAGTTCAAAATTCACCTAAAAAATCAAGAGGAGTCCATTTAATGAAATTAATACGAGACATTTATTTCAAGTTATTTAGATTAATAGTATAGATTTTATTAATATTTTCTGTCTCTTATTACCCCGGCTTCCCCTATTTTTCTCATGCTTCAATAACTGCATGCGTTAGACGACATTTTCAATGGAATTTCTTAGCATACAGGGCAGGTTTCACTATCATGCTGTAAAGTTTCTCATTTGTTCTTTTCATATTTTAAACAGTTCGTCCATTTAATGTATTAGAATGAGGGGTAAAAATAAAATATGATCAATGCAACATACTTTAATAACAAATAAAATTTAAAGCTTTTTGCAAATTAAAAAGTAATGATTTTATTTTTTAATCAGTGAAATCCTGTGCATTTCCGCCACGATTATGCAAATTGAAGTCTGTAAAAACCGAAAGTAAAATGATTTATATATATATATATATATATATATATATATATATATATATATATATCCAAAGTAAAACAAACTTATTCTTTCAGAATATCATCCCTCAGGTAGAAAACATTGATCTAATCGATTAGTTTAGTTTTTGGAGGAAGTGTTCATGGCACATTGTTGTTGCTGCTTCAGTGATACCAAGTATGCTTCCATAAATGTTGGCTGTTATATTGATTTTATATTCCATCATGGAATTTATAACAAAAAAACAGAACAAAAAAACTCTTAATTAGATTAATGAGAAGTTTGAAAAATAAAGTATTTTGGGGAATCAACGATTTAAGAAGGTTAAATCGGAAAACTCTTAACACCCCCCCCCCCCCCAAAAAAAAAAAAAAAAAAAAAAAAACTTATTGATGCACTGCGCAGAGTTCTCTGGTTAAAGTTTCTTTTTTACAATATGACTTTAAAATCAGCGAAAGATCGAAGCTATTTTATATTATAACAAAGGGGTTTTTATTTTATTTTTTACATGTTGAATAAGATATTTGTATAGATTTCTTTCTGTATTTTGCAATATTTTATTTCTATGCTTACGTGATGCACCTTGAATGTTAATTTTTTTATAAATAATTTTTCGGATTTTCGTAATTGCTGATGAACTATCTGATTTCATAAATAATGAATCTATTTAATTTTCTTACTTTAACATTGCGCATATTTGAAGATAGTGTTAGAATACTTTAATATAGAGGTTAAAAGGCATTTTAAAGGCATTTATATGCTAAAATCCTCTTCTTTTAAAATCTCGTCGCGATGCATTTAATGCTTGTATTGCATGCGCATTTACCAATTCTGGCTTGCAAGTTGATTAGTAAAATGGACTAAAGGGCTGCTTTGCACAATTTATATTGTATGGTTTGCTACTGATCTTAACTTTTTTTTTTTCTGAAATTTAACGATATAGAATTTCTCCAATTAGTACGATTTAAATGTTCTGTAAGAAACTTATTTTAGAAGATATTTAATCGAAGCGAAAATATCAAGATAAGATTTTCTACTATAACTTAATTTAATTACACGAGAAAAGTAGCTATTAGTGGACCTGATTTTTCTTTTATTAATTTTCAGCATTATAATTATATTATGGTTTTCAACCCCCGATGAAAGAAGATGGTACGAATTATAAGTTTAAGATTATCATCAATGCATATTATACAACTAATAAAGCTTGTATTTCGGTACATAATTGCGAAAGGACTATTCTTTTCCAATTTCAAGGGGGGGGAAAAGCTGTCTCATAAAAAGACCACGCCATTTATTTCTAATAGAAAGAAAATACATTAATTACTCTCCTCCTAACCAAATAAGACGGGTGTAAGTATTAAGCTTTTTTATATGTGTGTGTTTAGAGCACTGTAGCTCCCAAACGAAAAGACAAACTTCAACTCAATTTTTCTTTTTCTTAGAATGCTGATTTAAACGGTATAAACGTTTGATTAAAAAAAAAAGAAATATGTTTCATAGATATTTGTGACTAAGCAAAGGGCGATTTTTCCCGGCGAAATTTGCTTTAAAATTTTTTGTTTTAGTTTGAAAGTTTCAGATGAATTTCTACAGTCATAGTAAGCGAACTTCATAATCTTCCTTTAACTTGTAATACGGAGGTTTTGAGATCAAGTCCCCGAATGGCATTTTGTATTTTAACTTTTTAATTCAAATGAAATATTTATTTATTTTTTAATTAAATTATTAATTTAAGAGAAAATATTAATTATATTAAAAAAGGGTTTTTTCATAGCGGATAATTTAATATATACTTTTAATTTTTTACTAATGTATTTAATTATTAAATTTAAAGAAATTAATAATTTAACGGAAAATACTTTTATATTACATTAAGATAAAATTTTGTTAATGATATGTGCTAGTGTTTTATGTAAATCTTTAATTACTATTTTTTATTGACGTCATCAATGGCAAGAGTTAATCGTCTGCTCTCAATTTTATTATTATTCATGCAATTTTTTGCATGAAAAATCCTGAATGAATAATGGCTATTGCTTAACTATTCGACGTCTCATTTTAATTTTAATTTCATATATTTCATTAAACAACTGTCAAATTTGGTGGTGTTGGAAGAGCTGACAATAAAATTGAACACAATGACAAATTTTCTCAAAAGGATTTCACTAATTTATAATTAGTTTACATCTCAAAAAATTCAAAATTTGGGTAAATATGAATTTTACTAATCTAGCAATCTCGACGAAAAGCCAAATATTTAACAAAATGTTCGTGATGAGCAATAATTGACGGTGAACGAAATTGTAATTCAAATAATTGTGATCAATCTTCTTATATTTCATGTTCTCATTGTGAAAAATACTTATGGTCTCATGATTTTTCTACTTTTATTTATAGTTGTTATAAATTAGAAACTATATTCGTAGCTTTGAACATGATTTTCTTTTTTAGAAATAAATAAATAAAAATATTTATTTCTTAATTTCATGGTCAATATTTTATTAATTGAAATACTAAAAAAAAAAAAAAAAACTTTTTAATACAAAAAATACTTTTTCTTAAATTAATAATTTAATTTAATTCTTAAAAACGTAAAAAAATAAAAATAAAAATAAAATAAAAAAGTCCTTGCGGGGACTATCTCAGGACCTCCCTACAAGTCAAGCACGCTACACCACTCTTTTTTTTTTTTTTTTTTTTTTAAACAAGGATGCGTGTTTTGTTGGTTTTTATAAAAATAACTAAATTTATTTTGGGGTCATATCTCGACCCTCATGGGTGGTGTTGCAGCAAATTTGCCCTCTACCCTATGTTTTCGACCATGCTCTTTAATTTAGGCTTGGTCTGGTTTCAATAGCAATTTTATTGATTCATTCTTCCCTTGTGAACGTTTATTGTTTTTTTTTTTTTTTAAATGTTTTTAAAATTACATTTCATTTATTTTTCCTCCAGGTATTTCTTCTGAAAACCAGTGACAATTATTGTTAATATTGTTTGAAAAATGAAATGTTCACCACGAACATCTTAAAAAAAAAAAAAATTCGCAGTATTTTCAAATTTTAAGGCGCTAAATACTCACACACAAGAAAAATTTAACTTATTTAACGTATTATTTTACGAAAAAATTAAAATAATAAGGTTTGAAAACATTTTATCTATATTAAATTGCTCAAAGAGAATTTAAATATACATTTTTTAGCTTACTAAAATATCTTTTAATAAGATTTGTAAAAATTATCCGTTTCTGATTTAAGATTAAAAATAAAATAACTTAAAAGCGTTTATTTACTTAAGTAATAAAAACACAGCCATAATCAAAATATAGTTCAAAATATTCAACATAAAAATGAAGTACATATCAAAAATTTAAAATTAAATCTTTGTTAGTTTATGCAAAACATTTTATGCACGCACACACACACACACAATATATATATCTTTTCGTATTTTGAAAAATTAATCATTATAATAAGTGATCCATAAAATTAATTGAATTTCTAAATAAATTGTGAGACGGCTGTCAATAAGAAGCGTGAAATTAATTTTTCAAAACACTCAATATTTTATTATTCTTTTTTATCGTTTTTTATCCCCCGAAGCGAAAAGTTAAGATTAATCATACGGCAAATTGATTGCCAAAAGTAGATATGGATTAAATTTTGTGTTTAATGAATATATTAGTGCACATTTTATTTTATTTTATTTTATTGAAAAATATACATACACAACAATTTTTCTATTTCTATTTTTTTATCAATTTCGTCACACAGTATTGCTTTATTTTTTTTTTCTTATTTGTTTTATAATAAAACAAAACTGGTTTTATATTAAATTTATTTGATATATATGTAATATTTCTCTTAAAAAAAAAAATCTAAATTATAAGCAATGTTGTGTTTGCATATTTTATATAATTAAATTAAAAAATTTCTAAGCATCTAATTCATGTGTAATTATAGCAGCGTTTATTTAGTGTAAATAAAAAATAAATCAAGTTATTTGGATTAATGTTTAATGTCACAATATTAAGGAGGGATTTTTTTTTCTATAATTAAATATTCGAAATATTAATATCAATGTTTATTCTTTTTTCCCTCCCTGGAAATAGAAAACTGCAATCAATCAATATCGACGACAAAAAGTTTTTTTTTTTTTTTTTTTTTTAATTTATGTTACGCCTGTATATAGATGAATTTGTATTTATAAGAGTGTTTTGTTTCACACAATAGCTTCCCCCCCCCCCCTTATTATATTTATGCGTTGAATTTATTTTGCCAGAAACATTTATCAATATTCTTTGCTTTAGTCATTGCTTTCTGATAACAATGAATGATAAAATGCAAAGGAATATGTATAATAAAAGTGAGGAAATTATTCTATGTTTTTTTTTTTTTTTCAAATAATTTTTTTTGGTGATAACAGTGTATAATTGAGTAATGTTAAATCTTTTAAAAATTATTTTCAAAATAAAAAGTTTTCGACGAGAAAAAAAAAAAAAAAAGTCTTCAAAAATGAAAATTTTTCTTTTTTAATTTTTATGAAAACAATATCTTGATAAATGTGATGTTGCAGGAATTAAAAATAAATATAGAGCAGCACTTACAAAGTGATTTATTTTTATCGAAAATTAATAAATTAGCTTTATTTAAATATTCAAAATCAGTAATTTTTTGTAAGTAAAAGGGAAAACAAAGAATTATTTGTGAAAATTAAGGATAGTGTTTCTTTAAAAAGAAACTCATTACAGAGTTTTTTTCTTCTTTTTTTAACTTACTGAGCTTACGGCATATTAAAAAAAACGAAAGAAAGAAAGAATAAGAACCTAAAATGACTCGATTTTTTTTAAAATTTACTCAGCTTTAAAAAAAATAAAAATCAATAAATAATTTAAAATTTAAACAGAAGACTAGAGCATATAACAAAAAAAAAAAAAAAAAAAAAAAAAGGAAGGCAGGGTGTTATAATATATCTTCCCTAAATTTTTATTTCTACAGTGGACCGTACTCATTTAATATCTTTTATGTGTGCGTGTAAATGAATTATAACTTACAAGCTCGAAATTTCCAGCAAAAGTTAAGCTATAGAATATGTGGAATTGGTACAGTTATTTTCTCTCTTTTCAAATATTTATTACATTTCAGGCAGTTAGTCCCCGTAGCATGCAATATGTATCATTTCTTCGTTTCCTATAAAATAACTATAAGAAATACATACATACATTTCCATAATGAATAGGATTATTTTGCCGTAAACGATCGAACGCATTAAATGATTGATTTTAGACATTTTTATTTATTTATTTATTTATTTATTTATTTAAGTATGTAGAAAGATATCTCTCAAATAATCATGGATGGATGGATGGTTGGGTGTCGCACTCGTACTGCGCAGGTGGGCAATTGGCAACGGTCTGGAACACACCCCTAGCTGTGGTCCGGAGACATGCCATCACAATTTTGATCCTCCACAGAAGGGATGGCTCTCCCGTTTCGGTGACCCCCCCCCCCAGATGTATAATTTTTTATGGGATCATGAAGGACATTGCGGCCATCCAAAATAAATCCGATGTAATATGGGATGCAAGTTAAAATAACACGAAGTAGCTTTTCCAGTCGTATTATATGCAAACTAATATTGGAGATTACACCCTAACCTGTAAGTGTGTTATATTGTAACAAACATTTTTTTCCTTCTGCAGTAAAATTAACCTTTTTCACAATTCGTGTAAATTGTTACGCATAATTATAAATTTACTGGGGAAAGGGGGCAACTAATTTTAAGAGAAGTTCAATAATCTATCCTTCAAAAATAATTTTTTTCCTCTATTAATTTTATTGTATTGATTCTTTCTCCTACCCTTTCTTCCCTTTCAATGATAGAGGCAGAGTTACGTTTATGGTCCTATGTAATATAAATAAAAGTAAATATATCGATATAAAATAAATGTTTAATAATTTACTTTTAATATCAGCCTCCTTTGCTGCTAAAATTGAGCAGCTCATCAGTCTACAGAAAAGGCAACTTCAGTTTTGACACATTTTCCCCCATTGTCCGTTAATAATGTTTTTTAAAACGTGCATTTCTCCAATATGTTCTTGCTAGAATTTCAATTTAATTTTTGTGCATAATTATGATGTGAATACGCCTTACCGTCATATTTATCGATTCATATAAATTATTATATTCATATAAATAAATGACTGAATAATTTAAATTTATTTATTATACTCCCTGGCTGGTTTACATTTCGAATTTTTCTTTTCATATCTGTCCAAATATAATTAATGATAATACTGAAACATAGTTAGGATGGGAGGCAGAGTACATTAAAACAATGTTTTTATAACAAATGGTCAAATGTATAAATTTAAAATTGAGGGGGATGCTTTTAACTTAAACAATTCGATTTCAACATTAAACACACCTGCGAAGTGGGGTTTATATTTTACTATAAACTAGTATATTTTCCTTTTTTTCGGCTAATCATTCCGGATCTTGTTTAGTTATAGCATGAGGGATGAGTTAACAATTACCACATTTTCCAGTAAATTATATATTTCCTGATAGCTATGTATTAAAATATCGTAGTTGATTCTTCGCTCATAATCACCTTGCGTCGTATTGATTTAGTATATTAAGTTTGTGTTTGTTGAAAATTTTATCCCGCATCCTCACCTTGTTCACTGTGAAATAAACATACATTTAAACATGTAACATGACATTAAATATTTCTCAATTGAAGAAGCGATTTAGTCGAAGAAAGTTTTTTCTCCGTAATGTAAGCCATGTGCAGTACTTTAAATAACGCTGCAGTAAAACTCATCTTCAGCCGTTCTTTTAACGGGCTTAAATTTTCAATTAAGGCCATCTGGTTTAAGATAAATTAAAGTTACGGATCAATGCTTGCTGGTATCATTGAAAGCCCATGTTAACCTATGGAGAAATTTGTGCCATTAATATTTATTAACATAATATATATTTTTCAACTCGTGGCGGTTAAATCGTCTCTCTACAATTGATAATTTAAATTTTTTCAAATTCTCTTTGAAGCTCTAAAATTTCGCATTTCATAAAGAAAAAATTGTATATGTTTCAATGCAAAAGTTTACAAATACATAACTCCTATGTGTACACCATGTCCACAAATTAGTTTGCAAATTATTTATAACACTGCTAACTGCGGCTTCAGTCTGCGATTCTTAAGAGATAAAACTCTTACACCAATTACGCTTTATTATTCAAGTCATCATCGCAAATACAACTTGATGTATGCAGAAGTAAGAGGAAAATGAACTGTTCTAATCGCAAAATTGTGCAATTTATAGGACTTCTTTTGCATACTTCTTGTTACGTGTTAGTACAGCGCTCTTTATCGATGGAAATTATCGATTTTATTTTCTTTTGCCGGTAAAGTCTCAATTTATGAGAATTATATTTGCAAACCACATTAATTTTTTTTTTTTTTATATATATATATATATGAATGTTTAAAATGCTTAAACTTGTGGGATACCCGATATATATATATAACGAGGATTAATTTAAATATAACTTTTGAACTCCAAAAGTAATTTTAATATCACGGTACTTAAAATTGCATTAATGGTTTTAAAAGGTTAAAATACATTAATGGTTAACCCTTTGAAGGGCAAGCAAATTTTATCATTTAAAATAAATACACCAGAATTCACCAACAATATTAGAAGAGAAAAAAATCTGATGTGGGCACCACATGACTTTCTTATACACTTTTAGAAATATACATGATGTTAAAAAACATTGACATTGGACCCGAAACAGTTGGCTAAAAATATTTAAAAAAATGAATTATCACCGTGTTCTGAGCTTTTCTGAAAGTTAGTTAAAAACCGATGCAAGATTTGTACTGGTAACGCTGACGAAGGCAGAAGGGACCCGAAAAAATTGGCTAAAAGTATTTTTAAAAATACATTTTCACCGTGTTCTGAACTATTCTGAAAGTTTCAAATGTCTAGCTAGTCGGGAAGTTAGTTAAATAAATTTTCTGTTGAATAATATAAACGCTGTCGAAGGCAGCAGTGACCTGAAACAATTGGCTAAAAATATTTTTAAAATGCATTGTCACCGTGTTCTGAGTTTTTCCGGAATTTTAAATGTCTAGCTAGTCGGGAAGTTAGTTAAAAATCGATTGCGAGATTTGTACTGGTAACGCTGCCGAAGACAGCAGGGACCCTAAACAGTTGGCTAAAAGTGTTAAAAAAATGCATTTTCACCGTGTTCTGATCTAGTCTGAAAGTTTCAAATGTCTAGCTAGTCGAGAAGTTAGTTAAATAAATTTTCTATTGAATCACATAAACGCTGCTGAAGGCAGCAGGTATAAGAAACAACTGGCTAAAATATTTAAAAAAATTCATTGTTAACGTGTTTTGAACTTTACTGAAAGTTTCAAATGTCTAGCTAGTCGGGAAGTCAGTTAAATTGCAAGATTTGTCCAAACCGTTTTTGAGTTATTGCCGTTTTTTGATGCATTTTGGCCATTATGAACCTAATTTTCCTAAATATCTCCAAAACGCAAAATCATACAAAGTCCAAAAAGAGAGGTGCACAATTAGATGTTATAACAAATTTATGTACCAATTCGCAACTTTCTACGTCCAACCATTTTTGAGTTATGCGACATACTCACACACACACACATACATACAGACGTCACGAAAAATCATGTAAAGTCGCTTATATCTCTAAAACGAGAGCTCGTGTTAAGACGACACTTGCATGTGTACCAGTGGCGGATTTAAGCGGGGGGCTAGGGGGCTGAAGCCCCCCCCCCCCAAAACACTGTCATTCATAATTGAATTTCGCAATTGTAAATTTTTTATTGGTCTAGAATAACACTTTGAAAAATCTTAGCCCCCCCCCCCCAAAAGTCAAGTTCTGGATCCGCCACTGATGTGTACAACTAGACATCATGACTGTCACACGTATAAATTGGCAACATTCACCGATCATTCGTTTTCGAGCAATGTGAAATACAAAATCCATTTCGCAAATCGGGATTACTATACTTCCTTATACTTTGCATAAGGAAGTAAAAATAAGTGAAATTATTCCTTTAAGTTATAAAAGAAATTTTATAATAAAAAAAAAATTCCGGTGTTAGTTTTTGCAACTAGGATAAAAACTTACTGTTTGCACTATACAAACATTGCCCCTGAAAGAGATAAAAACAGATGATTTAGAATTATTTTATAATCTACGTGGGCCGCATGTTACTTTTTCTTAGTAGGATCAGAATCCGATTTTTAAGACAAAGGAAAAATCATTTTAACAAATTGCTATAGATCCCCTTGAATTTGGCACACTAAGATTCTACAATTCAAACAAATTACAAATAAATAATCGGAAAACGTTTGAGTGAAAAGTAGTACTCTTGTACAAAATTACTTCTACGACAGAATTTTTAAATATTAATAAAGTTTTAAATGAAAAATGTTTGGAAAAATAACTATAGTAAATAACGTAACGTATTTTAGAACCTATCATCCTATAGTGTTATTTCATTTAGATGATAGAGTTATACCTGGTGAATTTCATTTACATTTGCAGCATTTTATGTAAAATTCCTTTTTAAATAAATATATTTTTTAATGAAACTAAACATTAAATACCAATTAAATAAATCAAATATATATTTAACAATTGGCTTTCATGCGGCTTAAATGATTGTGATAAAAGTTTAATATTCAAGTTTTTCTAATTTGTTTCATTCTCATGTCTATACTTCTAAAAGTGAACAATTATCCACAGAAATGTTATATTTTTTAAATAAATGCTGCTTCTATGATTATTGTAATTAGTAAATCGCATGCATTTTTTCAGTAGCTTAATAACGAATATAAAATCAAGTTAATTACAAGGACGTTAAACCCTTAGAGAGGCAAATCAAAAATATCTCGAGACAAATGCTGTACTGAAAAGCCACTCGATTTTTCGAAAGCGCACCTGTAACATGCCTTTCGATATGTACGGATTTTACGTGCACGAGCCACCATTAGTGTACACGACTGTCTTTGGCCGGCTCAAGTGCCGAACCCGCAATCTTCCGACTAGGAGGCCACTCTACCGACTGGGCTACCACGGCCCCTCAAATTATCATGAAATTTCGGGGTTATAAAGCACATAATGAATCTCATATTTTGGCAAAAGTTTTGAACCAGATGCGAAAAGAAGACCAAATTAAAAGTAAAATTAGAAAAAAAAAAACCTGTAAATAGAATATGATAGGAATGAGTTATTGCCCATGATTGATTATGATGCTTCTTTTAACTGCTGGTAGATCTGCAGATCAGGAGCCTCATTACCCAGCAGATACATTTTATTTACCCCGTATTATTTAAAATATTTATGTATCATAAACTTTATAAATAACGAGCTATGTTTATAGGGGAGGTTTACCCACCTTCTCATTATCCGGTATTCATCTTGTATACATCTATTGGTATTTGTGTATTTATATAATGAAAAGTAATTAACACAATGCTACGAGTTACAACTTATAAACATATACCAATTTTGATGCCAAATCATTGCATAAATTATCAAAATTATTTTCTGAAGCCCTGTAAACTATAAACCAATTCTATTTTTACGATTTTCTCGAGAAACCATGCTTTTAAATATTATAATATATATTTATTTCATTATGTCTAATGGAGTGCAACCGTGTTAAAATGAACTTATAAGAAATACCGTCTATAGGCCGTAATGATATTAAATTCTTTTGTGTGTCCGTATATAGAGTCACATTTGTTATATGCAATAGTAAAAATTATACAACTAATTTAAAATCATTTGAACAAAATTTGATATTATTTCAATAATTACAGAATGTCATCGGAATTCCTTTCTGTAGTCCTACAATTTTTACTTTCCGAACACTATAGTGAGGAAAGTATTGTAATCATGTCAAAAATCCGAATGTGAGATTTTGATGTTTCTATACGTTTCGAGGTCCCCTGAGTCCGTTTCCACTATTTTTACGATGATGTATGTATGTGTGTGTGTGTATATATGTATGTGTGTATGTCTGTGAGTGAACACGCTAGCGTCTAAACGCTTTGTTCGAATAAGCTGAAAGTTGGTACGTATATTGTAAGTCACCATAGTACGAACCCTAGAGATTTTTGTGAATCTAGCACTTATAGTTTTTTTACAGGGACACAAAGAAAAATTCCTTATCGTTATGTCCTATGGGACCAAAATCTTAAAAGTGCGATAGCAGCTAAACGCCTTATTCAATTGAGCAAAAAATTTATACACATATTATAAGTCACAGATACGCAATCTGTATAAATTTTGGAGAATCTAGCACTTATAGTTTTTTTACAGGGACACAAAGAAAAATTCTTTATTATTATGGCCTATGGGGCCAAATTTTTAAAAGTGTGATAGCGCCTAAACGCCTTATTAATCTGAGCAAACAATTTGTACACATGTTATAGGTCAGAGTTGCACCAACTATATAGATTTTGGTGAATCTAGCACTTACAGTTTTTTTACAGGGACACAAAGAAAAATTCGTTATCATTGTGGCCAATGGGACCAAATTTTTAAAAGTGCGATAGCATCTAAATGCCTTATTCAGTTGAGCTGAAAATTTATATGAATATTATAAATCACTGTTGCACTAACTATAAGCCTTTTGTGAATCTAGCATGTATAGGTTTTTACAGGGACAACGAAAAATTCTTTATCATTTTGATCTATGGGCTCAAAGTTCAGTATCGTTAAGTAAAACATCGTGTAATATACGGAGAAAAATACTCAAACACTCTATTATGGTTTTCTCTCTTTTGTTTGTTTAACAACTCCTCTTTATCTACAAAACTGTTAACTAATCAATGTTCGGAAAGTCGAGTGGAGTCACTCCAGATTTTTTTTACTATTATAGAAGACTTTACGACTATAGACCATAGCAGTACAAAATTCTTTTATGTATCCTGGAAAAGGAGCCACAGTTATTATATACGCCAATAATAGAAATACACCTAATTAATTATAAATCATTATTTTTTCAAACTATTTTGAGATCACTTGGATGATTACAGTAAGTCATTGGAATTGTTTTTTGTGATCCCATAAATAAATAATTTAGTCTATACATATCCTTTTTTACAGTAAACATGCTTTTAAGCATCTTTATAATGTATGTTAATACCATTATGTTCAATGCACCATAAACGCATTAAAATGCGCTTAAATAAAAATTTGTTTATAGGCTCTAATGTCATGAAATTCCTTTGTGTTTCTGTAAACGAACCATAAACAATGTATACACCAGTAAAAACTATTCATCACATTCTACGTTTTTCATTAATAATTTCGAAATTTGACATAATTTCGATGATAACGGGACATTATCAGAACGCTTTTGTATGGTCCTGTACATTAATTAGTAAGATTTTAGTAAGATATGCTCTACTGGTTTTAAAAGGACTTGGTCTTTCTTCTTCAGGTGCAAAACACGTGCTACTACCTTAGAGGCAAAAGGCAATACTTTAAATATTGATTGTAGACAAGTTCTTTAATTTTAAAAATATAAGAGTTACTCTTATAAAAAAATCTCGAGGAATACCGTAAGTATTCAGAAGATAATATGATGGAATAAGTAGACTAAATTATAACGAAGAATGCATTAAAACTATAGGCGGTTATTATCCATTTTTTTTTTTTTTTTTGTCATTTGTAATTGAATAGTACCTTGAACAACAACAACAATAATAATAATAATCTTGTGGATTTGCTTTTTTTTTTTTTTTTTTTTTTTTTTTTTTAATAATTGAAATTCACCAAATTCTATTAACATACTTTTGTGAATTTGAAAAATAATTTTATTTATTTATTAAAATAAAGAAGCTTCATACATTCGGTAAATGGAAAAAATATCAATACATTAAAAATAATTACAAGATAAAAAGAACTTTTTATATACCACGTTCTTAAGTTTTCTGTTGAATCATGTAAACTTCACAATTATATGTATTAATAGATACTTAAACTAGTATGTTGTGGCCACCACAAGACTTTCTTCTATATTTACCTATACATATTCAATCAGTAACAATATTTAAAAAAAAAAAAAAAGTTTTTTTTTTTTTTTTTTTGTTGTTAAAAGTAAAAAAAATCGATAACTTTGTTTTAAATTATCACAGATTTATAGTTCAATCATTCGTTTTAAAGGTATTGACGAGACCTTTCGAAAGATACCCATCTTGAAAATTTATCCCCCCCGAGGGGGTACTTAGCGATGCCACCCCATGCAGAATTTTTTTTTTTCCTAGTTACATACTACTATTATCAATCATTCATATTAATTTTACAATCACAAGTTTAAAACATTTCTTATTATGCACATTTATACGAATTTTTGTCCTATGCTGCCATGTTAAAAATTTAGATAAAATGCTATCACAGCGCCACCTGTTGAGCTATTGATCCCCAAACATAATCAGCACCAGTTAATGTCGGGGACAAACTAAATACCAAGTTTGGTTAAATTTCGCTTAAAAAAAAAAAAAAAAAAAAAAAAAAAAAATTGCGATTTTTTTTCAAAGTTTTGTTTTGTTAAAACTAAAAAAAATCGATAACTTTGGTTTAAATTATCACAGATTTATCGTTCAACCATTCGTTTTAAAGGTATTGACGAGATCTTTTGAAAGATACCCATCTTGAAACTTTTCCCCCCCGGGTGGGAACCTCCCCCAAAAATTTTTTCCTAGTTAACTACTACTATTATCAACCTGATCTTTCGAAAGATACCCATTGTGAAAATTTACCTCCCCCCGGGGGGGTATTTCCCCCTAGGGGGGGAAGCGATGCCCCCCATGCAGAAATTTTTTTTCCTAGTTACATACTTTTATTATCAACAATTCATATTAATTTTACAATCACAAGTTTAAAACAACTCTAATTATGCACATTTATACGAATTTTTGTCCTATGCTGCCATGTTAAAAATTTAGATAAAATGCTATCACAGCGCCACCTGTTGAGCTATTGATCCCCAAACATAATCAGCATCAGTTTATGTCGGGGACCAACTAAATACCAAGTTTGGTTAAATTTCGTTAAAAAAAGAAAGGTTTTTTTTTTTTTTGTTAAAAGTAAAAAAAATCGATAATTTTGTTTCAAATTATCACAGATTTATGGTTCAACCATTCGTTTTAAAGGTATTGACGAGACCTTTCGAAAGATACCCATCTTGAAACTTTGCCCCCCCGGGTGTGTACTTCCCCCCTCGGTGGGTGGGGAACCGATGCCCCCACATGCACAAACATTTTTTCCCAGTTAACTATTACTATTATCAACGAGACCTTTCGAAAGATACCCATCTTGAAAATTTACTTCCCCGGGGGGGGGGGGGGAACCGATGCCCCCACATGCACAAAATTTTTTTCCTAGCTAACTACTACTATTATCAATAATTCATATTAATTTTACAATCACAAGTGTAAAATAACTCTCTTTATGCCCATTTATACGGAATTTTGTCCTATGCTGCCATGTTAAAAATTTGCATAAAATGCGATCACAACGCCACCTATTGAGCGATTGATCCCAAAATCTAATCAGCACCAGTTTATGTCAGGGTGCAACTAAATACCAAGTTTGGTTAAATTTCATTCATTGGTTCGTGAGATACAGCGTCCACAAAAAAAATGATACAGACAGACAGACATTTTCTAAAAACTATTAATTCGTGTTCTCCACATCCCAAAACATGTAAATCCATCAAAAAGTGGACTTCGAAAATTTTCGCGAATCCAATACTTTCTCTATATTACATATAGAAGAAAGTAAAAAAAAAAAAAAAAAAAAAAAAAAGATGAATTATTCCATCAACTTTAAGGAAAATTATCAAATGCGTAATAAAGAAAACGACTATAAGAAGTTTTCAAACATTTATTAAATGAATAAAAGTATTAAAAGAATGCATCATCATCATGTTCTGAGCTATTCTAAATATTTCAAACTCTAGGTAGTCGGGAAGTTAGTTAAAAATCTATTGCAAGATTTGTACTGGACAAACAAACAAGAAAGCGAGTTAATAAAAACACGGTAAAATACATTAGTGGATATTGTCTAATATCAAAAATAATTTTTTGCACTAAAAACTAACTATTTTCCGACCCGACCTGTTATTTGTGTCAGCATTCCAAAACGATGTCATCTAGTACGCGCTTATGCTTATCTACTTTTCAATAATTTCAAATTTATTTAAATAGCCAACAATTATACAAAATTTAGTGATAATTAATAAAAATATCTTTTGATAATTAGTGTATTAAAGCAATTTAACATTTTTATTCGTTTCCTGAAACTGTGCTAATTTTTTAATCACGTGTAAAAACAATTTTCTCTACATGTTAAGTACTCAATAGTGTTTTTAACAACTTTCCCACATTTCTATATTCGGGAGTATTCTAGGTAAAATTCAGTTCTTCTAATCTCAAAGTTTAAAAAAGGTTTTTTTTTTTTTTTTTTTTTTTTAATCGGAATCATTGAAGAAAATCTTATCGATTACAGGATTATATACAGTTTTAAGTTATGGCGGGACTTCATTTGAAGAACAGGAATGACATAAGTATTTCTGCCGAGGCTTAATTCATAAATCACGACGATTTATAGATTATTGGAATTTTGAAATGTCCATCTTAGTAATATAAAATTTATCAAACAGCTGTAAAGTACTAGTCAATAACTGATTTGAGAAACTATCCTAACTATATTTTATTATAAAAAAATCGAACATTCAAAATTAAGAAAAAATATAAATTTTAAAAATCATCGATTTGTTATGGGATGATTTTATTTGGTAAATGAACTAAAATTATAGAAAATAAAAATTATACATGTGCTCTGTATTTCAGTCTTCATAAAGCTGCATTTAATATTTTAATTTCAATTTTATTGCTATTGCACTGCGCTGCAAAAGAAAAAAAAAATATTCTATCTCTGATACCACTCTTGCTGATTCTTATGTAAAATGACCTCCTGAATTCGAATAGGACTCACACTTTGCTCTGTCACCCACCATTTTCTAGGGACACCAACCCCCTCCCTCAATTTTTATCACTATACGGTAATTTTATGACAATGGATTTATTTGGAGAATGAAAAAGAATTTAACACCTAAAAACAAAAATTTATAATGTTTAATAAGTAACATTAATAATACATTAAAATATATATATAAGAAATATAATACATAATTTCAGTGGCAAACCCCTCTCTAAATTTTCCCCTTGCCGCAAATGTTCATGCTTTAGAATTTTCCAACTCTGTTGCCCCTCAGAAGATATTTAACAGTTAAAATAATCCTTACTCCCTCCCCTAAATATCAAATTTATAGCCATAAAATCATCAAAAACTGATTAAAATAGGAGGCTATCTCAAACACGGTGGGTTCTAGGGCAAAATGGGCGTCCTATTCGGAATCAGGAGGCCATTTTACATAAGAATTTACAAAAATAGTGTTGGGGGGGGCAATTTTCATGCCAAGCAGTGTTATTAATAAACAAATAAATATTTGAGTGATAAATAGTACACTGTCCCCTTATGTGCCTTTCTAGATTTCTGTATTTATATATCTTGTTTACAGTTCTTGCTTTTTCCCGAAAAAATCTCCATTTAATTACTGAAAATTGTTAGAAATTTCTAAGTCAGAATAGAATTCACGTAAGTGATTGCTATGAAGACAATCCCACATTTAGGACATTCAATTAAAAATTAAGCATATCTATCCTTTTATGAAACAAAAAATATTCTTAAATTTTAAATTCCTTAAGCATTCTTTTATATAAACATAAATAGCAAACAAATTTATAATCATAACACACATTGAAAGAAATAGTAATGAATTGTTGATCTATCCTTTATATTAAAGATTTAACTAACATTTTTAACGATGTGCTTATTGTTATATATCTACCTTTATGTGTTTTCTAAAATTCAGAAAAGTAGTGTACTTTTTAAATGTTTACATTACATTTTTCACGAATGGCATGTCTTTGCATGTAAATGTAGCATTTATTTTATGACTTTGTATTTAATATTCATTACATATTTGTTTCCAAAATAAAAAATATATGTATATAAATGTGTTTTTTTAAATCGTTTATAAACTTTTAGAAAAGCTCTCCTGAATTAATAAAAATTTTTGAACGGACTGTTAACTATAAAATCTATTTTGTCTAATTTATAATATATATTTTCTAAAATTGGTTTAAATTTATTACTAAATTAATAGATATAGTTTGTGGCTGTAAATAGCGATTTCTTGACGCACTGAACTGAAATAATTTAATAAAATAAATCATTAGCGCACATAGCTGCTTAAGATTATTTACCCGGGTGTATTCACATAAAAATGAATCTACTTTTAAAACATCTAATCTTTAAAAAAAAAAAATATATATATATATATATATTACACTTAAATCCCTTTTATTCTTCATATTTCAAGTGACTTTGATGATAAGTATTCTATTAATTAACTTTAAATTTGTAAGCGAGTTCTTAAAATGAAACAGGCTCTGGGGCATTTTCCGTAAACGACCCGAAATTCATTAAAGATTTCCAGTCGGATGCCTTTAAAGCATAAAATCTCTTAAAGAAACAGCTTGATTACATTTACAAAAAGCTTGAAATAGCTTTTATAGAAGAAAAAGAAAAGAATATTAACGGTACACTACATTATTTTCTTAATTAAATGTTTTACGTTTCTTTAAAGTTTCAAAATATTTATAATTTTTTTTTAGTTTATTTCCTAATGTATTTATTTCACATATACAGTGGTTTACAATTATTAAGAAAAAAAAATCACATTAATAGCGATAACTTGCTCAAAATTAAACCAATGGATATTATGTTTGAATATGTTTTTAAATAAAGAAAGAATAAAACTGCATTATGCAAATCAGTGGTGCATCAAATAGAATGTTATCTTGTAGGAGCTAGAAAGTATGACGATATTACACCTGCTAACTATGCTAGTTTATCCCTAATGGTATTAGGCCCCGCCTTTTTTTCACACTAGAATAGCTGTAGAGTAATATTCAGCAATATGTTCTCATGATTAAATAAGAAGACTATTGCACTACAACCATTCAGGTGTAAAAACAAAGCGGGGCTTAATACCATTACGGATAAACTAGCATAGTTAGCAGGTCTACGATATATATCGCCTGTGTCAGTGAGATAACAAATATGAAATAGCCAATCCTTAGAATGACATCGAGTCAACATCTTTCCGAAAAACTTTGAGAGATAGGGATTTCAACCCCTGAAGTCAATATATTCTGTGTAATATGCTGAAATTCAGTTATATACAATAACTTTAAAAATTATTACACTTCTCTGAAGAATATAGTTATCTACTACTAATTTATTTAGTGGATAAAACTTTGAATGAGAGAAATTATTTGGAGTTACTTCATTTATCTGAAATTAAAAACTGCATTATTATTATTATTATTATTATTGAAATTAATGAAATTATTTAAAATTTCTTATAGTCTGTTAGTATGTTTTTACGGGAGATTTTTTCAGTAATACAATTATGCACATTGGAAGTAATTTACGATATCGCAAGACAGTCTAAATACATTATAAATCCCGAACACTAAACGAAATTTACATTAGTCTTCCGGGAGTCCCAGAAGGGCATTTTATGTTTGTGTCTATTTCTTCTGGCACGAGATCTCAAATATCGGTCATCGGTGACTGTCATACACATTGTATGAACCTTCTGAATACAAATCAGTGGTTTAAAATTGTTACCAAAGTCAGTGAACCGTATGACTTCCATTTACTTCTATGAACAACAACGTCTGATTTTAACGTAACAAATTAAATAGAGTTATGAGAATAATTTACTTCATTTAGTTTCATTATTTTTGATAGAAATGAAATTACCGAGTTTTACGATTATTACGCATTTCGCAATATTTTTCAACCGTTCGAAATTTTCCTTACGTTCAATTGACAAATATTTTAGTTTGTATATATATAATAACCAGGGCCAGATTATTGCGCGGGCACAGGGGTATTGGCCTAGGCCCTTTAAATATAGTGGGCCTCAATTCCAAAACCTATAAAGTAATAATATAAATTTTGACGTGATGTCTCAACAATAAAAAAATAACTTATTAAAAATTTCTTTTCACATTACATTAAACTGTTGTTAAATCTTGTCGGCAAACTCTTAAACAAAGATAACATTTATTTTCGCTGATCAATGTGTTGCAGTTTTTCGTTTGTCATGAGCAAAAAACTAATTAATTGGTTAGAGTTTGATAAATACTGGTAAAAAAAAAGGTTTTCTTTAACCACATTTCTTAGAACCATGGGAACCTCTGCGCAAGTGCGGACTCAACGAGTTCAGTGGTAAAATAGGGGTGGTAACCCTTGTCTTTCAGAGAAACTAAGCAATAACGGAACACCAATTCACCGGTTGTTTACTAAATTCCAGCCTATCGATCAATTTGGCCCTCATTCAAGCCTTTGGATTCGTCCTCTCTGCTAGTCTTGGGGAACACATGATTACATTATACAACAGAAGGAGAAATTTAAAAAAATGCAACCGAACCAAAATTGCTCCAAATGGGTAAAAGGTAAAAAAAAAAAAAAAAAGACTATAGGGGAAGAGGGGGGACATTGGGACACTTTTTATAAAAGCATATTATTTTCCAATTTATAAAAAAGTTTTAATGCTTTTGTGCATTTTTATTTAAATATGTGTTATTGGTCACCTTTTAAATGTGTAATGAGCATTGTTTAATGTGTTTTACAAACAGAAATAATTAAAACATATCTTATGCAAAAGTGTCCCATTGTTCCCCGTGCAGGGGCAGATTGGGACAACACTGATTTAATGATGGGGCACTTTGGGACAACCATCTTTTTATTTATCTAATTACAATATTGCAAAATATTTTGCTAAAGTAAATGAAAGGCTTTCAAAACAATGAATTTGATACAATAACAAATAATAATGAAGTAGTAATTATGAAAAAATGAAATTGTTATGAAGCATTACTCCATATTCATATCTTAACGCACATCAAAACCCTGCAAGTCTACACAAAACTTTAATGTTACGTAGGATTGTGTTGAGGGCATAGTTAAGTTGAGAACATGATATTAAATAATCTTTCAACAAGAGTTCTTGTTCAGCTGTGAATATTTGTTGAGATGTATATTTGGATTGAAACTTATTATTTATATTTGTAGTACAAACTCAATCTTATTTTCTCTCACTTTTTTCAATCAATTAAATAATGTAGATTTTGGTATATAATATTTAATTGCAACTTCCCTCACAGAAAGTTTATCTTTGATTATTTCATTTGCCTTTTCTATATTTTCTTCTGAAATTTTAGTTCTTTCAGTTTTTGGCTTATAATTTCCAATAATTTTCTATTTATTTAAAGAATACCTAGAAAAAAAATGAATACAGTTAGCTTATATGTGCAAAAAATAAGTAAATAAATAAAAATATATTGGTGTTAGAAAAGAATGGACCATTGGAGCAGTCCCAATGTGCCCCATGCATTGGTGTCCCAATGTACCCCATCAGGTCATTTTCAAAACAAATGTTTAGGTCTAATTTTCTAAAGCACATGGGCTAATGATCTATAGTGGAAGTGAAAGCTTAATGTTTGTAAAAACACATAGTACTTTTAAAAATTAAAATAATTATTTCCTATTACCTAAAAAATCAACATTAATTTACTTGAAAAAAATTACTTTTCATATGATAAAATAAACTAACCTTGTTCACAGGCAGCAGACTTGAATGAATGAGTTGAAATCACAAATATGAAGATGTACTACTAAGTGTCATCTAGTGTGATTTTTTGCAAATTTTATTTTGCAATTATAAAGGGCTAAAAGCCTTTGTCCCAATGTACCCCTTCTCCCCTATATATAATGTCGAGTCTTCTCTGAATTAGCCCATTAGATTTTGTTTGACAACGCCGTAGACCTACATGGGGAGCTGAAAATAGTATCAGTATAACGCGTCTTTAAAAGGAATAGTCGGGCCCTGATAATAACTACTATACTAATTATATAAATAACGACATATCATTCAAAATTACTTCAAATATACTGTACTTTATTCATTTGAAGGATTATATAGAACTGAAGTACTTTTAGAGTATTTATTTAGTCAAATGCATTTTGCGTAGTTATAAACCAAAGCTATTGCAAGAACAAATAGAGATTAGAAGATAATGAGACTCTTATAGTTCAACAAAAAATCGACAAAAGTTCAATTTTGTATCGCTTTACCGGAAATTGGAACTAGATTTGTGAATCACATGCTAAAGTTTATGCTTCATAACCCGCTAACGCCTGAAGCAATTTTGCAAAATATTAGCTGATTATTTCATTTCTAAATTAATATAGACAACTGACAGCAAAATATATTAACTTAAACAATTCTTCTGATAGTTTTAAATTTAAGGCCTATCTCCATTTATTGACGTTTAGTGTTCTAGCGAGAGAACTTCAAGATAGAAATACTTTGAGATAACAGATTAATTTCCTATTATGTGTTGACAAAGATCTTGAAAGTAAAGTATTATATATTATTATTCAAATTGATTTAAGTTAGTATACCTGCGCAAAAAGCAACTATATGTGCGACGAATGAAAAATCATAAAATGACTATCCAAATTATGAAATAATAATTAATAGTAGGCACATAAAACTTTCATCATCAGGAATCATTTAGAGTGACGCTATAACTTGTCACTAAAAAGCAGAAATCATTCCAAGAAACCACAAAAAATATGCGTGCCATTTTATTAGCTGTCCTCAAATGAGGAGACTGGGCGTTAACGGGTTAATGCTGCTCTTCAGCTTGAAAATAAAGCTATCATTTTATTTTTGTTTTCACAACTTATTTGGCAATAACCATAAAAAACGGGTGGTTTAGGCATAATGGATTTAATGTGGCTTTAGGAAAACACATTGAACTATCAACAACATTCTAGGAGTCAACCTAGATGGTAAAGAAGCATTTCATCACAAATCTGACCATCTGCAGAAGGCATATCTAGCCCACAGATTTCTATAAAGAAAGGACACTCCCATATATTCAATGGTAACCAAAAAGCAAATACAGTTACCCTGTGGACAACGGCTGTAAGTTTCTCGAGCTCTCCAGCTTACGTAATCGTTTATCATATTTTTATTGTATCCATGTTTTATTTTGGCAACATTGTTATTGTTTAGAAACTTGATCGTCAAAAGCAATTTTAAAAAGCAAGTACTAAATATTAAAGAAAATAAGTTTTAAAAATGTATATGAACGAAAAACATTTTTTTCTTTTTAAAGTATTTTGGATTATTTAACCCAAGCAATATTAAACGATTTCATACTGCTATTTCAAAATTGCACTCTAATATATATTTGTAAATAAATACCAATGTGTTTTGAAAAGTATATATTTAAACATTATACAAATTAATTTTATTTCTTTGAAGGATAGCTCTGAATGTTTTGTGTATTATTTTGAGAGGGGAAAAATAATAAAAAAAAAGGATGAAAAGGAACTTTATATATACTAACCTGCTACTAAATACTCGCGAAACAGCAAAAAAAAAAAATGATCAAAGATGCTATTTATGCAGACCTAACACGTGTGGAAATTCTTAGTTACGCTTCATTGATCCTAGTGTTGCTACTATCGCCCCAGTTCGCGTTTTGGGCTTCAAGGTCCTATCTGTATGGTTATCTGTGATCTACCCGTGTTAGTAGCCGAAGTTGAACCCATCACAGTGCAAAAAATATTTACAAAGACGAGTTTTAACTATAAGGCAATAATCGTGCAAAAACCAGCCTGATTATCAGATAGTATCCCAGGTAGCACATAACGTTGTTATAGCGTCGAAAATAAGTCAGAACAGTGGAAAATTAGTTATAGCAACGTTGAAACAACGGTATGTGCTACTGGGGATATTTTATAATCGCAGGATTGTGGGCTAAACAGTTGAACCGACTAAAGACTGCCGTATAGCATTAGTGGATGGTGGTGAATATCAAATCCCCAATGGCTGAAATGTACTCTAAGTACCGCAAAATTAATACCCTTTGAGTTATCGAAGCGAAGATGAATCAAATGAAGATGAATCCCTTCACTATGAGTCAAAACTATGATAACATTTCTCTAATGACAGAAATAGTAATCTTAACTCCGAATTATAACATATTAAAATGAATTTGCCTGTTACAGATAAATCTTATATTTGTTTGCATAACAAAAACAATCTTTTTGTTTATTGGAGCAATAATTCTTTAAGAATGTTTCTATTTATGGTTCAGATCAAAATTTCAGACAAAATTCATTAGTAGCAGACAATAACTAATCATATGTTTAAAGCTAATTAATAGAAATAGGAATTAAAATATTGATTACTTATTGTTAAATACATTCATTTAAATATTGTGACCAGCGAAGTGAGTAAATGCAGCCACCATAATATAAATAAAAATGATCAACTGTTTAACACAAATGAATCAATGAGACTTCTAATCTGCCGATCCTCTAGACAATTTAGAATTACAAAATTATAAAATATAGTTAACAACACACGTAAATCATAGTACTCCATATAAATCACCCTCTATAACTAAAAAAAGGGGGCGGGGTGCAATAATTAAATTTATAGAGAACTAAGATTAGGATATTAAAATTTTGTTCATTATTGGAAAAATTCATTTATCACATTTTTATTTTTGGTAAGTAATTATTCTATTAAATTATTTCAGACATTCACAATTTTCTCTAGAACTAGTTACTAAACATATTATAGATAGAAAGCTTTAGTTCTTAACTCAATATCCACGTAAATAAGAGTAAATAAAAATTCACTATATAAATTCAGTCTAGCGAAATAAACTTAAATATATACATTTTTGGTTTCTAAAGGTTTTGGGTTGACTTACAATTTCTTTAGTTTCCGTAATTTGTGTAATCTTAATATAAATAAAAGTCATATGTGGGTATGTCTTACATCTCCTTCCAAACCACTGATCAGTTTTAAATCAAACTTGATAATGGCCATAGTTGAATTACTGTGGGTATTTCAAATTACTAGCGCATGCGCATTGGTAGAGGGTGGGAGAAAACCCTCTTGAAAAGGATACTTTTGAGTGATTTCTTCAGTAATAATGCAGCTAACTTTAAATTTGATATGTAGGTTACACTTCTAATATAGTTATTTCTCCTAAGTAGAGGTTTATAAAAATTCAAAATTAAGAAGGGGTGGAATGATTAAAAAAAGGTTCTAAAATTACGCTTTTGTCAAAATTTCATGCATGCGATTTGAGTTTGCTGTGATTACATCCAAATAACGGAGTACGGAAATATAATTAAAACCAAAAATTTTATAACATGTTAGAATGACATCATTTAAAAAAAGAAAAAAACCTCTAAATGAAAAACTATCTTTTTTTAAAAACCATTTCTCAGAAGTCATTCGATAGGAAATGTGCATTTTAACCCTTTAGCAGCTTTGCGCGTACATCGTACGGGCATTACTTCAGTAGCATTTTATACAAACTGACACCGGTATTTTTCAAAGTAGTTGTTTGGATTAATTTTCGACAAAACAACATATCTATTCAAAGGTTAAGTAACATGAATATTACCATGCAGTAATATTGGTGCGAGTTGAAATATAAAGTGAAAAAATAAAGTTAAGGGATTAATAGGGGAAACTCCTACGTTTTTTATGATTGAGGGGGATTTTATTTAATAGCGATAAATTAAGTAGTAATAAATAGTAATATTAACTCAAAGTTATAATACAACCTGTTATTCGCCAACCTGTTGTTCTACCTGTTATTCGCCAGGGAAAAAAAAAAATTGATACAAAACCAATTAATTCCACCTGTTGGCAAGAGGTTATTTATTACAAGCTCTGACGAATACCAAGCATTGTTCAAATAGAATGAAAAATTGTATTGGAAACCATTGCGATTTTTCATGTTCGAAGCACGGTTAGAAATACTAGGCACCCCTCTTATTCCCTTCAATGTTAAATTTTGGAAGATTCTCACATTTTACATTAAATAAAGTGCAAGAGGACCGAAAGAGACATTTTTTCTAAAATTTCAAGCTTTTACAGGAAAACATTGCAATTTTTCCCGTGAGGAGAACGGATAGAAATACTAGACACCCTCTTTTCATATCCTTAAGAGTTAAATTTCGGTTCATTCTAATCTTTTACTTTAATTATGACTGAAGAAGAGACATTACTAAATTTTGAAGCTTTTACTGGAAGTCGCTGCGATTTTCCCGATACGAACAACGGGTAAAACTTTCAGACTCCCCCATTCACGCTCTTTAAGAGGGGACAATACCTAATCCTGCGAATAGACGTGGCCAATATTGTTCTATGGGGAAATTTGTTTCCAAAATTACTCATTACTTAATGTATATTTTTTTTTTATTCTGTTTTCGCAGTCAGAAAATTCATAACCGTTAAATGAGTACTCATTTTCGAAAAAATCTTTTTTTTAATTTTAGTTTTTAGTTAAAAAATGCGATTTTGCAAAAAGTGAATTTTTTTCATAATGTAGTCGCAAAATGAAATAATAAAAACTTTAAAAAATCAATTTTTGGAAAACAAATACTAATTTAACATTTATGAATTTTCTAAATGTGAAAACAGAATTGAAAAATATCCAATAGGTAATGAGTAATTATGGAAACAAATTTTCTCATAGAATAACATGGGTCAGGGCAGTCAGCGAGATTAGGTATTGTCCGCTCTTAAGCATTAGAGGAGACATTTTTCTGAACTTCAGTCTTTTATACTTGTTGCAACCTAGTAGAGCTACGATGAAAAGGTTAAAAAAAAAAAAAAAAAAAAACATAGATTTCCCCTTTTTATCCCATTAAGGTTTAAATCTCATGTCCAATTATAGTGAGCCTCTACGTCATAAAAAGAACTTACTGTCCAAATAACATGTTTTTAGCTTCAAGAACTTTGACTACAGATGAATAAATGAACAGTGGTACTTTGTTTTTATACAAAAGACTTTTCCTCGTTAGATATTTTATTCCTCTGCATATCGAATAGAAGCTCTTTTCTTAGAACGATTTTTTTTTTTTTTTTTTAAGGAGTTTTGCCATCCGGACAATCATGTTTTCTAAACGAATTATTCCAAAAATAATTCCTTTGTAACAAACGATAACTGTCCAAGTTTTTGAAGCTTATTTATTAATATGGTGGGGGGGGGGGGATAGACTTATTATAAAAAGGATTCATTTAAATACAGTGACCAGCGATGGTTGAGGACTTACTGTTGTATAAAATGTATTTAGTACGACGTTACTAACTTTTAAATGATTTCATTGTCACAACCTAACTTACCCTTGATTTTGTAGACATGAGTTACTTTACTTTCGGACTCTTTCAGACCAGCATCAGTTTGCTTTTTCCCACCACTTTTTTTGCGAATTTGTGCTTTTTTAATTTTATTTTTTTTTAAATATATAAAAAGGAATTCGATGATTTCTCTTGCTGACGAATACACTTTATTATGATTTTCATATTTTTTCAACCCATTTCAGTTAAATTTTCTTATTTTTTTAACACTTGTAATTATGTGTTTCACCCACGATTTGTTTCTTCAAATTTTAATACATTCTTAAACATTTTCGCTATTCAGATGCATATTAAGTTTATACTCTTTTATTATGATCTGACTGTTTCTCACTTTTTTTTTTCTTTTTAAGAAAGAACATATCTCACATAGAGATATTTAAAAAAAAAAAAAAGTGTCATACTAAAATTATGAAAAAAGACACTTATTTATGTAAAAAGACACTTTTAAAACACGTAAAAGGCTAAAAATATATTTAATTAAATGACATATTTTAAACAGGCCTGATCAACAGGCTTTCAGCATAATATAAAACTGTATTATGCTGTTTTTCTGGTGATGCCCTGATGATCAGGGCTAAAAGCTTTGAAATATATCTATGTCTTTTTTAATTAAATATATTTTTAGCCTTTTGTGTGTTTTAAAAGAGTCTTTTTGCATAAATCTTTTTTTTTTTTTTTTTTTTTTTTTCCTGTGTTATGTTTAAAGAATTGTTACTTATCCAGTTTTTTATTTAGAAACTAAAATGTTTGAACATTACTACAAAGTAATAATATCAATTTTTTTTTTTTATGATTTAGAAAATAAATTACTTCATAATAATTTCGTAATTTTTAATAACAAGTCTAAATTATTTAAAGAGTTGAAAGATTTATAAAACTACTCCGAAGTTTTCAAGAGCAAAGCACAGTAAGTCGTGTGCTTTATTTTAGAATCTGACAAAAATTATCTACTTTTGGATCCTAGGGCTGTTTAGATTGCACTCTGAGATTTTTCTGAATGAGGTACTAGACCGTATTAACGCGAAATTTGGAGAAAATTGCAAAAAAAACGCAGTCGGCTAGGCTGACGAGCATGACCCTGTTTTGTTCGAGGTTCCTCCCGTCTACCAATCAAAATAATAATAATCCTGAATAATATCTATTTAAAAAGGTTATAGTCATTAATTCATAGAATTGTTGTCCATGGATTTAAATGGACAAAATTAAAATGTCCTTTTAGCCCCAAGGACAAAGTACTGGTAATTAAATATACTTTATATTGTTAAGAGAATATATTCCTGGAATATTACAGGAAATGTCCGATAGCAAATTTGCCTTAAAGTATCCGTACATTGTGAGAAAAATACATTAACAGAAATTTTCCGAAGCAAAACAATGCAGAAAAATTTGTACGCAACAGATTTTTTTAATAGGGTACACATTGAAAAAAAAAGGAGGTTTTTCAATGAAATAAATCACTTTTTGAATGGAATTAGTGAAAGTGTCTTTCAGGGAAATTTCTGCGGAATGGTAACTCATATGCTACGGTAAACACAGTAGCAGTGCAAATTTCATCATCTATTTTTTCTATAATTATGCGTTTTGAGGTGTCATGAATCAGAAAAGCAAATTTTTAACGGCTTGTTTGTCTATACGCCTGCTAATCGTACAACGTAAAAAAAATCGAATAACTGCAGGATCATCAAATTAGGTATTCTGAAATTAATTTAAGGTTGCCACTTGAAAAATTTAACTATGATTGGTAACAGTTCAAAGAAATGACATGGGTATTATTTCCTGAATAATTTGGGGTAAAGTTTTAAGTTTAATGTCTACTTTAAATTTTTGTAAATGCATGTACTATGTTAAATCAAGTAATCGATGGTTTCCAGTTGCCCTTTCCCACCCCTATACAGAAATATGTATCTAAAAAAACTGTTTGAAAAATTATTTTCAACTGCTTATTCAATACATATATATACATCACCTCTTACCCCCTAATCTATAATCTATGTTTATAGTATAAAATGAAAGGTAAAGGCAAGTCAGGTAAATGACAGATTATTTTTTATCGAAATCAGTTCTTAAATACTGCTGTAAACGATCTATCAACAATATTGCTGGAGCAAAATTTTAAGTAATTGTTGAAAAGCCAAGCAAAATACAATTTATTACTGTTTTTTAGGGTGCAATATGCAGGGGGTTTGGCACATAAAACAACGCGAAGTGTTCACAGCACTAGAGCTCTTCCGTACATGCACAGAAGAGCATAAGGTTTCGTTTTCAAAAGAAAAAACTAGTTTAGAAATTCTCTGATAGAGGTATTTAGCGTTTTGGTTAATAATATCAAATTTGTACATAAACACACTCCGTGAAGATCAAAGGAAAAGTTGGAGAATTCTTATCATACATAATTTTTTTTTTTTTTTTTTTTTTTTAAGTCGAGCTGTTTTATCAGCATAGCAAGGATTTCATTGCCACCAATATTTTTTAAAACCTGGTTGTGGAGACATTCCATTGAAAATATCGTAAACCGTATGCAGTTATTGAAACATCAGAACAAAGTTTGTATAAATCTAAAATTTTTAACCAACAATGCATATTAGTTTATTTAAAATAATGCAACTTTTTATTGGCTATTGCGAATTCATTTATCACATACATATTACGCTTGCAACGGCAAAATTTATTGTAGCGATGAATTTCGGTACTATTTTTTTTTTCTTAAAATATTGAACCACATACTCTGCTGTGGGAGTATGCAAACATTTATTAGATAGGGCACATTACACTAAAAGATTTAGGGCCCTGCGCTTCCCCCTCCCCCAATAATTTATTTATGCGCATCCTGTACATATCGAAATTAATACGAGATTTCATTTCCTCTCAACAATGTATAAAGGAAAAAATATCGTTTTAGATTCAAATTTCTAAAAAGAAAAAAAAAAAAAAAGTGTTTTAGTTTTATATACACATATTAAATTTCCCTCTGTATTTTGGACTTGTCTCCATGTCTCAAGAGCAATTAATAGCGGAAAGTTAACTCCGTAAAGAAGGGGGGGGGGGGGTACCTGAAAAATTTACTTTAGGTCATACAAATGTTTCATGTGTACGGGCATACAAAATAATTTAATTAGTTTATGCACTGAAATTTTTAACATGTACTGTTTAATATATTTAAACTGTACTAAATAATGAAATTAACATGCAATTTTATATGAAAAAAAAAAAAAAAAAAAAAAAAAAAAAAAAACATGCTTAATTTAAAAATGGTACGAAGAGTAGTTATACTTTGATTTCGAAGCCATACAAAATGATTTATATTTTAATTCTAAATTTTGAAGTAGCTCTAATTACATTTTAAGTTGTGACTTGCGTACATATTGTATATATTGTGGGATGCGTATGCAAATGAAAGCACACAATTGGTGTAAATAAAATGCATAGATACTATGCAGGATTTCTGAAAATCAGTTTAATTAGTTTGAAAGACCAAGGAGGGCAGCGATTATTTAAATAATAAAAATAATTTTTTTATTTTAGCTGCCCGAACAATTTTATGATTGCAGCTACAGTATTCAAACTTATGCTGAGTAGGGTGGCAAACTATTTACATCTAAATGTAGGTAAAATATAACTATAGCAAGAACTATATTTAATTTTAGTTTAACATTCACTAGATATATCCTCTACCTTATACTAAAACAGTATGTCTACATTAATATACGGCAAGTGAAAACCGTATTAATAAAACAGAAATCGTTTTCAGACAAAAATAATCAAAAATTTTCATAGATTACATTTTAAATTACTGATCAAATCAGTTTTCATTGGAAAAAAATATTTACCACTAGAATTAACTGAAAGATTACACACTCCTTTAAAATAAAAAATTAAAAATCTGAATTAATCTACGTATAATATTTTTTCGAATGAAATACGGTAGAAACAAACCTACTGTAATTTTGCTTCTATGTTTCCTTTCCTTTACGCTTTGTAGCCATGATAGTTCTCTAGACTGAAGAGAACGAATTTATTTATTTATTTATTTATTTATTGCCATTTCGACGCCATCCTCCGAAGTTGTGTAGAAATTAAGGCAAATTAGCAGCAATTGGTTAATAGGTTTGGGTTGAATAACCTCCGTGAAGGGTTGGTTCTTTTTAAGGGGCCCTAGCACATATTTACGCGAGTTTCAGAGAAAACCATGGTAAACTCCGGACGTCAAGGCGGATAGTCACAACTTTATATAAAACCCGATACTTCCCTGTTGCCAAATTTAAGGACCCTTACTCAACTGTCACACCAATAACTTTAAAGGGGTGATTATATATATAAAATGAACGAATAACCATCGAATAGTCATTGGGAACTGTTACAGTTAAAATTCAGTGTTGGATATTAAAAAATCACTAAATTTGTCAGCACTGACCAGTAGCGTGATATTAAATGGGGCCAGCAAAGGGTTAAATTTTATTAGAGCACAAATTTGTTAAATAAACTTACATAAGTTTATAATTACTTTTAATTTGCAATAATCAATATAAATTATTTCAAAATGATTAATTTGGAAAAGAATTTTTTTAATGCTTTGCAATGAATATTTAAATGCATTTTCAAAAACATTATTTTGTACTTTAATGCTCTTTTACAAATACATTAGTTTTGAAAATAAATAAATGCGTTTGCTTACAGTTCTCTTTTAATCCATATATCCCTATTTATATTGTCATAAATATTACAATGCTATTACATTAATAGCACTTATGCGATTGTAAACGCACAGTAAAATGTAGAATTAAAAAAAAAAAAAAATGCGGTTAATAGTTATATCAGCGGCTGAAATTAGTGATGATAATGCTTAAAATTGTTATTTTTGAAAACATATCTGCGAGTTGCTGAATTTAAAAGATTTATATATAACTAAAAGAATGTTCTATATTTTAAGATTAAAATGATCACTGATATTAACACTTTCAATAAATATTAATAATAATAATTTTGAATTCTTTTAATATTTAGTAAACTAGTAAGAATTTTTAGAATTGTGTAAGATTATTTATAATAAAGTCAAAATTAAATAAATTTTAAATGGGTCTGAATCATTTAAAACTAATTAAAAAAAAGTATGTATTCGTGCCGCGTAAAAAGTTATAGCCAAATATGCTTTCAATATATTTTGTATGTTATAGCATTCAAATTCATTTTTTGTTTGGGGGAAGGGGGTGGAGGTGGAGGAAGAAAGTGCGCGATTGGCTGTCTTCTATGAGGATTTAATCCATATCGTTCCAAGCACTGAAAAAAAAATTCTTTATAAAATCTTAAATATATGTTTCTTTAAGCCTATGTACACATACAAAAAAAAAAAAAAAAAAAAAAAACACCTTACCAAACTTTCATTAGCTTAATCGGTACAGGCTGTCTTTAAAAATAGGACAATGGTTTAGGACAGTAGAAATATGAGGAAAACAGACCATCTCTATATATATTTTCTTATATAATTGCTTTACCAGTAAAAAAGTGTAGAATATTACCTCAATAAATTTATAGTGTCCGTTATTTTTCTACGCAAAACCTTTTTAAGTAATAATGTGTTGAAAATGTAATGAATAAATCTTCAAGAATCGTCATTTAAAAAAAAAAATATTATATTTTAACCCTTTAACCGTTGCAAACGGCTTTTTCCGTCACGTAATAGTTGAAAAAAGAGGCTAATGTGGCAAATTTTGGAAAAATATGATATTTTTTCCTAGGACATAAGATTACTGAATATCCATTGATTTCAAAAACTATTATGCTTTATTCCTACTTCACTTAGTATTGATTTTATGAGTTATTAAACAGATATGCTAAAAAACTCGACACGGTTAAAGGGTTAAACATTAAATTAAACTAACTATAAAAACACATATGCATTTTTTGGACTTTTAAATATATCGCCTTTAATTTTAATTAAAATATTCAAAAGAATTTATATAAATAACACTTATGCATGGTGTCCTATTTTTAGGACGATGGTGAAATTGGGTTTAAAAAGAATAAAAAATCACTTTTAAGTTTATTTAATGGGTTAAAATATCATGATGGAATTAAACATTTAAATGCTTGGATTTTTAAAATACATAGAAAACTGGTATTCAATTAAAAATTTAGATAAGGATTTTTTTTTATTATTACAACACAATTAGCTTGTAATGAAAATGATATTTGATTTATAAGAATAAAATAATTTCATATTGTACGAACCTCTTAAGTACAGTTGCATTTTAAAATAATAGTGTGTTATAGAATATTGTGTCATTAACAGCGTAAGTAAAAATTTAGAATTGTAATACTAAAAATATTTTAAAAAAATTAAACAACTAAAAATCTCAATATTTTAATTAGATATCCAAATTTTTTTTTATTTTATTTTAATGAGCGTTTATTAACTAAAGTTCGGTTGGCAATTAAAAGCTTTTAATTTTTTTGTACAAAAAACAAGTAGTATAAAGTTAATAATTCAAAATTGATAATTTAAAATTATTTTTAAAAACTGCATGCAACTACTGTAGATTTATATCAAGATGAAGCAACATTTAAATGATACTGTATATGTTAATGTTATATTGAGATTGCAGCCTACATTTTAATTTACAATTGTCACAGAAAATTGTTAACGATTGTGAAATATTTTATAAATAATTTAAAATGAAAATATTTTAAAGTTTTTTTCTTTCCCCATTAAGTGTTATATGTATTTATAATAACATTTCGTATTCTAATGCTCAATTGGAAAATTAAAGGTTTATTACTGTTTTCTTTTAAAATAAAATATACCTGCTTAAAATCAATTATAATGATAATATATCATTTCATAACAGAGTTTAATGAAAAGCGTATTCATGCAATAAGAAGGTAAGGTAATATTTATAAATATTTTACTAAAAATATTTTTTATAAATTTGAACTTTTTTTTTTTTAAAGGACTGAGGACTATTAGTCTCATTCTCGGATTTTTGCGGTGTCCTTTTTCGACAGTTGGACATTTATCGAAATCAAAAATTTATCGAAAATATAATTAAATTTGAAAGCGATGTTATAATATGAAAAAAAAAACTAATAGTCCTCCGTCCTAAACCTAAATTCTGCTTTTGCCAGAATTTCATCAAAACTATTTTTTTTTTGGAAAGAAAAAGAAAAGAAAAATATAATCAGTATCGAAACCAACACTATCAAAAAAGTTTTTTTTAATAATTTCAATTAGAAAATAAAAAGTGCGCGTGCAAAATAAAATAAAAGTAAGTAAAAAATGAATTTAATGATTTAATTTTTATATAAAACATGATCTTGTGCTATCTTAAAAAGTAGATGTAAAATTTAAAGTTTATGTGGTGCGTGTGTCATCTATAAAAATTGTTTTAAGAAATAGAAGATTGAAAGCAACGATGTTGGTTGCATTTTGTTATATAGTTTGAATTTTTGAATTTTATAGAAGTAATATCTACCGTAGGAATAATTTCTTATGTTAAAACTATAGGAAATTTTTATGCGAGCACAAGCGATGCTACATTTTAGATAACATTTTCGTTTGTGCTTGACAATATAAACAAATGAATATGAACAAGTATTATTACCTTTGATTCTCTAAATCTTTAATGTTTCTACTTACAAGATTTAATAAAATAAACAACTGACATAATTGAAATATTTCTATAATTTAAAATGTAATTTGAATCACATTTTATTGTTGTTAAAATTTTTATTTATTTATTTATTTATTTATTTATTGCTCTACCTGAATCCGATAACAGAAATGCACACCATATATAATTTTTTTTTTCTTTGTTTTGCTGTTAACTTTATTGAATATTTTTAAAAAGCATAACATTGTTATGTTCAATTAAAATATTCTATCTATTGTTAAAATTTTATGATAATTATACTGCATTTGTCATTTTATAAAACTTCTTGTTTACCGTCAGTTATACATGGTATATGTATGAAACATTAATGTAAAACAAAAAAGGGAGAAAGATCATTTAAATATGATACAAATAATCTTATATTCATGACATAAAGTACTCAGATCATGATAAAATTCAGAAGGCTTAATAATAAGGTGCTTTATAGTATTTATATATAAATATTCTGAAAGAACTTCCATAGTAAATGTTTAGATATACTAAAAAAATAAAAAACTTAATATATTAATAAAGAAGTTTGATCTTTACTTTTATTCATTCATTTATTTTTTATTTATTTTTTATTTACTTATTTATTATTATTTTACAATAAACAATTGCATATACTTATTAATAATAAGAATTTCACATGTTTTATGGAAGAGGCTGTTGTGATAATCTCATTTAAAATAGTACATATCAATGTTTCACACACATATGCTATGCATCCGCTTATCCATTTTTATATATACAATTTATGAAAATGCAAGTTTTTTTTATTCAGTTATTGTAAGAGATGATTTTTAGGTTTTGCAGTAAATTTTCTATATATAGGGTAGGTGCTCCAGTGATTGGCATGCTCCAGTAATTGACATATATCCAGAAATAATAAATAAAAATAGTAAAATATTTTACATATAAGAATTTTAACATTTTATCTCAAACACTGGAGCATAGGGCACTAATAATTGGTAAAATGAATAACTAGCAGTGTCAAACATTAGAACATAGGGTGCCAATTTCTGATAAATAAAAAACTGGCAGTGTCAATTACTGGAACATTGAGTAAGTGTCAAATAAATATTCATTAAAAAAATAATTGTTATCAAATGTATATATTTTAACATATGTGGTTCTGAATGTCTTTTGTGCCATATGTATACTAACTTAAGATTTCTGGAAATATTTTCTGATGACTAGAACATTTAAAACATCAGAGATTGCTATAAAAGTGTCAATCACTGGTGCACTTACCCTATATCAATGTTTCACACACATATGTCATGCATCCGCTTATTAATTTTTATATATACATTTATAAAAATGTAAGTTTTTTTATTCAGTTATTGTAAGAGATGATTTTTAGGTTTTGCAGTAAATTCTCTCTATCTATATATATATAGCAATGAAATAAAAATATTAGTCTTATTACATTCATGGAGCAAAAAACATAAAATTTAGTGTCAGGTTAATTTTATGATATTTAATTATTATTATTTTTTTAAATAAATTTTAAATTTGTAAATATTTCCCGTAAGCATTAAATTACTTGTTAATATTTGTTACGGTACACTTATTTATGAAACAGAAGAAAAAATTACAAATTATTGTAAGCATATGCAAACTTATTAACACAAAAGGCATACTTTCATATTGTGTAAAATGTTTATATAATTGCGTCAAAGGAAAATAAATAATTCGTTTTATACTATAGTTACATGCGATGAAACTGTACATTAATAATTTGAAGTACATCAGTTAAAAGTTGTTTTCTAAACAATGTTTTACAAACAAACAAAAAAAAAAAGTTTTAAATATTCGAAATTTTTACGCCTAAACTTTTTTTTTTAATAATTAGCTGTAAGTTATTTAGCTGTAAATTATCAGCTGTAAATTTAACTGCAAATTACTGTTGAATCAGAAAAGTGCCGATTTTAGTATATTGTTATAATGTACATTTTTTTATTCCTACAATTTATAGTTTATTGCAGTTATTGGTTTATAATACGCAAAATTATAGAAATAATATAAAATGCATTTAAATTATATATTGTTTGTCTTTATCTTGTTGCTGAAATAAACAGCAAAACTGAAATTCAGAAATTTATTAATTTAAGATAAATAAAAATAAAATGCATGCACATACAATCAGCTTTAATTGATTAGAATTATTATTTTCACATTTTCAGCAATATTACAGTACAATTACAATAAAATAAATATTTACAATAAACATTTTAGATTTCTATAAATGTTTTTCAATAAACCAAACCAAAATAATTTGGTTAGTTTATTTTACATTTATTTAAAAAAGAAAATTGTATATGCTTACGTTTATTTGTATATTACAACAATATTTTTGTTTTATGTTGTGCGATAAACAATATAGATTACATAATTTGTATTTCAATAACATATTTTACATTAGTAAAAAATAATAATGAAGCATATGCTAAAATTGAAAGTTGAACTCTAATATTCAAATTTTGACAATGAAGTAAAATTTTCATATGCTCAGTCTTTTACAGTTGCAAACATTTAGGTTTTATAATTCATAACACTATAATTCATAAAGTTATACAATAAACAATTTTAATGCGCTTGATGTATCATAGTCACAATCAAGCAAATTCTGAAAATAAATATTAAATCTGTATAATAGTTTCACAAATCATATCAAAAGAGATTTTATGTATTGTAGTAACCATTTAAGTGCATTTTTATGGCAATGTGTACTGAAGTGAAAGTGTTCATTCTTCAGACAGAATTTTTATTATTGTTATTATTATTTTTTTTATCTCGATCCTATTCAATCATAAAATACAAAAATACAATTTTAATACTTCTTAAAAAAAAAAAAAAAAAAAAAGGTTAATATTGGGGAACACTTTTATCACTGGCAGTATTGACAAATGTCTTGCATTTATTTTTGAAAAAAGAAAAAAAAAAGCATATCCTCATAGTTAAATTTTATAGTAATATTTATAAAAATATTCATTGCAATTCGTAAATTTGCATTAAATGCAATTTAAAAAAGCAAATATATTATTTATTAATATTCTACAATTAACCAAACAATTAATACACTACTGTTTAATTAAAAATTAAAGAATTTTTAAAATATTGCATATGCTTAAGTTTAATATAAAAGTACATATTTTATAAATAAACGAAATATTAATAAAGCATATATTTTAAACTAGTATTACATGTGTAATTAGAAAATGAATACTGAAATTTAGAGGGACATTACCTTACACCTCTATTAATTAATTTTTCCAATAGCACAAACAATTTCGTGTGCTTTGAATTATATACTATTCGAAACACATGGTTTCATAATTTGTTAAACAGTTTATTGACAGTTTCACAAAATGCACTTAAATAGTTCATTACATACCAATGTCCCAAAATTACATTGGAAATGCGAACTGGAAATATAAAATACATTAAACAAAAGTGCATATATACATAAATCAGTTATGCATTTTATACGAAACATGTTTTTAAAATTTTTTAAAGAAACAATTTAAATATTTTTTTAGCGTTGCGTGTTGTTGAAACGCTCATTTAAAATTTAGGCTATTTTACATTTGTTTTAACAATGAAAAGAATATTTACATATGATTACAATGATCTTCAATATTCATTACTATTTATTAATGTTACAAAAGAACATTAATATTAATTTTTATATTGTCCACGTCACTGTTCAGTTAAATTCAAACGCATTTAAATTATTAATCAAGTACCTATTTTACAGTTATGCGATAAAAGCGCATAGTGAGATATGGAATTATATTAAGAGACATTCATTTAACACAATTTTAAAGATAAGTTTTTCCAGTAATAATTTTAATACATTTAAAAAATAATATTTATACCATAGCTTTACTTTTTAACAAAGTAAGTTAATCAGAGTTCACTTATAAATTAAAGAAATTTAACTTTTGTATTTAAAATCTAAACAAAATTTGCACATAGTTATATTCCATTCAAATTTACAACAAATATTCATATTATTCAAAACATTAATATTGTGTTTCATTAAATTATTGAAACTGTAATACATTTAAGCGATAAAAAAACAAATTTCAAAAATGACAGACATTTAGTCTTATTTTACAATAAAATAATTGGATTGCATATATCTGATTCATAATTATAAATAAATATTTTTTTATAACAGTTTAACTTTTGTATTTAAAATCAAAACAAAATTTGCATATAGTTATATTCCATTCAAATTTACAACAAATATTCATATTATTCAAAACATTAATATTGTGTTTCATTAAATTATTAAACAGTAATACATTCAAGCGATAAAATAACAATTTCAAAAATGACAGACATTTAGTCTTATTTTACAATAAAATAATTGATTGCATATATCTGATTGATTCATAATTATAAATAAATATTTTTTATAATATTTGAACTATTAATATACATTTACATCAAATCCATTTAAATGAGTAATTACATATGCCAATATTACTCATTTTAAGGCATAATGAAAATGACATAAAATGTGTATATATTTATAATCCTTTTCGAAGAAAAGTTAATGTTATACGATAAATATTTACATGCATATATACAGAAATACATATATACATGCATATATACAGGCCTTTAATGAAATACAATTCAATATTTCATATTCTAATGAAAAAAATAAGTTTTTTTTTTACATCATGAAACAAAAAAAGCTTAGGCATTTACAGTTTTATATACATATTGCTTTCATAATTTGTAGAAACATATAGTTGCATCTAGAGCATTTAAAAAATGTTACATTAAAAAAATTAAATATTAAAATAAAATAATTAAAAATTATTAAATTTTACATTAGTATTATAAGCATACATTAAAATATTACATTAAAGTAAGAAAAGCATTAAATATAAGCATATTATTTACTTTCGAAAAAATTTTGGAAAAAGGATTTTTTTCCACAAATTAGTAACCATGTAAATGCATTGAGTATTGCGTAATTTAACGCTCATATGAAAATGAAGTAATTTTACAATTGTTTTTACACTAAAAATATAAAGTTTCATGAGATTACAATTACTTTTACCATTAAATATTTTTATATTATAAGCAATACTGCACAATTGCATTAAAATGCCGTTTTTGATATCAATGCTACATTCATATAATAGAAGTTCATAATTTAATACATGAGTATAATAATATTATTTTAAATTATTGCAACATATTTTTTTAATGAATATTTTAATGCATTTTATAAAAAATATTTAGAAAAATAATGCTAATTTGGTTTTCATTTTTTACTTTAAAATTACAAAATTCTTAGAGCTCAATTAAAATTAAAGGTATTTTACATTTGTTTTTAAAACAAATTAAAATTATTGGTTTATGCTTGCATTTATTTCTAATATATTTTTGCATACTCAACATATGAATATAAGATTTTATTAAAAAAGCATGCATGTACATAGTTTTAAATAAAGCAGTATTACATTCACGTCATGAAATCTCATTGTGAAACAAAGTTATTAAAATAATGTAACAACAAATTATCAGAAACATGACTATAGTTTCATTAATAAAAGCATTTAAGCACATTTTTTTTTAATTCTTATTTACAATAAATCAAAAAATATTGTTAACTAGAGATTAATTAAACTTTTAAGCTAAAAAAAAAAGTAATTATTTTCATATTCTGTAATTCACTTTTTTATAATTTCGTTAAAAATCATTTAAACAATGTATACTTAATTATTGTATTTATGTAATGAAAAATCATAAAATTTTAAAAGTTTCTCTTTTTTTAGTATAAAATGGAATTTCGAAATATTTACAATAATTTACAGTTAAAAGTAATTGCTTTCAAAATTTGTGAAACCTTTATATGCAATTTTATCAAATGCGTTTAAATAACATATTATGCACCAATGTAAAAATCGCGCGCTGAAAGATTATGAATGGATAAATGATATATATTAAATAATTCGTAAATAAAAACACGCTTTTATTTCAAATTGTTTTAAGAACTCCAAAATTAAGCAGTATGTTGATAACATACATGCACTACTTCATCTCAATCAGATGACAAGAGAATTAAAATTCGAAAATAAAATTTTGAAGTGTAGTTTTGGATCCAGTACCCCATACATAAGTCCGTTACTGTTTATGCATATTTTGTCATCAGTTGGTTGGTGTGGTTTTACGTCGCGCAAGTAATGCGCAGTGGGCAACTGTCTGGGACTCACCCCTAGAGGTGGACCGAAGACATGCCATTACAATTTTGATCCTCCACGGAAGAGATGGCTCTCCCGCTTCGGTGACCCCCAGAGGTATAATTTTGACGGGAACATGGAGGACATTGCGGCCACGACAGATTTTACGTGCACCAGCCACCATTAGTGTACACGACGGCCTTTGCCGGCTCGAGTACCGAACCCGCAATCTTTCAATTACGAGCGCGGCGCTCTACCGCGGCCCTTCAGCTTAATAGGAAGAAAACGAGATACAATAATATTTGGTGTTGAGTTGGGGGGGGGGGGGCACGGATCCCTCAGGACATCACTCCTATGTCCATTACTATTTCGGCACGTATTATTGTAGTATATTATACAAGCTCAGTCAGATGACAGGAAGAGTGCGAAGATTCAAACCTTATATTTGACCAACACACATAAACAATCAGCACCCCACATATAAATCAAAATATGGAGGTAAATAAAAGCGTGTTAAAAAACGTGCAATTAATTTCATAATTTAGAGGAGACGTTTTATATATTAGTGACTATTTAAACGCATCATTTTAGAAATTTATATTTTCATTTAATATTTTAGTTAAAGAAGTGACTAAAAGTTTACATTTTACTTTTGACATTATATTTAAATAAGAAAAAAATAATTAAGTTATCAATTATATTTTCTTTCGTACCTGTACAGTTATGTAGTGAAATGCATTTAATGCAATGTTAATTATCAATGCTGAATTTACACGATAGAAGCGCATATTAAAATCTAGAAATTTAGAGAAATTCATTTCCTTGTTAAAAAATATTTGTTTCCCTAAGTATTTAAATACATTTGGAAAAGAAATATTTCTAAAAAAAAAATCCTGTTTAATTTAAAACACAACAACTTTATAAAAATTGTGTATGTTGCCAGAATTAATTAATTAGAAAAAAAATAGCATGTATTATTTTAAAAATTGTGCTAATCATAATATAAATTCATTAAAAAGGCTTTTAAACAGTGCTAGCAAACAGTTATACAATAAATATTTGAAACATTACATTCATGCGATTAAGATGAGCGTTATAATTAAAAAGGCATATTAGAGAAAATTATACCATCTGACATTTTTACAATTAAACAATAAATTGTATACTTTACAATTTCAAGATCTTGTCTATATAAAAGTTAGCATACAATTTCTTCAATATTATTAAAATGGTTTATTAATATCACATATTGTTATATCACAATCGTGCATTGAATGCACGTACTGAATATATGCAGTAAATTATAAATAAATGCCTATACTAATTTTGATAGTCAAATTTGAAGTGCAATATTTAATTTCATTAGAATGCAATTAAATAGTATATTTTCATTTAACGTTTCACATTTTGCTATTTAAGCACCTATTTATGCTTATTTATTTTTGTAACAGAACAAGCTGCATATGCTTACAATACCTGACCTGTTAAAACAAATATTTAAGTTTTTGAAACGTCAATACACAATTTCATTATATGGTCAGTGGTCCAGTGATTGACAGGCTCCAGTAATTGACATCTATCCCGAAATAAATAAGAAAAATAATCATATTTTACACATAAGAATTTTAAGTCAAACACTGGAGCCTAGGGTGGTAATAACTGATAAAATGAATAACTAGCAGTGTCAAACACTGGAACATAGGGTGCCAATTACTCATAAAATGAAAAACTGGCAGTGTCAATTACTGGAACATTGAGTGGGTGTCAAAAATTTATTAAAAAAATAATTGTTATCAAATGTATATAATTTAACACATATGGTTCTGAATGTCTTTCATACCATATGTACTAACTTAAGATTTCTAAAAATATTTTCTGATGATTAGAACATTAAAAACATCAGATATTACTCTAAAAGTGTCAATCACTGAGCACTTACCCTAAATGCCTTTAAATAGTTTATTACACGGTATGTTTACCGTGTTTTAATAAATCCATTAGAATTCCTTAATGATATAATCCTATTATAAAGAAAAATTAATTTGAATTTTTTTTTTTTTTTTTTTTTTTTTTTTCAGGTTTTATATCATATTTGACACTCAGCCACCGATGGCTGACGCGGCACTCAACATGTTAAAAGCGTATACGGAAAATATGCTTTATAATAAATTAAAAGGTGTACGAGTATGACGTACATTCAGTTTGGAAGAGAATAGTGAAATATTTTTTAGAAACCATTTATATGCATATCTCCGCACTTTCTTTTTTTTAAACACAATAAAAAAATCCACATATGCTTACAGTCAGTTTCAAATAATAACAATTAAATTATGTTTACAAATATAACATTTTATTATATTTGTATAAAATAAACATGTTAAAATTTTATTATTAAATTGAATCAGGGAAGTCAATTAAATAGAATAATTGAAAATTGAGGCTAATCTACAGTTATCTTTAAAAACAAAATAATTGCATATGCATGCATTTTTTTAATAGCAATTTCCATATGGTAATAAATATCCATATTGAATTTTATTTAAAAAAAAATAATAAATAAACAAATAAATTTTAAATCTGTATAACGTTTATATAGCAGATATTTGAAATCTGTATATTTCATCTGTGCAATGAAATCTCATACTGAAATTTAGAAGTAAATTAGGTCTTTCAAGCCTCGCAGCGTTTCTAAACTTTTACTCTCATTTTATTATAGTGTCACCACAATTTCAATACAATAATTTGTAACAAAATATTTTAGCATTAAAACAGTCAAAAGTACACGAGATAAAATTCTTATTGACAGTACTGGCTACAATATAATAAAGGTAAAATTTTAGGAACGCTGTGAAGCATGGATCTTTTGTACTTAAACTATTACACTGAAAAAATTTTCATCTATGCTCATAATCATTTACAATTATAAACAAATATTTTTATAGCTTCCAACTTGTACATTTTTCTATCAGTAATTTTTAAAAGAAATTATTATATTATATATATATATAAGCGGTTTTTTGCGATTAAACGTCATGAATATTTACAGAGAAATAGTGGTGTTAGAAAACCGTTGACATCTAAGCATCCCTTAAAATTTCATACTCTGGTCGTGCAGATTACTTTTAGATAGATATTTCATTTTTCCCCTTATGCACGCAGTACAACAGGTGTGTTACTTTGAAATGTTTTTGAATTTGTTTCTGTTGTACGCTTATTTTAACATAAGATTTTGGATTTAAAAAAAATTGCAGTTAACTAGTCATCAAACAGAAAAAAATTTCCATTATTTAAATTAAAAAAAAAAAAATGGATATACTTACAAATATTATATCATAACAAATATCCTTGTATGAAATATATACACAGTGCCAACTTTTTTTTGTACCGGAAAATTTTACTAGAAATTTTTAAATGAGTTTCAAATATATATTGGTGTTAAAAAACGGTACAAGTTGACACATATGCATATAGTTTCATTAAAAAAAATCTTTTCTTTCCTTTTTTTTTTTTTTTTTTTTTGTTAATTAAATGTCATTCTCACATTCATTATATGAAAACGCACAGTAAAATTTAAAAAAGGTTACGAAATATGTTTTTTAATAAACATTTTAGAAACTGTTTTAGAGTTTACGAGTAAACATTTAAATTCTGTTCTTTTAAATATTTAATAGCATAAAGGAAATAGCTCTACATTTTGAGTTCGTAAGTATATGCATAAAAATATTTGCATGTGCTTATAATAATATCATCTAGAAATGTTACATTCATTCGATATAAATGCATAACTTTTAGAAATAAATTGATAAATGGTATATATTTTAATTAAAAAAAAATTGAATGTTTTACTGTAAGCATTTAAATGATTAAATTATACATTTTAAAAATTATATTAATGCGATATAAATGCACAAGTTTTAGAAGTTAATTTAGAGGAAATTTTATATTCAGAGCTGCCAACCTAATCCGGCAAATTTTTAGTAACGCCCCTTTTTCTACACCACTTAATTTTTAGAGCAGTTCTCTTTAAATATATCTACGATGAATTAAAAAGAAAAATACTCTAAAAATTAAGTGGTGTAGGAAAAGGAGCGGTACTAACAATTTGCTGGATTAGGTTGGCAGCTCTGTATATTTAATTTCTAAAAACATATATAGAACGTTTTTCTGTAAGCATTTAAATGATTAATTATAAATTTTAAAACCATTGCCAAATCAAAAAATATTATACAACAAAAATTTTTGGTCAATGTTACATTCATTATTAATTTAAAACAATCATATTTACGTACTTTGTGAACTATAACCCTTTGCCGGCGCTAACGTTTTAAGGTGTTTTCTAAACATTGTTGCCAAATTTAGAGACTCGTTTTTTCTACTATCAACAATAATTTGAGGGCTGTTATTTGATATACATAATGGACAAATTACCTCCGAAGTGATTAGGCAACCGTTACAATAAAAATAGTTGTGATGTTGAATGAAAAAGTCCCTAAATTTAGCAACATTGATCAGAATTGTAAAATTAAATAAGACCGGCAAAGTGTTAATGTATAGTTGCATTATTACAGAATTTGAACTTTGTTATATAAAAAAATAATGATACATGCGATGAAAGCGCATGTTAATGTGTATATTAAAAAGAATATTTAAATAAACAGTTTAGAAAAAAAACATTTAGGTTATTAAAAAGTTCTGCATTTATTTTTAAAGAAAATATTAAAACATTTTTCTTTAAATATTTAGTAATCATTCCTAAATTAATTTATATATATTTTAAAAATGCTTTTTATCGAAAGAGAATATTTAAACAAACATTTTAGAAAAATATTTAGGTTATTGAAAAGTTATGCATTTATTTAAAATAAAAAGTTAAAATACCCTTTTTTTTTTTTTTTAAATATTTAGTAATCATTTCTGAATTATACACACATATTTTAATTATTAAATATATATAATACAATTATTTATATTTATATTTATACTGCGTGAAACTGTAATATGCAGTTTCATACTTTCAATAAAAAGCATTTAAATATTTTTTCAATATTCCAACAATGCTATGGAATTTCAATGAAAATTGAGAACTATATTAATAATAGTTTAAGATGATTTTCAAAGTAATTTGGAAAAGGGCTTTAATGGTTTTGCAGTAATTTATTAAAATCTTTCTAAAAAATTAGTCTACTACTGCACGATTATTTTTTTTATTATTTTTTTTTTTTTAAATAAAACAAATCATGCTTACATTTAATTTTAAACTTCACTAATAATTTATTTTTATATATTGTACAACGTAGTTATAGAATTTCATTAGAAAGCATTTTAAAGTATGTTTTATATCAGTACAACATTTATGCGATAATAAAATGAGATATTTTTAGTTTTATTTTTATGATGAAGGACATTTCGTATGTTTACAATGATTCATAATTTAAAGCAAATATTCCTATAAATTTTGTAAACATTAATATACAGTTTCATCAGAGAATTTAAAGTTTATTGCAAATAAATGTAACAATCAGACAATGAAAGATTATATTGAATATTAAAAGTATATTCATTAAAATGTTTTTTTTTTTTTTTTTTTTTTTTAATAATTTAGAAGAAAATATATGGAAAGTTACGTATATATACAATTTTAATAAATATTGTTTAATTAAGGGTTGAATTCGAAATTTGCATATGTTTATCATAAATTTTAAGTACTAAAATTTCTATAAAGACATTCATGACATAAACAATGAATCAGAATTCCACGATATAGTTTTAAATCAGCATTAATGCATGTAAAAATTCCAAAATTCATCGTCAATTTTTATAAATAGAAAAACCACTATTTCTTTTTATATTAAATAATTTGAAAGAACATTTGCACCAAATACATAAATTTCATTAAAAAAAAAAAAAAAAAAAAAAAAAAAAAGAGGAATAGATAGTTTATTAAAAAAAAAATAAATAAGTTTTTTAATTTAAAGAAAAATAAATCAACCACGTGAAAATCATCAACATACAAATTCGTTAAGAAGCATTTAAATATTATTTATAAAAAAAAAATATTTTCTCCATATATATATTTATTACATAAAATCGTTTACACTATTATGTATAATTAAATTTCTGAATTTTATTATAACACTTTCGCAACTGCTGACGTACATCCACGTCATTTGAAAATCTAATTCCAAAAGTGGGCGTTTCTTTCAAAATTTGTATGTTATTTATTTTTTAAGGAAATTCCCAATATTCATATTTGTACAATCAATATATTATGGATTCAAATTCTTTGATTAGGAAAAGTATAATATAATGTATATTTATTTGTATTATAAATTTGAATTTAAAAAAAAATGTTTTGAAGTATTATATTTTGGGAGATTAACGCCCACAGGCGGACCTTTCTGCCAAACAGACGGAAACATGCGGTCGCGAAAGTGTTAAATTTCAAAAAACATTTTTATTTCATATATAATTTGGGAGAATTTAAAATATTCTAACAAATATTTAAATCCTTTTCTAAATACTCATTAAAATAGTGTTTAAATTTAAATTGTATGTATAAAAAAATTTTAACTATTTGAGTATAACTGAAAAAAATATAATTTAAAAAAGAAATTTCCATTGTGTGAAACAATATAAACTCAACATTTTAATGGTGTTTTATCAATGTTGCATTAATTTTATGTAAAGAAAAATAAATAGGCATTGAATATTTTATCTTAAATTTCGAAGAAAAAAAGAATCTAGAATAAATAAGCATACTTGCCAACCATCTCATTATGAACCGTACAATTTTTGGTACCCGCCTTTTTTTTCCCCCACACCAATAATTTTTTAGAGTAATTTTTATCTTATTTAATCGGAACAATATTTGGAGAGAATTACTCTAAAAATATAGTGGTGTGAGAAAAGGGGCGTTTTTTCAGGGGGCGTTAACAATTGTACGGTTATTAATGAGATGGCTGGCAAGTATGAATAAATAATTTAAAAATGACTTAATATCGTTTACTATTAAAAACAAAAAAAAAGTATGTTTTATATCGATGATATACTTATCCAACAAAATGCATAGCTAATATTTTATTTCGGAGCATTTTTAGCCCACTATTACTTAACACTACATTATATATAAAACAATTTCTTCAATATACACCTATGATAAAATAAAAAAAATCCACTTAAAAAAGTATGAAAGGGGGGGGGGCAAAAAATGCTGTGGAAGCAATTAATGTTGACAACTCTTAAAATAGCACACTGAAATTTTAAAAAATATCAACTCCATTATTTAATGTGTTTTATAAATAATTTTATTAATTCTAAAAAAATTAATGCTTCAAATATTAAACAAGATTTTTTTTTTTTAATTATTTAATGTAGAGTTGCCAACCTAATCCGGCAAATTGCCAATACCGCCCCTTTTTCTACACAACTTAATTCTTAGAGTAATTCTCTTCAAATACATCCACGATGAATTAAGAAAAAAAATACTCTAAAAATTACGTGGTATAGAAGAAGGGACGGTACTAACAATTTGCCGGATTAGGTTGGAAGCTCTGCCAATATATTTATTCCATTACGATTTAAGAGTTGTTTTACATTTTTATATAAAAATCAAGTATTAGTTAACAATGATCAATTGCTTTTAAAAATTGATTGAGATTGTAATATACAGGACGTTCCCTAAATAGCGCCGAACTATGCAAAGCCAAAGTCCTCGTTGGGAGTAAATAAAAAAATACCCAAAACACTTTACCTGTACGATCGAACGAGAAAAATACGAAAAAACAAAGTATGACGCCACAGCCGTTGCATGGAAGACAACACCGTATTGGACACATCAACAGCAGTATTTGCACATTTTCGATATGCAATGCGGCACTTTGAACATCTTCCTTTATAAATATTTGCAAATACTGTTGTTGATGTGCCAAATAAAGTATTTTTTCCTAGCACTGGCTGTGACATCATTTTGTTTTTCGTAAACTATGGATCGTACAGGTACAGTTCTTTCGGCATTTTTATGTATTCCCAACGAGGAATTTGGCTGTGCAGAGTTTGGGCGCTATTTATGGGGCATCCCTGTATACAACTGCTTAAAAAAAAAAAAAAAAAAAAGTGGACTGAGGACTATTAGTCTCAACCTGGTATTTTTGCGGTGCCATTTCTCGATAGTTGGACATTTATCGAAAATTTAATAGTTTGAAAGCGATGCTATAATAAAAAAAAAAAAAAAAAAAAAAAAACCGAATAGTTCTCCATCCTAAACTAAATTCTGCTTTTGCCAGAGTTTCATTATATATATATTTTTCGGGGGGGGGGGGAGAAAAGAAAATTAATAATCAGTATCGAAACAAACTCTATCGAAAAAGTTTATAATTTTGAATTAGGAAGTAAAAATAGTGCGCGTGCAAAATGAAATAAAAAGAAGTAAAAAAATAAATTTAATGATTTAATTTTTATATAAATGACCTCGTGCTATCTTAAAAGTAGATGTAAAATTTAAAGTTTATGTGGTGCGTGTGGCATCTATAAAGAATGTTTTAAGAAATAGAATGGAATAAAGAAAGCCGGGATTGTTGGTTGCATTTTGTCATATAGTTTGATTTTGATTTTTTAATTAGTAATAAATTCGCTCTAAAAATAATTTCGGTATGAAAGCTTATATCAAGAGATGTACTAACAAATGTATTTCACTTTTTCCCCCCTGTGTGATACGGTGATGAACGTAAGCGATTCGCAGTTATCATTTAAATGTTGCTTGTAATATTTAAGATTTAATTTCTCAAATCGGAAAAAGATTTTAAAGGCACTTATTTTTACAACAAAATAAAACTTTGCTCATATTCATAATTTTGTTTTACTGTTTGAAAAAGCATTAGTAAACACATTAAAAGCATTTAAAAATGGTAAAATTTATATTAATATTACATTTTCGTTATAGAAACGCATATAAAATATTAAAAAAAGAAAGGTAAAAGATTAAAAAATTATCTGCAACATCTGCAGTTTTGGGGGTGTTAAAGTACTTTTTATTTAATATTTAGATAGCTCTTGCTCAGTCAGAAACTTGCTTTAAAAAAAAGGGGGAAAAGAATAGGAAAAAAAAAAAAAAAAAAAAAGGATGATAACATTTAAAAAAAAGCTAATCATTTATATTTTAATGCATAATGAAAGGTTTATTTTTAATAAATAGTTTGGAGTTTTTAAAAATAGTTTTCATTAGATATTCAATTAAAAATTCATTTTTTTTTTTTTTTTTTTTTTTTATTTACAATAAAAGGAATATTTTACATTTGCTATAATCATTTATAATAATTCATAATAATTTTTGAAATCGCATGAATTATGTGATTTAATTTGAATGCTATAACATTTATTCATGTTATATTAATTGGGTATAAATAATATAAATTACTTAAAAACAACATATTTGCTTTATTATACAAGAAATTTTGGGTTTCGTTAAGATTCTGGACTGCTGGTTTTCTATAGACTTACGCATTTTGAGAGATCCAGGACAATATTTGACTATTTTTAAAAAACTCATTTCAACATCTTTATGTTTTGTTTCAAGTACAGCTCAAAAACTATAATTCACAATTCCAAAAAATGTATAGAGTTAAATAGTTGTACCAAGACAAATATTAGAACCTACCAACTTTCCGTGCACAATGTGTATAGACAGAGCTACAATATTTCGAGTAAAATAAGAAAACAATCGAATCCTTTAACATATTAAGAAAACAGACCATGTCCGCCCTTTTGAAAGACGATTTGTATTATTTCCTAATAACTTTAAGTATCTTATGATCATATAATGTTTAGTTTCTATCTTTCATTTTTAAGTTTATATATAATGAAATCCAAAAACTAAACGAAGATTCATTTAAGACGCCTCACCATTGGCTGGGCGGTTCTGCACTCAAACCTGGTAAGTGCCGGTTTCAACCCCAGGTCACACTTGTCGATCTAGCCGTTCGAAGTTTTCCGTGGTTTTCTCTGAAATTCGCATATGGGTTAGACCACATTAGAAGAACCTCCACGAAGGACCCTAGAGTAGTCAATCGACCTTAAGCCACACAATAACATTTCAAAAGACAATTTTCTTAAATCGTGCCTTTGATGCTATCTGACGGGGAAAAAAGTACAAAATAATTTTACAAATTAAAATTTTATTTGTACACAGTAAATCATTTTTCCTTTTTATGTACAGCTTGCTACCTTCAGGTTCCCCAGGTCTTTAGTTTAAATCCTGTTACATATGGTGTATACAGGTTAATGTAAATTGATTCAATATGGGCATATGAAGACAAAAGACTTTCTAATTATAGGTTTCAAATCTTTTTTTAAAAAACTCAGAAATAATCTATTTTTGGGATTTTAAGCAATATTGCTTTTTTTCTCATGCATATTTTTTACCATTTATTGTGTAAAATTTTGCTTATATTTTTAATTCCATTCCCAATTCATCGTTAATGTGTTTTTTAAATTTCCTAATTATGATTTCATATAACTGCAGAATTAGGGTCAGTATATAGGCCATATCAAATCAAAATAAAAAAATGAATTCCTAGGATATTTATTGGGGTATCATTTTAAAATGTTTAAAATAAAATTTAAGTAAAAAATCATTTTTTAAAGTAAAGTTAGAAGCTTTTTATTGTGAAGCCTTAAAAAGCATAAAATAAAATTTATTCTGGCAAAGACATGCTAAAAAGAAATGCAAGTTTCAACGCTAAGAAAATCTTAGGGGGGAAATATAGGCACTTTCCTATTGCAAAAGATGAAAATTTTTTAATGTTCAAAATGTTTTAAAAAGCTTTAGAGACCAATACTCTTAGTTATTAGTTTTTGTCTAATCATTTGTTAAGCCACAAATTTCAAACGTCTCGACCACTCATAATCTGTAATTGAGCTTTTTTTTCTTTCAAGTGGTCCTACAATTAATATTAGGCTCTTTATTTTACGAATGTGAATAATGCAGTTCATTTTGTTATAATTCATTTACTTTCCATTCATTAAATATCATTTATTCTATAAATAAACACAATGCACATATTTTGCTAACATGAATAATATTTGTTCATTTCGTTGTTTCCTTTACTTTTCATAACACCATTAATATGATTCATTTACCACTTACTGGTTACAATGTATAAGATACTTTTTACTTATTCATATAAACGAAACCTAAATGCCACATGTACCATTTTAATTCGGAGCATGCTGTATTTGACATCAAAACCATCTACAACATTTTTACCAATCTAAAAAAATATTTACAAATGTTCCTCTAAGAATTGAGAATATAACCGAAATCTTAAATACTAAGGAGTCTTATTAAAAAATAATAAGATTGTATATCGCATCGTTCACATGGCATTCTATTACTCTACATTTGAATGCTACATAGCCAGATTTCAGATTAAGGTGCGAGATCCATGGAGTAAGATAATGAAGTTCAATCAACTTTAAATGTAATCCAAACTAAGTTGGATAACAGTTTTATTTGACATAATTCTGTGCATGAGGGAATAACACCCCCGTCAATTGTAGTAACTGCACTTATAAAAATTTTAATTACAACCTTGAATTTAAAATTTACTGTAAATTATTCCGACAAATTTAACTAGCAATGTATCTTGAAACTTATCATTCTTCATCAGACTTTCAAGTGGCAACCGCATTCGAACTTCAAAATAAGAAATTTGAATTTCCTGCAGCTATTTGTTTAAGTTACACAGCTAACAAACATACTGATCAATCTGTAAAAGTTTGTTTTTCGTATTCAGGGGACTCAAAACGTGATAATATAAAATTAGAGCTGAATATCGAACATAAAGAAATAATTTTCAGTATGGCTATGAGAAATTAATTTTCCTTCCTGAACATTATTCCTCGACATATTAAATTGAAGCGAAGCAATTCTAGCAATTACATTCAGTAAAAAACAATGTTTAATTTCCAATAGTCCTGTGCATTTTTTAAGCTATATACACTTCCCATAGTGTATATAGCTTAGGAAATTAGTTAAATTTAGTCCATAGGAGAAAAACATAACAAAAACACTTCCGGTTTCATACAAGTATATAGTGCTAATATATCCGAAGACTATGGACATCCCTGTAAACGAATTATAAATTATTTTTATACTACAATCTACACAAAACATTGCATATGTAAATATTTTTAAAAGTTTATTTCATTTTTTAATGGCAGCTTATAGATGGCACACTGCATAAAATTTGCCAATAGGCGTACTATCTTTGAATTTTCTTGGATGGCCCTGTACCCGAAAAATTTAGAGTAACATCACGATACGATACCGATTTAGAATAACGAGTTGAAATTTTTCCGACTATTTGTTCTTCATATATGCTGATAAGTAACACTGATCAACAGCTAAAGAGATTCAGATTAAAAAAGGGTCCTCAAAATTTGTAAAAAACAAAAAAATTTAAAAATTTGACCCAAAATAATTTCTTTATACATATGTGGATAAGAGAAACTTTTTTTTAACACTTTATATGGGATTGGCCTAAATAAATTTTGTTTAATAAATACTCTGTACTTTCTTCTTTTTACACTTCGCATTTTTCAACCACAAGAGTTGAAATAGCTCACGTTATCCGATATCCCCACTTATTTCAAACCAATGCTATGTAGTAAAATTCAACACATTTAAACATACCTTAAGTATTCAAAGCATTACTTATCACTAGCTGGCTTTGCCCGTTGCGCTAGTCCCTGTATCGCTGGTCCCTTTGTCCCTATTCGTTGGTTCCTATATATTTTTTATAATGAGTCTTCATTCTATATTTATAAAAAAAAAAAAATAAGCTTCAAAAACTTCAAGTTATCGTTTGCTACATAGAACTTATCTTAAAAATAATTCTTTTGCCAAACTCTCGAGTAGCAACACGATTAAAAAAAAAAATGTTCTAAGAAAAGAGAGCTTGTAGTTGTTTTTCAGACAAATAGGATATTTATCAGTAGTCTATATAATCTATACGAAATTGCGCAATATTACCGAACAGTCATTCATCTATCAACACAGTTCAAATCGCCAAAGATAAAAACATGGCATTTGGACAGTTGGTTCTTTTCATGACGTGGTGTCTCACTATAAACGGGTTTAATGAAATTTAACTCATGGGTTTGAAAGGTAAAGTCGAAGACATTTTTGAACATTTTCACCACATCACTGCAGTGGTTTTCATTGAAGCTTTAAGTTGAGAGATATGTTTTCTCTTAACCTTAATGGGCTCTTCCCAGCGTCGTCTGCTCAACACGTAACAGAGGAAAACGAATAATCGAATTCTGAGAATCAAATTCAATTAAATATTGTTCTTAAGAACAAAAATTTTAATATTTAAAATAAAAGTAATATTGTGCATTTGTAAACAGTAAAATAATTGTATTTGTAAATTTAATAATTTTTAAAGAACAATGTGTTTATTTTTACCTATAAGAATCGATTTTTGTATATTGTAGTGTAACTGTAACATTAACTGATCTAACGATAAATAATAGCTTCTTGTGGAATGTTTACGGATTATAAATTGAAATTTTAAAATGTTTTAATTTAATTTCATAAAAGGTGTTACAACAAGTTAATTAACTTAGTTACTGGTCTAAATGGATTTACGTAGTACGATATTGCACTGTCACTGATTTAAGTACCAAAAATCAGAGTATTTAAACATGGTCTTCATGAACATCAATAACAGGTATAAACTAAATGATGATTGTAAATGTATACAGCAAACAAAAGATGATGAATAATGATATAAAATGGATTAAAAATGATTTATAAAACAATAACACAGATTAAATACGATTGATAAAAAATAAGAATAGAAAATGTTATTTCAGCAACCGCTCTAGATAAGCAAGACTTCGTCTGCTATTTGTTTTTCCTCTATCATGTGACCTCTGACGTCAGGTGGGAAGAGTCCATTGAAAGGTGAAAGATAAATGTGAGGGAAAGAAGGAATCTAACAATTTTACCCTTTTTGTACGAGTAAAAATAGCAGTGGTTTCCAATAAAAGCTTCATGTTTAGCAAAATGTTTCTTCTTAGGCCCTAATTAAAGTAAAATTTTAGAAACTTACGATATTTAACCCTTAACGGTGGAAACGTTCCAGCAAGTCTACCCGTTCTTCGCTCGGGAAAAAAAAAAAAAAAAAAAAAAAAAAAAAGTGGTTTCATGTAGAAGTGTAAAATGTATAAAGATGTCTCCTCTTAGGCCGCTATTAAGATAATATAAGAATCGTCCGGAATTCAACACTTAAGGAGATAATCGGGGGTGTTTAGCATTTCTACACATTCTTTACACGTGGAAAAAATCACAGTGGTGTTAACAGAATTTTTCAACAGATTTGAACAAAGATTGGTCTTTAATGGAATTCAATGATCCTTAGTCAACAGGTCAAATAAATTAGCAATTTTTCTTTTTAAAATTTTTTCCCCGAGAAAAAAAAGGGGTAGAACTCCTAACTGTATTATAAATGTATTTGGATTTAAAATTACTATTTATTACCATTTATGTTTTCGCTTTAGTGGAAGCCCCGCAAAATAAAAGTACTTTTTCTATCGAATTACTTCTCAGAAATGACGCGATTTTCGAAGATGATAGTACTTCATTTGGCGAATTTTCTTAAAAAGGGACGCTATTTTAAGGTGTAAAAAAATTGATTTCAATTATATTTAAACACTAAGTCATTTTGACATAGTCACAGTAAAATGTTTGGATCACATGGATGAAATTGTGAAGAAAGTTATTTAATAATTTCACATCTTTCTAGTTTTGAATTTTTATTAACCTCTACTTAGGGAGAAAGCATACATTAGAAGTAATATACATATCAAATTAGAAGTTTCCAACTACAATAGTACTGAAGAAATCATACAAAAACATTGTTTCCAAAAGGATCTTTCCCTCCCCCTCCCATTGCCCATGAAACATCTACAGTGCTTCAACTATGGTCATAAGCAGTAACTGTGCCCTGTTTATTTCAAATTGGCCCAGTGGTTTAGGAGATTTAAGGCATAGCTGCATACATACAAAGAATTTTATTTATATAAAGACTATTCCCTTTTAAAGAAATATATATTTGTTTTAAATACTTATTTTAGAGATTTAAAACGTTTATACTTTATACAAGTTATTTTTCAGGAGGCATATCAATCAGCAATATCAGCCAATGTTATGAAAAACTATAAGACTCGAAATAGTGATTGTTGATGACACTATCCGGTATTTCCGAGACTGACTGTAAAATTACATGGCAATTTTTATGTATACAGGGTGTACACTAAATTGTTCTCAAGCCATTTACTGCGGAACAGCTGCAGTTATTCATAAAGGTGGTTTGTGTAGATATATTAAACTGGCTAAGAGCTGTTAAATGTAACCGATTATAGTGCTACCTGATGAAAAACAGCGGAGATAGTGTTTCCATCTCTAAAACATAGGAGAGGGGGGGGGGGAGTTAAATTTGTAGAGCATCATCGACGTACTACAGGATGACCTTATAGCCACGAATGCGGGAAATAGTACACTTTAAAAGTACATTACCATAACAATATTCTATTTGTTAGATGGAAGGGAATTTGAAATTGACGTTACGAGACATAGAAAACGTTAAATAAAAATTTTAAAGAAAGCGTTACATAATATTTCTGTAGATCATTTTTTTAAATTCTGAAATTACGTAAACAATTATAGTATGTTTAAGACTAGTTTCTGCTTTTGAAAACGAAAACCGATGCAAAAAAAATAGAGAAAAATAAAATTAGTACAGTCAAAAAATATAAAAAAACTTTTCACATTGTGATTTACAAGAGATATTATGATTTTACACATTATCTTGTAATATGATGTTTTAATTTATAATGCTCAGAGATAAAGCATGTAGAAATTGCATGTAAATTTATGAAAAATTTTAAACAAATAAAAAATTTGGACAAACTTAGACATTCGGCTGCACCTCTATCACCGATTATTTGCTATAACATAGTAACATCTAGCAGTTCTAGTTTAATTTTTTTTCTAAATTAGTAATTTAAAATTAATCTTAGTGAACTGATCATTTTACACTAATTTCGGGGGAAATTTTAAATAAGCAGCTCGATGTGACTAAATTTTAAAACGTGTGTTTCACAGTTATCTGCCATAAAAAATAACATAGCTGACAAATTTTGTGTAGCCCTGTATGACTTAAATTTCATATATAAATGAAAAGTTTAAAATTTGATTTAACGGCAGAAATTCATAGCGCACCATTGAAAAAGTTTGAGTATGTCCAAATAGATTTTAATTATTTTAGTTAGCTCTGCCAACGAATCTGGTCTATTGTTACTTAAAATTCAAATTAAGAGTTATAAACAAAGCGCATATTTAATCAAAGTTTTTATTTGTCCATCTTTATATACAAAATGCAAATTAACTATTTTAATATTGGGAGGGAGGAGGGGGCACAGTTTTCAAACAGAGAAAAAAAAAAACTTGTCCTCATAAAGGGCAACAAAATTTGTTGGAATTATACACTAACAAATATAAATCTTTTTCGTATAGTTTTAAATACTGTTGAAGAACCTACGGTGATCCGTTATTATATATGCAACTTCAGAATGAAACCGATTAGTGCGTACTGTTTCAAATATATGAAATTTTAACATCCCATTTGTGTAATTCATTAAAATGCATATATTTCTTCTTTTATGTATGAAAGATAAACATATCCATTACTGATGAAAAAATAACGGAAACGTGTTACTTAGTAGAAATACCTGTATCAATTTTTAACATACATCTGCACAAAGATAATATAAAGTTCTTTCAATCATCCGTTCATTATTTTCTTTTCCTATAAATAATATTGTTGAAAATACACATTTAATAATTAACACATGTAATACGTAACCATGGACTTTTTTTTTTAATATAAAAAGGGTATAATTAATTCTATGCATAATTTTCTACAGACATTTTTTTTCTATGCTAATTTTACGGTACGAAATACAGCGTAACAATGCTAAAAAAACTCTTAAAAAGAAACATCGTGTAATAACATCCCATAAGTAATAACATTTTTGTGTGTGTGTGTGTGTCCCTGCATAATCTGTCAGACACATTGAAGTAAAAATATTTACCTGACTCAAAAACTTAGTTATATTTATACTTGCATGCACCGAGAAAGCTATCATTAAAATCTGTCTCGAGAGGGAAGTACAAACTTAAAATTATTCTCTATAATAAATAACATCAGAATTATTTTATATAGCTCCGTTATCTCATTAACTTTATGCTTGAAGTATTAGTTTCGTTACGCCAAAGGCAATGCAATGAAATGCTAATATGCCTTTAAATGATATGCAAACATTTTATATAGATTGAAAGTTATTATCTGACTTAGAGGAACTGATTTATACGTTTACTAAACTAAAATTTCTTAATATTATTTTCTTGTATATACATGGACACATCTAATGTGTAACATGGTCTTTTAAAATAGCATACAGTCCAGTTGAATAACGAAAGTTTGAGTGCTGATGAATGACATCAAAGCTCAAGTGATGTAAAAACTGAAAGTTATGCCTTGAATAAAGTTGTTACATTCGAGAAGTTTCGATAAATTTACGCATATTTTCTAGCAACTATTAACTTGATAAAAGGGCCACGTTTACAGAAATTTGGAGCAGGATTGCAGAAAATAACATACTGCAGGTTAATTTGACAATCCTTACACAGTGGCGAGTCTCGATTTCTTTAGTAACATCGACTTTTAAAAATTTATTTTAAAATGTTTGAATGCTACGATATACGAGCCACAAATACATATAAATCAAAATTATACGGCTAATAACTCAAATATTTGCATCATATTTCACGTCAATCAAATTATCATTGTACCCAGTATTGTTACATCAAAAGGAATTTGTTACATTTGTAGACAAATATTTAGAGGGTCTCCTTATCATGCTTCGAATGAATATATAATTTGTTTACCCTATACGGACGTAAAATACAGAACCAAATTTTATACTTCATAATGCATATTACGGGTGGAATTTTTCGTAGCCATGTACAGTCGGTAACAAAAGTGTCCGAACACTTGCAAAAATTCCTATGTAAAAAAAGTACACTTAATGCGGCGCTGTTAAATAAATCCGTATCGAATCATGTTCTTACACTGACTAAGAATAGGATTCGACAAGGATTTATTTAACAAAACCGTATGAAGTGTACTTTTTTTACATAGGAATTTTTGCTAGTGTTCGGACACTTTTGTTACCGACTGTAAACTAAATAAACCCATTTTTCTGCTGAAACCCTTGTAGTAGGCATTTTAATAGAGCCTAAAAAAAGTAATTTAACGACGTTTAAAGAAACATTTTTGAAAATTCTATGAATAGATTAAAATAAATAAACATTATTTACTGCATCCCTGTACACGAAGGTCGTACTCTGGATGCACGAAAGACTCTTCCAGTTAATTTATTTAAGGCATAAATATTTGTTCCAAATTCGAAGACAAACTATTTCTATCGTTGTCCACGTAAATACAAAGAGAAAAAAAACTTCGACAACAAAGCCATTTTAAGACTCAGTAAAGAAATGTCATACATGCTTCGGTAATAATTCAGAAACTGGCTGCAGTAGGTCGCAATGAAATATTCTTGCATCTCATTTCAAATATTTTATCTTTAAAACACTCATCGCTCATAGACAATTTGTGCTTATCAAAACTTTATATTAAAACAATGATTAATATCAAACAGGCTTTAATAAGAATGAAAGAATGAAAAATCATGCAGTAGACATTGTTAACCAACACTTTCCAACTGTATGTACATGTGTCGTATAACTTTCAATATTCTTTGCCTACGTTATCATACAGCAGACACAGAAATACTAATAAGTATACAGATTTCAGAATGTTAACAATACATGTGAATTTCTTTACGATTCTTAAAGTAGAAAGTTACTTAAATGCTTTTTTTTTTTTTTTTTTTTTGGGGGGGGGGGGGAGTTTTTACCTGTACACAAACTAGTTGTGCAGGACCTATTAATGTTATTTTAGATATGCAACATTCCATAGTGGACTTCATTAATGTATAACTACGGACACTGGGTGGTGGAAGACATGCAGATAGAAAATCGGATAGACAGATAAATTAAAATCATATTCACACTTAAAAATTGTTCGGAAGTGTTAAAACGCTTATCGTAAACGAAAATGCAATTCCAGCAAATTTTTATTAATAGCTTTTAATGTAACTGAATATTTTTATGTGGCCCAGTAGTACTAGTACTAATCATATTCTATAGAAAGCATTCTTTTGTGCATATGAATAATGTATTTCAATAAGCTTTGTGCAAAGTAAGTTATTAAAAATTTGGTGTTTTGTAGAAATATTTGTCATAGAACGCAATGCTTTGGAATTCTTTCAGGTGTCCCTGTACACAAACCAGTTGAGGTATTCACTCCATTTTCAATAGCGAACATCCGATATTGAACTTTAATAACATATCAATTTCAAGATATTCTATAAATATTTACGGGAATAAGAGTGCGGACAGACAAATAGACAGATACACAAACTGAAATCATTCATACTTAAAGAGTGTTAGAAAGTGTTAAAAATGTAAACGAAAGTGCAATTTGAGCGTATTTTTACCATGTTTTTATCAACTTCAGGTCTTGTTTGTGCATACAGTACAAGTCTTGCAATCGATTTTTAACTGACTTCAGGACTAGCTACACATTTGAAATTTCAGGATAGTTCAGAACACTGTGAAATTCATTTTTTTTAATACTTTTAGCCAATTGTTTTGGGTTCTTGCTGCCTTCGGTAGCGTTACCAGTACAAAGCTTTCAATCTATTTTTAATTAACTTCCCGACTAGCTAGGCATTTGAAACTTTCAGGATAGCGCAGAACACTGGGTACTGGTAAAAGAAAAAGTAGTTAGATACTTTTCATCGATAAAGGGCGCTGTACTAACACGTAACAAGTATGCAAAACAGAGTCCAATATATTGCACAATTTTGCGATTAGAACAATTCACTTCTTATTTCCCCTCTTACTTGTGCATACATGAAGTTGTATTTACGACGATGACTTGAATAATAAAGCGTAATGGGTGTAAGAGTTTTTTCTCGGTTAAGAATCTCAGACTGAAATTGCAGTTAGCAGTGTTGTAAATAGTTTGCAAACTAATTTGTAGAGATTGTGGACACATAGGAGTAAAGTATTTGTAAAAATTTGCATTCAAACATATACAAATTTTTCTTTATAGAAATGTGAAATTTTATAGCTTCAAGGAGAATTTGAAAAAAGTAAAATATCAGTTTTAGAGAGGAGATTTAACCACCGCGAGTTGAAAAATATATATTGTGTAATAAATATTAAGGGCGCAAATTTCTCCATAGGTTAACATGGACTTTCAATGACACTGGTGAGCCCCGAGCCGTAACTCTATCTTAATCCAGAGAGCCTTAATCCAAAATTTCAGCCCCGTTAAAAAACTAACGATGAATTTTACTGCAGCGATATTTGTTGTACTGCACATGGCTTTCGTTACGGAGAAAAAACAAACCTTTGAATAAATTGCTTCGGCACATAGGAAATGTTTATATCAAATTATTTTACAGTGTACAAGGTGAGGATGCGGGATAAGATTTTCACCAAAACAAACTTAACCCCTTCCACTCCAGGGACGTACGTGCGTACGTCCTAGTGTTAATGGCCATTAATACCATGGACGTACGTGCATACGTCCAAAGAAATTATACGATACAATAAGCCCAACGTTTTAGTGGTATCAGAGAGAGTTATTTTATTTGTCATATGGTATTTTGAAATTGTATTTTCATTACTGACAACTAGATGGTGTTAGTAGTTTCGGTGACCTATTAGTTTCGGCTACGCCAGTTGTTTCGTGATTTCTCGCGGCTGCGGTCGTGTGTAATTTTTGCTCCTCGATTTTGTGTGTTTTGCCGGTGTTTGAAACTGTGAATAATGTCTGATTCTAGTGAATCGGATAGTGATTATATCCCCGATTATGACGAACTTGAAGATTATAATGATGACTTTACAACAAGGGAAGACGGCGAAAGTGATGGCAGTGGTGATGAGCCACTTTCAGCAGTCATTGCTATAAATAATTGAAATACTTTGATATGTATTCATATTTACTACCTTCATTAATTAAATATATTTACTTCACAACAAAATGCACATTGTTACTTCGTTATGTATTGCATTATTTCAAAATTATAATCTGGTATTTCACATATTTATACTACAGCTAGCCTGGAGCGGAAGGGGTTAATATACAAAAATCAATACAACGCAAGACGATTATGAGCGAAGAATTAACTCAAATATTTTTAGTTGTTAGGAAATAACTAATTTACTGGAAAATGCAGTAATTGTTAACTCATCCGTCATGCTATAAATAAACAAAATACTGAATGATCAGCCGAAAAAAGGGAAAATATACTAGTTTATAGTAATATAAACCTCAGTTCACAGATGCGTTTAATGTTGAAATCAAATTGTTTAAGTTAAAAGCATCCCCGTGCAATTTTAAATTAATACATTTGACCATTTGTTATAAAAACATTGTTTTAATATACTCTGCCTCGTACCCTAGCTATGTGTCAGTAATATCATTGATTATATTTGGACAGATATGAAAAGAAAAATTCGAAATGGAAACCAGCCAGGAAGTATAATGAATAAATTAAATTATTCAGTCTATATGAATGAATAAATATGACAGTAAGGAGTATTCATGTCATAATTATGCGCAAAAATTGAATTGAAACTCTAGGAAGAACATATTGGAGAAATGTACGATTAAAAAAAAAAACTTTATTAACGGACAACGGGGAAAATTGGTCAGAGAATGGTACTGAAGGTCCCTTTTCTGTAGACTGATGAGCTGCTCAATTTTAGCAGCAGAGGCTGATATTTAAAGTAAATTATTAAACATTTATTTTAATATAGATATTATATTTACTTTTATTTATATTGCATAAAACCCTAAACGTAACTTTGCCTCTATCCTTGAAAGGGAAGAAAGGGTAGGGGAAATAATATTTTTCTTCTATTAATTTTATTGAATGGATTAAGTTATTTCTGAAGGATAGATCATTTAACTTCTCTTAAAATCAGTTGCCCCCTTTCCCCAGTTAATTATAATTATGCCTAAAACTTTGCACGAATTATGAAAAAGGTTAATTATATTGCAAAAAGGGAAAAAAATGTTTTGGTTACAATATAACACACTTCCAAGTTAGGGTGTAATCTCCAATATTATTTTGCATATAATACGACTGGAAAAGCCACTTCATGTTATTTTAACTTTCACATCATATTACGTCTGATTTTGTTCAGATTTTTTTTTGTTGTTTGTTTCAACAAAAATCATTTTCAAGTTTTTTTTCCTCCCTAAAAAAAATATTTTTCTAAAGTGCACAATAAAAAATCTCAATTTGTACGAAGTATTCGTTAACCATGACAACATCCTCACAAGTGCAGACTGAACGAGTCCAGTGTTAAAGTAAGGGGTGATAACCCTTGGTGAGAAAATGGGCAATAAGGGAACAACGAATATTGGACGTTTACCAAATCCCAATCTATTTGGTCAATTTTGCACTCAAAAATCTTTGAACTCATCCTTATTGCTGTTCGAAGGAAACGTGGTTACACTATAAATATCCCCTCCCTTTCTTATCTCTCCTCCCTTGCTTTGATAAAATCGAAGCAGACTTGACGCATGCTTAACCCCTTCAACTGAAATGACGAGTCCAGCTCGTCATGAATTTCCCGACACTAATTATGTTCTTATAGGTATATATAAGAAAAAAACATTCATATAAATAGGGAAAACAAATACTTTTAATAACAAATTATTTGAGCAACAAAACCGTAAGTTTCTATATCAATCCCTCTTGTTAAAACTAAGAAAATTAAATTGTCTGCATGAACAGTGCTGTCTGAAAATAAACTGCAGTTCAAGGGGTTAATAGCAGCTCTCATTACACTAACGAAAAAACAAACAGTATATTTTACTCTGCTCGGGCGATACAGTTCCAATAGGAATACTTTGGAAAAGAACTCGTCAATAGTTTTAATAACTTATGATTAAACCTTGATCTAAAACAAAGTTATGTTCCATCGATATGTTCCATTTAAAAAAAATCCTATAGTGACATTGTTCCTAAGATGTCGTCTGTAGGGTACAAAATTTGCTTTAATATTCAGTGTTATACTTCTCCAATATGAAAATTAAAGCACACTTAAGTACTCAATGCGTCTTTAAATAAAGTGTATAAAAAATTAGTTTTAGGGAGGGTGAGGGGATTCAATAATTTTTATTGCACAGAATTTAAACAATTATTTCAGTTTTATTTATTTTTAATAGAACTGGTAAAAAAAAAAAAAAAAAAAAAAATGTTCTAAAATAATCATTTTTTAATACTGTAACTGATTACTTCAGTTACAGTGAGTAAACTTAATTTCTTTAAATAGTAAAAAATAAAAATTTATAAACTTCAATACGAGACATAATGATATATTATTGTATTATATCAGGTTTCATTGAAAACTATTGATAAAGTATGAAAGGATATTTTAACACGAAATACGCTGGCAAGGTTAACTCACTAATTAAAAGGAATGCAGTTATTTTGTATATTACGCTTATAGCATTTGCATATTATCTGGTCAGTAATTTAAGCAAAACCGAAGCCATGGCCAAGTGGCATAATATACAGCTGAAAACAAAAGCTGAATGACATTTTTATTTTAAAAATCAGAAAAAAAAAAATTGCTGAAATAAAATGTTATGTTATTACAAATACACATCTACATTAGTTTGCAGACGATAAAGTGAAAGAATATGTATTATAAATTTAATGTGCAATAAAATTATCAAAATAAAGAAAATCAATTATTAAACACTAAGAAAAAAATCATGTAGTATACATTGATTATTAATATTTTACGACTGTACGTAATCGCTATGTCATTTAACCATCAATATTGTTTACCTACGTTATCACATAATAGACAGAAAGGCAGATTAATTCAATTCATAATCTCATTAAAACTTTTTTGAAAAATGTTAAAGACAAAAACACACGGAAATGCAATTCCAGCAATTTCCAATCGTAGCCTATTTACCTGAATATTTTAGTGCAGTCCTGTAAATCTGAAGGCTAAGCATATCCTAGTTTATGTAAAACATATTACCACATATAAACACTATATGTCAATGTCATGTTTTTCGCAGTAGAGAGTTATTTAAATGGCTTATAAAAATGCCTTGGCATTATTTTCCGTGTCCTAGTGCACAAACAAGTTTTATAAGGCTTAATGTCATTTTAAGTAAAGAATGTTCCATAGTGAACTTAAATAACCTCATTTTTAAGAAATTTTGAATATATTAGACATGAAGTGAGCAGCCGGACAGGTAGTGTATACGTCTGACTATCCGTCTAATTCAAATCATATTCCCTCTTACAATATGTTACAGTTCATTAAGAACGTTTAATGTAAATTAAAATGCAATTCAAGCAAATTTTCAATAATAGCCCTTAATGTAACTGAATATTTCTCTACCGCCCTATAAATTTTAATGCTATTTATACTATATTCTATAGAAAGCCTTTCGTGCGTATGGAAATCTTATTACAAATTCATTCAAATTTCTACAAAGTTATTAAATTATGGTTTATAAAAAATACTTCTCATAGAACGCAATGCTTGGGAATGCTTTCGGGTGTCCTTGTACATAATCCAGTAGATATATTTGCTCCGTTTACAAGAAGAGAACATCGAACTTTAAAAATATATCAATTTCAAAAAGTTCCATTAATATTTACGGGTGTTGAAGTGCGGACGGACAGACAGACGGAAATCATAAGCGTTTTTCAACTTTGCTGGGAGAAAAAAAAAAAAATGTTAAAAAAGAAGTATATGAAACTCTTAGTAATTTAGAGATAATCGCATATCATAATACATTGTTTGGCGTGAAACTATGACTAACCCGATAATAGTTTAGTAATATATTTCAACATACTTATAGGAAAACCGTCAAGAATTGACAGACTTTTTTTTTTTTGGGGGGGGGGGAGGGAGCGGACTTTGCACACACACCCCCATTCACCAATCCCTGGGTCATGAACCTACTGACCACTATCATTTACAATAATAATAGTTTTCACATCGAACTTTGGTATTCCTGTAGACTACAAACACACCCGCTCGGGAAATAAGATACAATTCTTAATTTAAAAAAAAAAAAAAAAAAAAAGAGGAAGGCGGCTCTAATTTAATAAAATTAAAATTAAGTTATTCTAAAAAACAATACATGAATTTTGACTGTTAACTTTTAATTTATCATCTATTGTTTATAAAACTTATTTCAGTATATTGAATTAAAGTGTGAATGTTATTTTAAATATTCTAGGTAACTGAATATATATATGCTTGGATATCGTAGAAAAGGGTTTGAGAGGGGATAATTCCTTACTTCGAATGAAAAAAGGGGGGGGGGGGATTTTAAAATATTGCTTATGCTATACCGATATATTTTTGCATCCCCCCCCCACCTAAAAAAAAAAACCATTTTTAAATCTGAATATGTTTTGTCAACATTCGTGAGTCCGGGCTAAAATTTTCAGCTCATCTAGTATATGTATGGAGGGGGGGGGGGAGAATTTTCATACTGTGACTATCAACAAATGCAGAAAATTAGAGATATTTCATTATACTGTTTCATAAAAAAAACACTAAAATTACATGTATCCTCCCCCCCCCACGGAAAAGAAGAAAAAAATTAAACACTAACTACATATATAATTATTTTGTCAATATAAATAAGAGCAGAGTTGAATCTAGGTCACCTATACTCAGTCACAATTAGTTTCTAAATATTTTGTAAAACATAAAAATTTTACTCCCCGAGACATATTTAAACCAGCATAGCAAACAAATTTCATTTCCCACAAACAAGTATAAAATTTCACATTACAATGCCTAGGAAAATAGTAGCTGCTATTAAACTAAAAATAAATCACTTACCTTGCAAATGAAAAACTCTTCATATATTTTACACAGTTGAGGTCCAACACGTCACTCTTAAACTGTTAATATAATTATAAAGAGGGCAAACAATGATAAAAATTTCATTAAATCCTGCTGTACGTTTGTTTCATATTTTTCTTTTAAAATAAATATAAATCCGTTGCAAGCACGTTTTATTTTAAATTCTAAACGAAACGAAGTCTTACATCAATCAATTGCTGCTAAGATTTACCTTTAAACCGATAAACAGGACGTATCTTAACAAGATTATGAGACAAGTACTTTGATTCAAAATAGCATGGTTAACCCTTAACCAATAAAAATCAAGTAATTTTTCCCGCCTGACGAAACCTAATAAGAAATCTGGCATTTGATTGGATGATATCGTTTTACAAAATTAGAATAATCTGAATAATTTGCATATATGATTTACTTTAAATGTTCATTCGTCGGAAATAAAAATCTATTTAAATAATCGTATAATACAAATAATATTGCTAAATTATTGAAGAGGTTATTATTATTAATTTTTCTTTGTTTTTTCCAACAATCATACAGAGATAGATTCAATTTCAAAAGCACTATGAGAGATTTTACTTTTCATTACAACTTAATTTGCGAAGTTTTGAAAGCAGACGATTACTTTTTAAGCAGAATACAGAATATATACGCAAGCAAAGTGTGACGTCACTGACCGTCTTTGGGGCCAAACAAATCCACATTGGGCAAACAATCCAATGTACGATTAGCATAGAAAATATTATATTTGGCGGTCAGGGACATCATCACTTCGCTTGCGTATACAGTCGGCAGCAAAATTATTCGAGCGCTAGCAATAATCCCTATGTAAAAAAAAAGTACACTTACTATTGCTTTGTTAAATAAATCTTTGTAGAGTCATATTCTTAGTCAATCTAAGAACATGATTCGACAAATATTTATTTAACAAAACAGTATTAAATATACATTTTTATATAGGAATTATTGCTAACGTTCGAATAATTTTTTTGCCGACTGTATCTATTATTAATTTATATTCAGACCTAGAAATATAAAATATGATAAATTTTTGCTTGATAATAATTTTCGAGAAAACTTAAATTGGGTTGAGTTGAGTGTGTTCAATGTCGCACTATAGCTGTGAGTATTTGGCTAAGAGGAAGCATACAATACTAAGAACGGTCTGAGACTTGCCACAACAGTTTGATCCTAAACAAAAATGACTTATTAAAATCTAAAAATATTTGTAATATATTTGCGAATCTGATGTGCTGTGATAATTGCCGAAATGAAGAAGACATCCCCTTCCAAGAGGGTCAAAATTGTGTTGGTATGATTCAATTTAGAGGGGTAAATCCCAGACCGTCGCCAGTTTCCAGCTACTTAGCTCTAATGCAACGGAAAATCAACTCAATCTAAACTTGAACAATTCAGTTATCAAGTAACATCTGCAAAATTTCTCACAAACAAAATTGGTTGGTTGGGTTTTACGTCGCACTAGTGCTGCGCAGATGGGCAATTGGCGACGGTCTGGGACTCACTCCTAGAGGTGGTCCGGAGACATTCCATCGCAATTTTGATCCTCCACGGAAGGGATGGCTCTCCCGCTTCGGTGACCCCCAGAGGTATAATTTTTTATGGGAACATGGAGGACATTGCTGCCACGACAGATTTTACGTGCACCAGTCACCATTAGTGTACACGACGGTCTTTAGTCGGCTCGAGTACCGAACCCGCAATCTTCCAATTACGAGGCCGGCGCTCTACCGACTGGGCTACCGCGACCCCAAACAAAATTGGACATTATTTTGTATAGCACAATAAACTTATAATACAAGACGGTCGGTAACAAAAGTATCCGAACACTAGCAAAAATTCCTATGTGAAAAAAATAGAGTTAATACTGGTTTGTTAAATATATCCTTGTCGAATCATGTTCTTAAACTGATTCTTAATCTGTCTAAGAACATTGTCCGACAAGGATTTATTTAACAAAACAATATTAAATGTACTTTTTTTATATAGGAATTTTTTAGAATGCTCGGATACTTTTGCTGCCGACTGTATCATCTCCATTCAAAAGTGTTTCTAATGGATTTAAAGTACTGTGCTCAGAACTACAGCTGCCCTTCCGTGGAGAATCAAAATTGTGATGGCATGTCTCCGGGCCACCTCTAGGGGTAAGTCACAGAGCGTCGCCAATTGCCCCTCTGCGCAGCACTAGTGCGACGTAAAACCCATCCATCTATCCATCCATCCAGAACTACAGCTGAAATAAAGGTTTATTACAAAAAAAAATAACGATATCTATAATTTTTTTGTTTTAATATTCAGCAGAGAAATGTTCTAGTTTTTTTACCAGAACGTAGTTCAGTGCAAAAAATCTGCTATGAGCATGCGCCGCAGCCTAATTTAATCATTTGTTGTCTCTCTCCATAGAAGCTCTCTAGATCTAAGCCATTGAGTACCCAGACAGCACATCGCTTCCCCAGGATATCTTCAAGATGTCTTCTGGATGAAAAGGCATCCCAGAAACGTCCTTAAGATGTACTGTGGATAAGTTAAGCCTAACTGTGCTGTTAGGGTAGTGATAGAAGTAAAGTACGAATTCCTTATACTGGCTACGAAGAAAAATTCCGTGAATATACAGTCGGCTGCAAAATTATTCGAGCACTAGCAATAATCCTTGCCAAAAAAAAGGACACTTAATACAGCTTTGTTAAAAAAATCCTTGTCGAGTCATGTTTTTAATCAGTCTAAGAACATGATTCGACAAGGATTTACTTAGCAAAACAGTCTTAAGTGTACTTTTAAATATAGGAATTATTGGCTTGTGCTCGAATAATTTTGCAGCCGACTGTAATTGCGGTTTTTGCGCCTTCATTTGGCGATAATCGCTTTCCTGAAAACTGGTTCTTGGGATTTTGCATGTCTTAAATGATTTGGTGGAAACCAAACCTGCTTTTAAGGAGGTTCAACGTCTGCTTTGATGGAAGTGGACTATCAATTTGGCTGTAGAAGAACCAGTTTGGCGAATGAATTGGTGGATTAGTGGAGATGTGAATATGTATTGATGATAGCTTTCTGAATATTTGTTGGCTATTTTTTCTGGATATGTATTGATTATGGCTTCCGAATATTTTTTGTATACATATTTAGGGTATAACTAACACATATTCAAAATTTGAAATTTGTCACCGAAATATGTAGGTCGTTTCTCGACAAGTTGTTTACTTACGCAATTGCGTTACTCGTTTTGAATTCATAACCAAAAAGACAACAAAAATATATTAATCTCCAACATATTTTTACTTTTTTACTTTCTCTTACCCATAAGGTAGAGAAAGTAATGTTTCTGGACCAAATTTTCGAAAGTGCGTTTTTGTTATATTTACACGCTTTGAGGTCTCCTGAATCTAAAAATAATGTTTTTAGTGGTTGGTTGGTGTGTTTGTTGTGTATCTGTCTGTCTGTGTGTGTGTGTTATCATCCTATCTCAAAAACAAATTATAGCAAAAAGTTTGAACTTGGTATTTTAAATGTGCATCACATACGGATGCTACACTAAGCTTTTTGTTGAGATCAAGCAAATGGTTCGTGTACAGGAACCCCCAAGATAATTCAAATATATTGCGTCTATAGGGTAAATTGCAAGTAAAGGGAGTTTGACATCTATAGATTGCACTAAACCAAATGTAACAAATACACATATTTCCTAGTCTTAAAAATATGTTTCAAGTAGAATATGGTAATAAATCATTCATTGTTCGTCTACAGGGACACACAAAAGAACTAGATTATAATGCGACAATACTTGAAAACTGATAAAAGTGTATTTCAGGTTGTGCCGTGTGTTATTAATATAGGATTATATTTATGTGCACTATGTAATTTGTACATAACTTTCAGAAGATATACAGGGCTATCCACATTTAAGCCATAACATTCTTTTTTATTTGTTGGTGGAAGTGCTTTTCTATAATATAGTATATCATATAATATTTTACCATTTCCAGAAAAGCTGTTAGGAATTGAAATTAATTCCTCATAGCCATATGGTAAATAATGCATTTTTTTAATCTAAATATTCATCGATTGGTTTATTGTACATTTACACGTTTTGAGGATTTCTGAGTACCGAAGTCAAGTTTTATAGTTTGATCTTTGCCTGTATCTGTTACAGTAAATTGAAAACAAATAATTTCAGGCGATCCAAATGATGTATTTTGAAGTGAATACGTTTGTTACTAGAAAAGTTTATTCAAGATTGATAAATTTCAAGGAATGATGCGTATGAAAGTTGTCTAAATAGCTTTAAATGAACTTTTGAACTTAATAAGAGATTTGAATTCTCAGTAAAAGTAGGTACAGTAATAAAACGAGGAGTTGAGGGGGGCGGTAGCCCCACTCACATAGAATTATTTTTCAAATAATTTTTATCAGAAACCTAAGTTGGATTATTTTAATATAGGTTTACATAACAGTACTCGTTATCGTAACCCTTAATCTTCAACCCATACTTATAGTATTAAATTTCAGGGTAAGAGAAAGTCATGTGAGTGACACACCAGATTATTTTTAAATATTTTTAAGAAATATTTTTAAGCTTTTTTTACTCAATTTTCACAAAATTCTTTACTTAAGTAGAATATCAAAACGTATTGTGTTCAGATGCAAATTATATAGCGCAATTAATCATAAAGAGACTCGTAATTCAAAGGAATTTCAACCAAAATTTCCTAATTATTAAATTTTGACAAGTTCATTTTAATTATTTACTTTTACCTAAGTTTTCTTAATCAGAAATACTGGCTAGAGGTAGAAAAAGAAAAATAGCTTTGTGCATAATTAATTTTTTAATTCTGAATTTTGAAGGCAATGTACAAAATACAGCTACAGCCTATATTCTTTTACTAGAAAATAAACCAGGTTTTTTATAATGGAATTCAATTTCATTGATGGTCGAAAAATTATTTGTTTATCACGACACATGCTTTTTTACTTTTTAATCATCATACGCAGATGATTTTTCAGTTTCAGACTTTGTTTTGAACATATGGAACATTTTATTTTAACATTTTGAATATATGGAACATTTTATTAATTGCCGAAACGTCAGATGAGACTTCTCTGTTGAAAATAAAAAAGTCTCTCAATTTTATATGCCTGCCTGTCTGTATTGCGATAGCGGTCGCAAAAATCACCCGATTGGCTGGAAAATTAGTACAAATGTCCATAGGCCACTTAGGTTTAGCTGTATAATTTTGTGTGTGTTTTGTCTTTCATATAAAAGGACACTCCAAGGGTTTTCTCATCTTCACAGCCTGAGGACAGAAATTGTTTGTACCACGATAGTGGTTTCAAGAATCACCTGATTTGCATGCAAAATGGTACACATATTCGCGCGTCGTACAAAAATAACTATATATATTTTGGTGTGTATGTTGTCCTTGATTCGTTACAGGGATACACCATATTATTCCTTATCATTACAGCCTATGGACAGAATTTTATGTAAGCGAATTTTAACATGATTTCATTGCATTCAACAAAAAGAAATTAACGTACATATTTGGGATGCTCAAAAGTATGTTTTCTGCAAAAGATGTGTGCTTACACTTGATAAGCAATCCACAGGACCTTACAAAAACGTTCTGACAACGTCCAGACAATCATCCATATTTTGTCAAATTTTGTATAGATATTCCTTATCTGCATATTACACGTTTTACAGTTTTTACTTGTGTATATAATGTTCATGGATCGTTCACCGAGACACACAAAAGAATTTCGTAATATTAGAACGTATGGTCAGATTTTTACTTCCATTATTCTACTACCGTAGGTAATGGAAGTATTGTATTCGGTCAAAATTTCGATATCAAGTTTTCATCTTATTTGCACGTTTTTAAGTCTCCTGAGTCTAAAAAAGCAGTTTTTGGCAATAGTGTGTGTGTATGTATATGTATGTGTGGAATTTTCTGGTTAACATATCTTCGAAACTAAAAAAGACAGAACTGCGAAACTTCACAGATGATACGGGTTCGGTGTACAAATGAGTTTTTCAAATTTTGGTGAAAATTGGGAAACCGGAAGTGGACATTCGGAAACCGGAAATGGGACCGCAATTCCGTATCTCAAAAACGGCTCTAACGATTTTCTTCAAAATTGCTATATATATACTCTATTAATTGTCCTTTCGAATGATATAGTTGGTTAGTTCAGAAAAATTGATAGGCGTCCTGTATAAATTGCTCAATTTCAGTCGCAAGTGCGTTCCTTTAAGAACGACTCCTTTTCAAACTCGCCATATTATCTCCCTTTTAAATATCCTTTTGTATGTAATTATTGCTTTCCGGTCAATAATTAAGTATACCAAGTTTTGGTAAAAGTTGATATCTCAAAAACGGCTCTAACGATTTTCTTGAAAATTGTTTAATTAATCCATTTTAGATACCCTTCCTCATGTATTGCGTATGTATTACAGTAGTATTAATGGTGATCCTGATTAGGTAGTGCAGTTTTAGATCTCGGAAACTGGTGTAAATAAACTGGTGTAAAAATAACTCTATTTTTTTTCTTGTGTTTTTTTAACTCGCTATGTAACCTCGGTTCTATATGTCTTTATACGTGTATCAAGTTTCTCTTACTGGGAAATTTCAAAGAATGCATATAATATCTCCAAAAAATGCATATAATACGTGTAATACTGGGTAATGGAAGTCGTGTGGTTGTTTCACACACGGTTTTTTATTTAAGCTTATTTTAATGCATTTATGCTCTGCATTCAACATAATGTAATTAACATACATAATTAGATTCTTAAAATCATGTTTACTCTTAAACAATGTATAGACTAAAAAATTTATTTAGAGGACCATGCAAAAGAATTCCGATTGGCATTCTGGAATCATCTAGATGCTGGGAAATTTGGCTCAAATATTAATGAGTTACAAAAAATTAGTTGTATAGTATTTATTGGTGTACATAATATTTGTGACTCGTATACTGGGACACACAGAAAAATTTCGCCCCATTACAGTCTCCAGACGGTATTTCTTACAAATGCATTTCAGTGTAGCTATACAGTCGGCTGCAAAATTATTCGAGCACTAGCAATAATCCCTGTCTAAAAAAAGTACACTTAATACTGCTTTGTTAAATAAATCCTTATCGAGTCATGTTCTTAGTCAGTCTAAGAACATGATTCGACAAGTATTTATTTAACAAAACGGTCTTAAGTGTACTTTTTTAATATAGGAATTATTGGCGAGTGCTCGAAAAATTATACTGCCGACTGTACTCCATTAAACACAGTGAAATAAATTGTTATGAAAATGTTTAAAAGCATAGTTACTGCAGAAAATTGTAGGCATATAACCAGCAATTAGTTTACAGGGTTATACAAAATAACTCCTATATGTTATGCAATCATTTGTCATCAAATTTGGTACAACTATTTGTGTTTTACTTGGAATTAACATAGGTTTATGAGTTACTAGGAATTATATATATACAGATATACAGATAGATATAAAGAAATAGATATAACGGGGGAATAAGTGAGGTAAATTGGTTTTATACTTTGAAACGTATCTGGTTATATAGCTAATTAATAATATATATATATACAGTCGGTAACAAAAGTCTCCGAACACTAGCAAAATTTCCCATATAAAAAAAGTGCACTTAATACAGTTTTGTTAAATAAATCCTTGTCGAATCCTGTTTTTAGACTGAATAAGAACAGGATTCGACAAGGATTTATTTAACAAAACTGTATGAAGTGTACTTTTTTTTTATATAGGAATTTTTGCTAGTGTTCGGAGACTTCTGTTACCGACTGTACGTATACGTCTGTGTGATATGTATGGGTGCGAAGAGTGTGTGATTATGTATATATAAACCCTAACATTAGTGAAAATAATTTAATAAATTTTTACAAAATAAAAATCTACAAAAATAAATTTATTGCATAAAGAATGGAACGGGGGTGCATTGGTAAAATAGACTAGCCTAATTTTTATATTGGCCATGTTATACAATAATTTGACAAAATTTTTCTTCGTGTATTTTTATATGCATTATTAAAAGTAAAAACAGCATCTTTGGAATGATGTGCTCTAAAATTGGGTGCAGTTAGTTTTACAAGATAAAAAATAATATTTTTAACTTAATATAAATTCTGTTGCATGTGCTAGTTATTAAGTAAATCGGGAAAAAAAATAACAGCATATCCTCTTTCTGGTTAATACTTTAATTTCACTTAAATTCTTCCTTGTTGCACATAAATACAATAATTTACATTTCATTTCACTGCATTTAAATATGCTTTATCATTGTACAAGCATTAATAGCTAAATTTAAAGCTATGTATGCTGTTTTAATAACTAATGATTATATACTGACATACATTAAACGCATTTTTAATAAGTTCAATTTAAAATTTTCTTTGTAAAAGTGTTTTATTATACTGGCTCTCAAGCTTTTCTCATTTAAAATTAATTGGAAATTAAAGAAAACAATCCATATTTCTACTTAATAGTACAAAATCTTTCATAAAAACATTAAACCAGGTGTGTAAATATGAAACCGGAATTTGCCCATAGATGACCGAAAACTTTTAATTTCAAACCGCATCACTGGCACCATTTTATTTCTTTGACAGCTGACAAAGATTTCCTACTCACAACAATACAAGTTTCATGTAACAGCACTTTTTTTAATAGAATAGGATCCATTGATATTGTGTTAGAATTTAAAGAAAACTGAAGCAGAATCGCATCAAATGCTTGTCAAAGCTTACATTGAATATGTTCTTGGTACATCCCAGCGCTTTGAGTGGTTTAAAAAATTCAAAAGTAGCGATTTTGATGTGAGAAACGAAGAAAGTGCAAGACCACCGAAAAAGGTTGAAAACAGTTAATTGGAAGCTGGGGTGAATGAAAACCTGCTAAAACCTATGGCAAATTGTTAATGCTGAATACTACGGCCAACAAATGATCTATTTAAATCAAGCATTGCGTTAAAAAAAAGAAAAAAAAAAAAAAAAAATCAGATTATTAAGTAGAACAACAGAAACTGATTTTGTTTCGTGATAATGCACCCTCACACATAGAAAAACCGCAAAAATTTGGTCATGGCATCGTTTGAGGCGTTCAGTTGGGAAATATTTGCACTTGCGGCTTACTCATCAGACTTCGCTCCGTCCGAGTGCTATTTATTTATATCGATAGAGCATGCACTTGCTCAGCAGTGCTTTACTTCTTATGAAAGTGTACGAAAATGGTTCGACGACTAGTTTGCTTCAAAAGAGCAACATTTTGTTTGGCTTCACATTCATAAATTGGCAGAGAGATGGAAAAATGTATAGCTAGCAAAGGACAATTTTTGGATTGAAACTTTTTTTTTTTTTTTAATATAATAAACGTGTATTTTTAAACAAAAATCCCGGTTCCATATTTACTCACCTGGTAATTTATTAAAAGCTTCAATATACAAATGAGATTAACCCTTTCCCTGCCACTGACGAGTTATCTCGTCAGTCGTCTGCTTGCTATAACTCGCCTCTAACTCATTTCCAGTGTTTGCTCAATTCTCACTCATGATGCCACTAGCTATCATCAGTTGTGATGTTACCATCTGTGTTGCAAGTAAGCCGCCCCCTTAGCTAGTGATTAATTATAAAAGAAGGTAACAGAGGGCGGGCAATATTGGGGGCAGTGAAAGGGTTAAGACCACAACATAGACTTAAATCAATTGCTTGCAAATCTAAATTCCTCTACCACATTTTGATCATATTGGTTTTATACTGAAGATTTGAGATAGTAATCTCGGAAGAAAGTTTTCGTTATAATAGATTAATGAATAAACTTCATATAGATTGGTAATAAGATTCGTAAAATTCAATTGCAAAGTTGTTTGAAATCGTACCCCAAACAAACAAAGTATACATAGCAGCGAACTTAAAAATTCAAACTCTAGGTTCTCTTTAGTATATTACATTAATTCTTTATTAAAAATATAAGATTTCTGACAACATTTTGTTTTTACATACGATATTAAAATTCAACTGGTAAGAAATAGGGGAAAGAAGGTCTTTCGTAGTTATCATTATCAAATCACACACGAATTTTTTTTTTTTTTTTTAATTCTAGCTAGTTGTGTCAGGTACGTATTTGGGAATAAGGCTAATTGCCTTCACGAGGATCCTAGGCCTATAGGTGGGGTGCCCTCAGTAAACGGTCTTTTTAAGGGGTCCTAGTCCGTATTTACGAGAAAACCAAGGAAACTCCAAACAGCTAGAACAACGAGCGCGACTTGGGATCGAACCCGGTACTTTCCTTCTACCAGCTTTGAGCGCAGAATCGCTCAGCCACTTGTGGACGCTAGGAGTCTGTAAGGAATTCAGATAAAAGGAAATTCGACAGTCAGATAAAACTCACTTAAAATAGACGAAATTCTATCGAGAATTAACTAATAATTTACGACATTTGCATGAATGTCAACCCAGCTTTACAGTCGGCAGCAAAATCATTGAAGCACTAGCAATAATTCCTACTTAAAAGATGAGAACTTAATTCTGTTTTGTTAAGTAAATAATTATCGAGTCATTATCTTAATCTTATACTGTTTAGAGAAAAATATGTTGATGATAAAAATTAGCGATTAAACTAATATATATATATATATATATATATGAAAAATGTGTATGTGTGCTTCAATAATTTTTTCTGCCGACTGTGTAGATTGGTCACATTTTTTCTGGGACAATAGGATCTTATGTTTACGTGCTCACTCAATAATCCAGTGCTAAAATAGGCTTTGGTCTAAAGAAAATAGTCAATACATGAAAGCGAAATAACTGATTTTTTACTATGTCCAAACCTTTCGGTTAATTTGACGCTCTTTCAATCTTTTAGATTCGTCCTCTATGCTCGGCACAGGAAGCGTAGTCGCACTCTTACTTTATTAAAATGGTTACCATCTGAAAATTTAAATTAAACAGCGAATAATTACAACCTTTTGGATATAATATTGAACATATAGATAATTATTTAATATATATATATATATATTCATTTTAGTTCATTATAGCATTGATATTTTTGTAAATGAATTTTAAAAATAATGGATTGGAGATCTGTAGCTCTACTGTTTCATTTGCATTAGTCATTACTGAGGAGATAATTTTTATTCCATATTATTTAAAATTATTTAAATAGTATATGTATTACAATTTCACCGTTATATCAATCTATCTAAATCAACCTCAACATATTAGGTTGATTTCTTTAGAAATCGACCTATAGCAATCACTTTATCTATCTAACTATATATATAATGGAAAATTTGTCATCACGATAGCTTCTCACGAACAAAATCGAACCAAAGGTAAGTGCACTTATCTTAGAAATATCTTGGATGATTTTGTTGACCAAATTGCTCCCTTATTTGTGTTCATATTGCGGCCACTTGAAAATTTCAAATCCCCATTATAAAAAGCGTAGTTAAGGCCGAATTTTCAAAAATTTTGATGTATACATTGAGCATATATCTGTATGAACCAAGCTTGTCTGAATGAATAAACTTGATCTGGCATTTTATATTTATTTATTTAATTTATAATTTATTTATTTATTTATTTATTTTTTAATGGCGGATACCTTAAATATTTGAACCCACTTGAAAATTTGTCATAACGATATTTTTGGAATACTAAACTAATTTGAAACAATTTTGGAAAGTAAGCTTATGCTTCAAACATCTTAGATGAATCAGCTGGACAACGTGCTAAGCCAGTTTGTTTTGAAGTAGCTGCCATTTTAAAATTTATCATCACAATAACTTTTAACATATAGAATTAATTCGAACCAAAGTTAGACAGTAAATTTCTCTACAAAATATTTTGAAGAGTTCACTGGGCAACATCCTCTGCCATTTTGTTTACAAATTGAAATTACACAAAATCAGGCTGCTACTTGAAAATTTGCTATCATGATAACTTTTGAATAGTGAATCAAATCAAACGAAAGTTTGGCAGTGGGCTTATTAATACACAACACGCTTATTTAGAGTATTATTGAATGACCACATTAGACTGGTTGATAAAAGCACCGGGCTCATAATTGGTAGATTGCGGGTGCGAGCCCGCCAAAGGCAGTCAAATGATAAAATTTTGCATGAATAATTTTTGCGGCCGCTGTCGCGTTACATTCGAATTCCGTCTCTATAGGCCGTATTGTAAATATTTGACATGTGCCTATACATGAACTATAAGCAATACACACAATAAAAATATATAGCTATTTTAATATAGTTCGTGAATATATGTAACAATTTACAAATCCATCGGATGATTTTTGCAGATACTATTGTAGTAGACGCACCAGACACTGTGACACCAAAAATTTTTTGGTTTCCAACCAAGAGGCCACCAATGTCGTTTCGTAGATCTAATGTATCTGAAATTTCTTGGGCATCCCTGCACACAAACTATACATTTTGTTTATGTAATGTGCAATAAGGAAGCGTGATATAGTTAATTTGAAAAATATAAAACAATTTGAAGGTATACCAAGTATATTTATGGATGTGAGAGCGCAGATAGATGGACAGCAACCCTGAAGTCATAAGAATTTTTCAAATTTGTTGCCAAATGTTAAAAAAAGCATCTACACATCTGATTCACAAAAGTATTAAAAATGCTTTTTTCTTTATTCATTAAGCGAATAATTTCAATGTTGAATGTACAGATTAAAATGTATAAATAATTAAAAAAAATGTATTTTTCAATAAATTTTCAAAATCAAGTAAAACACTTTTAAAAGGTAATTTTCAAATCAAATACCATTTACAAATACAGTGTTTTAAGAAATACAAAATAAGAGAAAAAATAATATTACTATAGAAATATATTATAATGATTTTCTTATCTTTCTTTGCAATACATTTTAAACAATAATGTTGTCATTAATATTGTTGCGTACTTGGGGGTATGTGAGTTGTCCGAGAATGAAAGGCAAAACTTACAAAAATTCAGTAATTTATTCACAGAAAGTTCCAGAAAAATACAGGTCTATAAACCAAGTATCAGCTTCAATTCAACCAGTAAACACAGCTTAAACAACAGCTGTCAATAGCAAATCCACAGTACAAACTGTATAGCAATAACACTTGAAGCAAGTCTCTTTCAGAGAGGCTCAAAGCAATGCAAGTACTAGCGAAGCTGGCTGAAAACTGAACTGAACTAGCATTGGCGAAGAAAACAGCCTTATATACCCCTGTAGAAAAATGTGGAAAGTTCCGGAAATTTCCGTATCTCATCAGCCAATGAGATTAGAGCTTCCATATTTGGTATAAGGATTTTCTCGCCAAGGTCGCAAAAAAAATCGCCAAGGGGGAAAAGTCGCCAAATCCATTACCTGCCTTATTGGGGCTATTTAATGCGTTTTTAAGGGAAAATAAGGCTATTTCAACGCTAAAACGACTAGAAATGCACAAAATTAGCACTTTATCAACTTACTAAGGTTCTTTGAAAGAATTTATTCAAAAATAAACACAATTATTTACACTTTTGTAACACTATATTTAATGTTAGTTTGGTAAAAACAGCATTCATATGATGCATATTAAACTTTTAATTATTCTTTTAAAGATGAAATATATTTTTAAATATATTAAAAGATTGTAAAATAGTATTTAGAAAAAAAAAAAAAGTTTTTTTTCTTACCATTCCAAAATTAAGTATTCTTCATTTTTTTTTCTTTCTTCCTTAAAAAAAAAAAAAATGAGGTTTTCCTTCTGGAAATAAGTACACTTAAAGAAAAAATTTTTTTTTTCCCTTGACAGTTTTTATACCCCTTAAATATAAAAATACTTCTGCACTTTTCCAGAGGGTTTTAAGAAAATCTAGTATCATTTGAAGCACATTGGTTTTTCAGAATCAATAGCGTACTTGACAGTCAATAACCATTAAATACTGACCTTTAATCTTCCTCCACAAAGCCTCAGGCTCCTGAACAAAGAACTCGACAGATACTCAATAACACTTGTTTCTAAAATTTAGTTTATTGATTTCAGAACATTTAGATAAAATAAAATGGAATATACTAAAATAAAGAGCTTTTGAGGTGTTAAACATACCAAAAATGATATTTTATATTATTAGTTTTATTAAGAAGAAATATCTATTTAAAAATGAAAATAAAAAACACTATTATAAAAACTATTCTAATACTAGTAAAAAATGATATTTTTAATCGAAAATCTAGTTATGAAATTTATTGAAAACATTCAACACAGAATTATTATTTTCTAGTACAGCAGGATGAATGTGGAAAAAAAAAAAGAAAAAACTAATTGATTTCCAAGCAATAACAGCCTTGTATCTCTAATTTATATTTTCAAATTTAATGTGCTTATACTTGCTCTCATAAATTTTCACTATAGCTTATGCTATATTCATGCTAAAAGAAATTATGTCTACCGATCACTCGTCTCAGTTGCAGAATGAAATGTTCAAACTTATAAGTTGAAGCTTAAAGAAATATCTAATGTTTTCCTCTTTCCACTTCAATACATGGATCTTACTCTAATTTGTTGTTTAGTTTTGTTAGAGTCAGTTTCATATATATTTAAGTTTTCATAAAACTCAGTAGCATTTCAAATCCAATAAACCGCATAGTGCAAGTTTATGAGAAGTATTTCTCTAATCTGTTATGTTAAGAAAATCACAAATTTCATACAAAGTATGAAGTTTTCAAAGTAGAATGCCTATAGTTAACGATGTTCATGATAGTGTCATAGATGACATTTTAAAACTTGTACAACATCGTTATGGTGAAAAAAAATCCTCATCGCTTATACGAAATTTTGCTTTATTCTCCAATGTTAATAAAATCGTAAATTTAGAATAACTTACGAAGTTTTAAAAGTAAAACGCTCGTTGTCGATGATGTCCATATTGTTATTGTAAAGGATATTTTAAAGAGTAATACAAGTTTATACGAAAATTTTCCCTATTTCCCTGCGTTTAAAAAAAAATCACAATTTGCCATAAACTAACAGAATTTTCAAATTAGAATGCTAAACACAAATGCCCCAGTATCATAAGCTATATTTAAAGCTCATTGCGACCATTCACCAAGACTGTCTATAAAAGTAAATCCACAACTGAGAGTTAACTATATTCAGACAGTTATCACTATATTCAGACAGTTACTCTGAGCGATTGAGTTTGGAGATTCGTTTCTAAACGTCTTTGTTCATGAATCAGAGAAATTTTTTCTTTGTGGAGTATTTCATTTTGCTTGGTTTATTTTGTGGAACAAGTGACTGTTTTGAATACATTCGTCGAATAGTGATTTTCGGGATACGAGTGATATATTTATTTCCCTGTTTCGAGAACAATTGTTGAATTAACAGTTTCATTTATTTATTTATTTGGACTGTTTTGAGAATATTCATTGAACTCACAGCTTTATTGAACTTCGAGAAGTTACATTGAAAAATGTGCATTCATCGACTAAAACCTGCCTGTTCCTTTACGAACTACATTCTTCCCACCAGAAATTCGATATTTAGTATAAACAATATTAACTATCAGATAATAAAATTTAATATCAGTAAAGAATATCCCTCACGACATCATTTCAAAATTTTTGAAGCACTCACTAGGAGTAAAGATCGTGTAAGTTGCTTTGATAAAAGTTTATAAAAGAATGTAATTAAAGAATATTTTGTAAAAATATGAAATACGAATATTATAAAAGAAACTAATCTTATATTACAAACAATTATATTTGTATTATCATTTATTTATTTATTTATTTATTTTAAGTGTTATGACTGTTAGAATATAGGAGTGAAAACCATTTTTTACTTTCTCGTATCGATGAATGGTAAACAAAATATTATTACTTTTACTGATTAATTCAAAATTATTAAAATATTAAATTGAATTTTTAATATATATATATATATATATATTTGCCAAGTAAATTTCAAGGAGTGCTGTCGGTGAAATTTCCTTGAAAAAAATTGCGAGAATTATTGCATTTTTTCATCAACCAAATATTGCATGAATATTCAAACGGTGTTTGATAGAGCTGTAGTCTTCCTCTAGGATAAGCCAAATAAACGGATTTCTAAAAAGATTTTCAACCGTTTTTAAATCACGTTCTATATCGTACTAGCAGTATTTGTAACCTAATAGCGCTTGTTATATTACTGCTTAAACTGTAATTTCTCTTTATAGTATGCAAGGTAAGAAACATTCGTCTAATTTGCCTTATTAGTTACTTATATTTATACTCGTTTTCATTATATGATTGAAAAATAGATGACATTTTAATTTTGTCAAGAAATATATTTATCTATCAAGAGGATTTTATCAGCAACTGCTTTTATATGTTTTCATTCACTCACTCACACACACACACACACACACACACACACACATATATATATATATATATATATATGTAGGAATACATAAACAAATAAATGAAATTAATTTAATTAAACCTCAAAAAACACTAAGTTCTTCATCAGTGAGGCCCCTCAGTGTAGGAGTGAAAGAGAAGTTTCTGAAAGGACAGTAGCAATTAGCTAATAACTATCCTTAACACCCAACTTCTCAAAAAACAGAAAACCATCATTAACTGAAGAGAAATCAAACACGTATATAATGTATAAAATACTAAAAAAGTTTTAAAATTACAAAATTGCAAAAGTTATAAAATTACATCAATTCATTAAAAAAAAAAAAATAATAATAATATAAGGAATTATTGAAGGTATACAAAAAAGTATAAAATTAAAGAAAATAAAACCCTTTACCTCATAAACCCACTTCGGACGACGGGTAAACTCGTCGGTACTTAAATATCACCCTTGAAAGAGGAAATAGAACAAACCGAAATAGAAAAACACTGAAAACATGCAGTTAAAAACTGGGACGGGTGACAGTTAATTTGCAAGGTATTTTTTAGATGTTCAAGAGCATATTTTAAATCATTTTCATTATTGCAAATAGTACGAATTCTTTTATACTGTGCGAACATAATGTTTTTTAAAACTTTTCTACTGATATTTGAAAACCAATTAGTAAGACTATTTACTTTAAAATTAAAATCATTCCTTATATATATATATATATATATATATATATATATATATAGTAGGAGATCCAAAATACAAATAAAAAATAAAAATAAATATTCTTCTATTCTTCGACCACATTTCATGAAACCATGGAAGCATCTGCGTAAGTGCGAACTCAACGAGTCCAATGCTAAAATAGGGGTGACAGTCATCTGACTCTGATAAAATGAGCAATAACAGAGCGCGGAATTACTGGATGGTTTCCAAAATTCAAACTGTCAGACAAGTTGGCATCCCTCCAATATTTTTGACGCATTCTCACTGCTAGTTTTAGGATATGTGGCCGCACTGTAAAAGTATTAACCGTAACACTATGCGCTTTGCACATAAATACGCAGAAAAACATGAACAGACACACACACACACGCATATACTATATATATATATATATATACATATATATATATATATGTATATATATATATATATATATATATATTATTTATAAGAAACATTGAACAGACTATATCTTCAACCAAGAGATCGCGCTGTATTCACAATATCCTCTCACGTTTTAAAAAGATTCGCCTTCTCAAATTATGCCATATTGTGAATACTGATCATTCTGACTTTGGTCTGCTCCCATACAGCACAGAATGTTTCAGTTATGTTGCAAAAAGCTTACAATCTTTCAAAAAAGTAACACATTTAGGTATGCTCTCCGATACCTTTCTGAAACATTCGCCCTTCTTGATTTTCTATCTGTTAAATGATTGTAACGTTTCTGTTAAGTATCTGATTTTTTGTTACTATCGCGGACATTTCTACGTTTTTGAAACTAATCGGAAAGTAAACTGAACGATTTTAAACGTTCCTGAAATGGTTATAATGTTTCAATGTTATATGATTGTTACGTTTCTGGAATATTTTGTGCTGTTAGGGCTGTATATGATTTCAGATATAATTGAATATTAAAATTAAACACTTATTGCATATTACTAATAGAAACCATTCTCAGAAAAATCATATTATTAAAAGATAATGCATTGTTAGTTAAGTCTTATTATGAAAATTGTCGATGCGCAACGTCTGACAGCCATTCTCATGAATGACGGACGTCCCATTGAACATTTACAATCCTATTTTCGTAGATGAATGTATTGCGCCACTGTAAGAAGGTAATTTTACAATTAAAGCCCCACCTGGTGGAGAAAAATTAAACTAATCTGCCAATAAATCTTTTGTTATTAAAAGAAATTCTCATGTCGTTTGATACATTTCATTTCAGTGCTACGAATGATTAGATGCTTGCTAAATTTCAATCTGTTGGTTAGTTCGGCACCCCTACAAGCCTATGGAATCGTCTTCAAAGCTAGGCGAGGTAAATACGGTTACAGTATACGTAATGATATTTCTTTATTTATATCTTTTATTTCTTTAATTATTTTTTACCAATAAATAATAATTTGGTGTGTCACTCTCACGACTTTCTCTTACCCTGAAATTTAATACTACAAATACAGGTTAGAGATTAGGGGTATAACGAGTTCTTTTATGAAAACCTATGTTAAAACAATTCAAATTAGGCTTCAGAAGAATTTTATATGATAATTAGTTCTGTGTGAGGGTGTGGGGGGCTACCCTCAACCCCCCGTTTCATTACTACACTTACTACTACATAAATCTGTTATTAAAATTAAAAGTTAACCTGAAATTATTCAGACAAATTTCGTACGCAACATTTCTTCAACCTTATTAGTCTTGATCAAACTTTTCCAGCAACAAACTTATATTAATTTGAAAATACAAATCTTTTGGATCTCCTGAAATTATTCGTTTTTAAGTTACTTTAAGACTGAAAGAAAAAGATCAAATGTTAAAAAGCTTGACTTCGGTAATCAGGAAGCCTCAAAACGTGTAAATATGCAAAAAAAAAAAAAAAAAAAAAAAAGCGATGAATACTTAGCTTAAAAATATATATTATTTATAATATGTCTATGAGGAATGCATTTCAACTCCTGAGCAATTTTCTTGAACATGGTAAAATATTATAGTAAAGTACTTCCCCTAACAATAAAAAAGAATGTTATCGCTTAAATATTGGCATCCCTGTATATCGTTTGAAAATTATGTACAAACTACATGGGGCCCCTAAACATAACCCTATAGTAATAATACAAGGCACAACCTGAAATACGCATCCACCAATTTTCAACTATTGTAGCTCTATAATCTAGTTCTTTTGTGTAGCCCTGTAAACGAACAGTGAATGATATCCCTACCATATTCTGCATGAAACATATTTTTACGCATATAAATAAATAAATATATATATATATATATATATATATATATACTAGCTGACCCAACAAACGTTGTTTTGTCATATAAATTATTTCTAGAGAATATTTTGCTAGAAAAAAATAACTAACTTATTGTAAGTGTGTTAGGATGTGGTATATAAGTGGAAGATGTATGGAGCGCTGTGAACGGTGAAATAATATAAAAATAACAAAACACCAATCATTTATATTTTTAATTTATTAAAATTTATTCTTTAAAATTATATACATATCGCTACTTATAACAATATTACTAAAAAACAATATCATTCCCTTAATGCAACAGAGTGTACAATATTTTTTGTTATCCCATCTTTCGCCAATACAAACAAACTGGATGGTTTGCCCACTCGAGAGCCACGTATAATTGTTCGTGTAAAAAAAAACATGATGTGCTCAAATCTAAGCCACAGACAGACATCGTTTGGCCCTGAGCCTTATTGATAGTCATTGCAAATGCCAATCTAATTGGAAATTGAGGGCGTTTAAATTGAATTGGCACATCTGTGGGTATAATAGGAATTCGCAGTAGTAATATATTTTCACCTCGGAATTTGTCATTTAAAATGATGGCTTCGATAACATTTTTCATAAATTTTTTTATGACTAATCGCGTGCCGTTGCACAACCGTGGTGGGTTCAAATTACGAAGCAAAATAACTGGAGATCCAACCTTCAGTTGTAAAATATGCGGTGGCATGCCTGGTAAATCCAATGAGTTTAAAAACCTTGTTGGATAATTTACAGCTTCGGTGGCATCGCAAACTGTATCATTAGATTTGTATGACACCAAGTCTCCTGGTAACAAATGTTGTATCTTGAGATTCAATTCGTTGACATCCACATTTTTTGCTGCTAAAATTGCTCTTTCTGCCAGCCACTCATGATTTGTGTATCGTCTGTGTATATCGGGAAATATCTGGTCAATAAGAGCATCTTGAGAATCAATGATTGTGCAGAAATCGGTCGGTAATTTTATGCATCCAGTTTCATCTGTAGTAACTTTTCCATCGCCGATATCTAACAATTGTTTTGAGAATGTTTCAGCGGATGGATCTTGAAGCTTTTGAACGCACAAATTTACTTTCAGTTGTACTTTTTCAACATTAAGCCACAATGACGATGATTTTAAGCACGCGTTGATCTCATCAGCGTATGTTGAACACGGAATAACGGGAAATGCTTGTCTGAAATCACCTGAAAAGAGTAACAGAGTGCCGCCAAATAGTTTGTCGTTGTTTTTTATATCTTTCAATGTCCTGTTCAACGCCTCAATCGAATGTTTGTGTTCCATAGTGCATTCATCCCAGATAAGAATTTTACACTATTTCAGCACTGTGGCCATGGACGATTGTTTTTTTATGTTGCACACTGCGTCTGGGTTATTTTGAATATTTAGTGGCAGTTTAAATAATGAATGAGCTGTTCTGCATCCATCCAATAAAGTTGCCGCAATGCCAGATGATGGAACAGCCAATGCGATGCCATTATTTGATCGTATTTCGGCGAGAATTAGCGAAATAAGGAATGTTTTGGCAGTTCCACCTGGTGCACCCCAAAAAAAAAGAATCCACCTTGTCCTGCCAAAACTGCGAGCATGATGCGGTCGTAAATGGTTCTTTGTTCTTCATTCATTAGTGGGACATTGCGAGCAACAATCGCTGCCATTTCTACAGTATTGTATTGTACAAAGGACATTCCATAAAAACTGAGAGTAAAATCATAAAAAATCAAGAAATATATTTACAGCAGAAAATACATCATTCTTTTTCAAAATACCTTCCGTCAGATGATATGCAACGGTCCCATCGTTCAACCCACTTTTCAAAACAAGTAGAGAAGCCCTTTTCTGGAAGCTGCTTCAAAGAACCCTCCACTGCTGAAATAACTTCAGAATTTATATTAAATTTTCTGCCACGGAGCTTCTCCTTCAACGTCGGAAACAGCCAGAAATCGCATGGTGCTATATCTGGACTGTAAGGAGGATGTGGCATGATTTTAATATTGCATTTACTAAGATAATGCTGAACAGAAGTGGCGACATGCGGGCGAGCATTATCATGATGTAATGTCCAATTCCCTACCAGTTCATGACGCTTTCTCGATATGTGTTGTCGCAAAAATTTCAATACTGAAACATAATATTCACCATTCACAGTTGTTTTTGGAGGCACAGCATGCTGATAGATTACACCTTTATGATCAAAGAAAATAATCATCATGACCTTTCCAGCAGATTTGGTTTGTTGGATTTTTTTCTGAGGCGGAGAATCAGTATGTTTCCATACACTTGTTGCGGACTTGGTAAGGGGATCATAATGATGCGCCCAAGTTTCATCACCTGTTATTACAGTCTTTAGGACATTTGGATCATTTTGAAGCATCTGTTTCCATTCACAACATTGGTGAATTCTTGTTTTCATTTGTTCTTTAGTAAGGTGATGAGGGACCAATCTGGAACAAACATAGCGAAGCTGTAAATTGTTGCGTAGAATGCGAAATATTGACCTTTTCGAAATGTTTGTTGATGCCGCTATCTCCTCACATGTCATTCGCCTATTTTCTTGAAGGATTACCCACACATTGTTAACATTTCGATCATTCACAACACTTTTTGGTCGCCCAGGCCTAGGAGCCAGTTCTGCACACAAACGGCCTTTCGTGAAATCACATTCTATCTAAAAATCGTTGACTCACCAAAAAATTTGTCTTTGTAAGCTTCTTTCATTAACTTAACTCTTTCTGGAGCTGTTTTGTCCAACCAGTAGCAAAATTTTATGGCACAACGCATTTCGTTTTTTAACTCTGAATCACTCATCTCCATTTCTGTAGGGCATATAAAACAGTTCTTTAAACAAGCACGGAAATAGGAAAATAAAATCGTCTGCTTCGTTTAGAATTTTGTATAAACAAACAGTTAACAGTTTGAAAAAATCGCCTGCACTTCTAATTTTTAGTTTCGCGGTGTTGCCACTACGTAAAAAAATAACTCTCAGTTTTTATAGAATGCCCTTTGTAGTTCACGATTCAATTCAGTGCTTATTAAATCAGATGTATTTCGATTTGTTGAATGCATACCGAAATGACTGAGTAGTAAGTTGGCAATGATAATGCAAAGATCTTCAATAGCAATCAATGCTTCATTGTACATAGCGTTACAGAATACTATCGATAGATCGTTGCACCGTTAACGATGTTGATGCAATATATCATTATTCATTGAATCTTTGTGATTATCCCATAATGTCTCTGTTTCGGCCGAGAAACATGTAGTCAACACTATAGCGAATAGTAGATCAATTTGTTTTGCTGTACAGTTCAGTCCTACTTCAGCAAGCATACACTCCCACTGGTTGTCGTCTTCCAGCAAGCCGAGTGCAAGGCATGCATCTTTATACGTTGGATACTGTTGTCCATTCACTTTACGTAAATCTTGAAATGACAAAGGGCCGATGACATTAACCAATAACAGTCGAAGATAAAAGCACTCAGTCTGCCTTGGATTGACCGTAAATACTCGTTCCAAGGTGTTTGATTTGAATAAACCGGGACATGCATCAATCGGCGTGCCTTGCTTGCGGGGCATCCATTTTTTTGTTGGAGCCCATGTGAAATAGCGTGGTACTTCTGAATAGAGCAGTTTCATATGACGTCAGAGTGACGTAGATGGAGGGCTATCAACTCCACGTGAAATAAGTAGAAGCACAGTAAGCAAATGGCAGTTGAAAACAGCTCACAGCACCATGGCAACGGCGCATGGCAACCAATGCTGGAGGGCACGCTGTCCACGTTGCCATGCTGTTATCAGCTGTTTGCAACTGCCCTATAGAGTAATGTCCGTGCAAAAGCACCAAAAGTATCCGCACGATTACACAATTCAAAAAATTCGGTGAGTGTAGTTTTTGGTGGATTTATAGCACGATCAATCGGTGTCTCGCTCGTGAAATATACGCGCTGGCCATTTTCAAGATGGACGGCTAAATGAAGAACTGCTGGATCCCGTTCATGAATTGGGAAACCAAAGATACGCCAAACAGCTTCATTGGAGCTCACGTACCGGCCAGTTTGGTAAAGTGTTATTTCATCGTTGTTATTCACCAGAGGAGCATTCACATTGGTATTTTCAACTCGAAATACAGCCATATCACTGCCTTTATTCACATACTTGCAAATGTATTTGATGCTCTTCCCTGTACTGCAGAACTGAACATTAATATGAGCATTGAATGTTTTGCTCAGCAGAGGCGAATATGGGACCACCCATCGGTTATCAATGTCAATATCTATGTTGTTGACATAGATGACCGCCATAGATGATAAGATTGTCCGCCATTATTGGGAATTCTTCGACGATATATTGGATATCCGTCAACATTTGTGATCGTGAAATTTTTCGGAAAACTTTTAGTACATTTTCCATCTGCACAAATAATAATGGCCTAAAAATTCATTTTTCATTTTAACATAAAATAACTCCGTCGGATATTGACGAATTTTTAAAAAAAATATATCACTTTAACTCATTTTGACATTTTAACAATATTAACGTTGAAAAATATTTTAAACACTTATGGTTAAAAATTCATTTTTCATTTCAACATTAAATAAATTCTGACATCGTATTTACGATTCTAAAATATTAACTTTGAAAAAAATATTTTACACACTTCGTAAGATACGGTTACGATTCTAAAAATATTAATTTTGAAAAAATATTTTAAACACTTCGTAAGGTTAAAAATTCTTTTTTAACACGCTTTTATTAGCTTCACCTGTATGTATGTATGTATGTATGTTTGTTTGTAATTTCTCTGGAAGCAAACAAAAAATTTATATTGTAAAAAAAATACTTTCCCTGCGTGAACGATGCGGCGTCGAGGTAAGGCGCCGCGCTACGAATCTGACGGTCCAGCGTTCGATCCCCGTTAGGGGAGATTTTTTAAAAATGGTTTTTGTTAATTCTAAGTTATTTTAATTAAAGATTTAAATGTATGTAAATATTACGGTGTGTCAATCACACGATTTTCTCTTACCCTGAATTTTAATACTAAGATCGATATTTCGTGCTTTTTAGTTCACATTTCTATAAAAGCGTGTTCTTTAATTTTTTAAAACTATAATATTATTCATTTCAACATTAAATAAATTCTGACATCGTGTTTACGACAACTCACGCCATCTAGGTGGAAAAGTTGTTGAAAGAGTTGGTTAAAAATTAATTAAGAAAGAACTAATTAAGTTACAACTTTCATTTGTAAATCTAAACCATTCTCGAATCCACCTGAAGACACACAAAAAATTTCATTAAACTCAGTCCAGCCGTTTAGGAGGAGTTCAGTGACATACACACGCACAAAAGAAATATATATATAAAGATATATTAATTTCATTTGGTTTAGTGCAGCCTATAGATGTTAAACTCTACATACCTGCAACTTCCCTCATAGACGTAATGCATTTGAATTCTCTTGGGTGTCCCTGTACACGAACCATTTGCTTTATCTCAGCGAAAATCTTAAGTTTGGGATTCGTAAAAATTTTCGACCTCGGGTTTTTGATGGATTTACACGTTTTGAGAGCTGTAGAACACGATTTGACCCTTTTTAGAAAATGTCTGTCTGTCTGTCTGTCTGTCTGTCAGTCTGTCTGTGTGTGTGTGTGTGACAAAATTTTGTGGCAACTGTATCTCAGGAACTACAGCACAGAATTTCATACGAATTAGTATGTAGTTGCACCTTGACATAAATTAGTGCCTATCAACTTTTGGTAAAAATTGTCTTACAGGTTGCGTTGCCATTCCGCTTTTTCTAAATATTTAACATGGTGATATAGGACAAAATTTTGTATAAATGTGCATAAAGAGAATTATTTTTTAGTAATCATTATGAAATTTACAAGAATTATTTATAATAGAGGTAGTCAACTGGGGAAAAAATTTTGTATGCGTAGGAGCCTCGTGAACCCCTCTGGGGGGTAAGTCCCCCCTCGAGGGGAGTAAATTTTCAAGATGGGTATCTTTCGAAAGGTCTCGTCAATACCTTTAAAACGAATGGTTGAACTATAAATCTGTGATAATTTAAAACAAAGTTATCGATTTTTTTTACTTTTAACAAAAAGTAACTTAGAAAAAAAATCGTTTTTTTTTTTTTTTTTTTTTTTTTTTTTTTTTTTTTAACGAAATTTAACCAGACTTGGTATTTAGTTGGCCCCTGACATAAACTGGGGCTGAGTAGATTTGGGGATCAATCACTCAACAGGTGGTGCTGTGATCGTATTTTTTCTAAATTTTTAACATGGCAGTATAGGATAAAATTTCGTATAAATGTACATAATGGAAGTTATTCTTAACCTGTGATTGTCAAATTAATATGAATTATTGATAATAGTAGTAGTTAATTAGGAAAAAAAATCTCGGTCATCGCTTCCCCCCCCCCTGGGGAAAGTACCCCCCGGGGGGGGGGGGTATATTTCCAAGATGGGTATCTTTCGAAAGGTCTCGTCAATATCTTTAAAACGAATGGTTGAACTATAAATATGTGATAATTTAAAACAAAGTTATCGATTTTTTTTTTAACGAAAAAAAACTTTGAAAAAAAATAGTTTTTTTTTTTTTTTTTTTTTTTTTTAAATATTGTTACTGCGTGAATTTGTATAGAAAAATATAGAAGAAAGTCTTGTGGTGGCCACAGCATACTAGTTTAATTTAGCTCACCTCAAAACGTGTAAATGTAACAAAAACTCACTTTCGAATGTTTGACCCTTTCTCTACCTTATGGGTAAGAAAAAAGTAAAAATGTACTTTTTTAAAATTTAACCACGTAATTAGTTTGTTTTAAACTAAGGATTGAAATACGTAAAGTAATTTAATTAAAATTGCTTGGATAATAAAAGAAATGTGTATAGAAATTAGTTAAAAAATATTCAACCAACTGAAATGTGTATATAAAAGAAAAAAAAAATAATAAAAAAATTTAGAGGTTGAAAAACTTTTACTCAAAAAATATTAATTTTTTTTTAATCGAAAAATTATGATTAAATCAAGTGGTAAAACTGAGTAATAATAACAAAAAAAAAAAAAAAACTGACAAGTAAACCTTCTCTCCTTTGATACCGGTTTTCCGGAAACCCATATATTTTCTGAAAGCTTATGTCATAAATAGAAAAACTGTGAAATCTTAGGGGCAGAGGGACAAGCGTTTAGGAGCTACAGGGCCCACAAAGTATCAGTAAAGTGTTGGAAACATGACACCAAAAGTGGCTAAAATGCTCGTTTTCCGTATTTATATGAACTAATAATATGGTAAGAAGGTGAAAATCTCAATTTAAAGGAAGAAACAACTCGTTGATAAGAAACAATATGCGTTGGCATATTGAAAATGTGACTTGTTATTGACTTCAAACAAAATTTAATACAAGAGACAATCAATGTGCAATTCATCAAATAAACAGTGAGACAGGCAGAAAGACAGCTCACAATGGGCGCATTTTACAAAAGCGATGGCCTCACACTTTGTACACGCATCATTTGTCAGTGAATCGAAGCAGTAATTCATTGGAGCAATCCACATTCCAGGTTCGTCGTCCAAATATCCACCCTTATAAAAAGCATACTTAATCAAGTTCTTGAAACGAGGAGCACTGAACTGATATAGGGAAAAGGACTGCAGGGCCAGAAAACTATCGCGATGCCAGATGTGCTCCTGTGTCTCGATAATGATTGTGTCCGTTATGTAACGAACAAAATATTTGTAGCGTCTGAAAAAATGAATATCCAGAGGCTGGATCTTTCCCGTACATCCTTCAGGTACCAATTCTTTTTGTAGAACTTTACCATCAGGTACTTCGGAATCAGACAATGCATGATCTTTGTTAGAACACCATGAGTCCACTAAAAGCATAATTTTCTTCCTGTCATCAGGCATACTTGGCCAAAATACATCACGATAGAACCGTTTAAGGTCTGCTTTCGACATGTTCGCTGTTTTTCCAGCATACGATCTTATATTCGGAGGATCTACCGGCTTTGACTGCGGGAATTTTCCAGATGGCTCGGATACAAGCACATGCGTTGGCCGCAATATTTCCCCTTCCATTGAAATCACAGGCATAATCATTAAGCTGTGCTGGTTGCAGAGACTGATCCAACAACAGTTCGAACAACAGTTGTTCCTCTGGTTCGAAGGGTTCGATGGCAATGTAACTCTTTGTCAAATCTGCTCTGGTCAGCATTGAAGATATGTGTCGGTGGAAAGTTTTCTGCATTGATGAGGTTGCGAATCTTTGCAACAAAATCATCGCACGCCTGGGACAAATTAGCCTCCTTATCCTGCCAATTCCTGCCGACTGTGTGGGTTACTGCTCTGTCAACAATGTTATTCCGCTTCTTGAAGCGATATACCCAAGAATCAGAAGCTTTAAAATCGATTGTATTTTGCGGATCCATCGCTGTCTTAAGTTGCATGGCCCACATTCGCAACGTTCGGTCGTGAATAATTGCTCCTTCTTTTACCTTCTCTTTCAATTTCTGCAGGATAGCCTGATTGATTTTTTGTATCGACGGAGCATTCATTTTTTTCTCCAAGTTGTACAGAATATTCATGTTCTTAATTTTCTTGAACTGATTCATGACTGACGCATGCGACAGACGTTTCGTCCGAGGTTCGCCTGTCGTAGGATCTGGGGTCCAGTACACTAAAGCGCGCTGCTTGTAAGCAGTCCAGTCCTCTTCTGTCATATTTACTGGATCATCATGCTTTCGCCTTTTGGGCGAAGGCACATACTCGGATGCCGATGAAATTGAAGTAGAGGACGGCGACTGTTGCGACGAGCATTGCTGTTCCTTATAGACACCATCGTCTCCGAAGTCCATTTCCTCGTCCCATTCTTCTCCATCGCCTCCAACAAATCCTAATGTCCGGATCTCTTGCACAATCTCCATATTATTTTCCAGGAGAGTAGTCATGTGTTTTATCATCTCCGATTCCGGGATGTTCGGAGACCGATTGCTTGTTCCGAATCGGGAGACCAAGGCAGCCACAACAACTTTAGGATCCATATGCAATGTAAGAAGAAGACATAGAATACGTTAGTACTTGACAGCAAATTACGGGAACATACAAGAAATAGAGACGTCATTACTGGAATATGTCCATCTATACACACTTTACTGATATTTTGTGAGTCCTATAGCTCCTAAACGCTTGTCCCTCTGCCCCTAAGATTTCACAGTTTTTCTATTTGTGACATAAGCTTTCAGAAAATATATGGGTTTCCGGAAAACCGGTATCAAAGGAGAGAAGGTTTACTTGTGAGATATTTCAATAAAATGCGTGAGTTTTATTTGTCAAAAAAAAAAAAAAAAAAAAAAAAAAAGTCAATATAGTTTTTCAATTTTTAGACTCATTTATTTTCTAAGGCAAAAAGTTATTTATCACATGGTAAATTAATTAAGATAATGTATTCCAAATATTTTTTAAGTTTAATAAATATATTAGTTTCTTTTTCTAAGGAAATTTCCGAAAGTATATTTATTAATTATTAGTTTTGATATTATCGATATTTGAATTATGAGACAGAAAACTAAAATCTAATTATCTTTTCAACCTTTTTGCGTTTTTTATTTTTATTTTTATTTTCATTTTTCTCGGTAACGTTATAAAATGTAATAATTCTCATTTTATTAAGATTTATAACTGACATCTGTCTGTTTTTAACTTTCTGATTTTTCTAAAATATATCACTGATATATTTCAGATGGAAATGAAATGGGATTTAAATAGATTAGGTCTTTGGAATAACACTCCAATCATTGTCACTGAGGTTGTCCGGTAAACATCGGACCGGATCGGACCCAAGTTCAATTCCTGACTTACGACCAAGTTCAATTCCTGACTTACTTCACCATTGACTTTAACTCCCAGTTCAAAGCAAAAACTTGAAATGTGTCTAAAGGCAGGGTACAGTTTTCCAGCAAAATTTGGCACACTGTTTCTGCCATCTAGCGTCGAAGATTTCATACAATCTTCGTATAAATATTCTTCGTATAAATATATATTCTTGAAAATAAGTATACCGCTAAATGGCAGAAACAACACGGCAAAATTTGCTGAAAATTTGCATACGCTTTTAAAATTTTCATGTTCGACCGGGAGTTGAAGTTATTGGTGAATAACAGCCTTAGTCATTTTTACTTTCCGAACACTATAGTGAGGAAAGTATTGTAATCATGTCAAAAATCCGAATTCGAGATTTTGATGTTTCTATACGTTTCGAGGTCCAACGAGTCCGTTTTCACTATTTTTACGATGATGTATGTATGTGTGTGTGTATGTATGTGTGTATGTGTGTGTGTATGTATGTGTGTATGTATGTGTGTATGTCTGTGAGTGAACACGCTAGCGTCTCAACGCTTTATTCGAATAAGCTGAAAGTTGGTACGTATATTGTAAGTCACCATAGTACGAACCCTATAGATTTTGGTGAATCTAGCACTTATAGTTTTTTTACAGGGACACAAAGAAAAATTCTTTATCATTATGGCCAAGGGACCAAAATCTTAAAAGTGCGATAGCATCTAAACGCCTTATTCAATTGAGCAAAAACTTTATACACGTATTATAGGTCACAGATACTCAATCTGTATAGATTTTGGAGAATCTAGCACTTATAGTTTTTTTACAGGGACACAAAGAAAAATTCTTTGCCAAATTTTTAAAAGTGTGATAGCGTCTAAACGCTTTAGTAATCTCAGCAAAAAATTTGTACACATGTTATAGGTCACATTTGAACTAACTGTATAGATTTTGGTGAATCTAGCACTTACAGTTTTTTTACAGGGACACAAAGAAAAATTCTTTATCTTTATGGCCTATGAGGCCAGCGATAGCATCTAAACGCCTTATTCAATTGAGCTGAAAATTTGTATGAACATTATAAATCACTGTTGCACTAACCATAAGCATTTTGGTGAATCTAGCATTTATAGATTTTTACAGGGACACAACGAAAAATTCTTTATCCTTATGATCTAAGGGCTCAAAGTTCAGTAGCGTTAAATAAAACCTCGTGTGATATATGGAGAAAAATACTCAAACACTCTGTTATGGTTTTCTCTTTTTTGTTTGTTTAGCAACTCCTCTTTCTTTATTTTATCTACAAAACTGTTAGTTACTCAATGTTCGGAAAGTCGAGTGGAGTCACTCCAGATTTTTTACGCTTTAATTCGAAATTTTAATCTAAATGATGTTTCTTATATGTAGCCGAATTTATAAATATTAATTATTTTCTTACGTTCAACAGTAACAGAGATCGAAGTTATTCGTGACAGGGGGGAATAAGAACTCTGTGACAAAACAGTTAGGTTGTAGCACCTGCTCGATGTCTTAGCCGCCTTAGATTGATTTTCTCAGTCTGTCGCTTAAAAATGAATATTATTATTGTTAAAATCAATTGTCGTATTTTTTACTTAAAAAGTAGCTTTTAAAGGGTGCATTTAAATCATCTTCCAGAGTAGAGAAAATATAAAATATAATCTTTCCTAGCATTATTGTATTATATTTTAATATTTAAATTTGTGTATTTAATTTTTTTTTTTTTTTTTTAAGGCAAAATAGCACCTTAGTATAAAGAATGATCAAACTGATACACATAAGAGTTAGTTGCAATTAACATTGCGCCACATAAATTAATAATGTTACTTTTTGCCCCATCAGCATAATTTCCATACAGTAATTTATATTTAGGGAAAATAAAAATTACAGTATGGAGAGAAAATACAAGAGGCGTACTGAATGACAAAGCAGTTTCGGAAAATTATAAAAAAATAAAAATAAATTGCATTAGAAGTAGAATCTGAATGTGCAAGCTTACGAGAAGTCCAGGATATTTTTAAAGTAAACAGGAGTTTAAGAATAAAATTAGAAATAAATCTAATGCTTCTGAAATATAATTAAAAAGTAAATAACATTTTTTTTTCGTTTTGGATAGATAAATAATAATAATTAAATAAAGGATTAATACAGAAATAAATATTCAGAATAGGATAGTAAAATAGCTTGTACTTTAAAAGAGAAAATAATCTGGTGTGTCACTCACACGACTTTCTCTTAACCTGAAATTTAATGCTATAAATACAGGTTGCAGATTTAAAGGTAGTAAGATAACGAGTACTGTTATGTAAACCTGTGTTAAACAATTCATATTAGGCTTCTGAAGAGTTTTATATCATAATTAGTTCTGTTTGAGGGGGGCTACAGTCCCCCTCAACCCCCCGTTTCATTAATACACCTACATTTATATAGAATTAATTCGATTAATAAAAAATAATTCTGTTTTTAAAAAATGATTTATTAAAATTATTATTTTAAAAAATTATCTTTTGTGATAATGCAAACGATTTCCATATTAGAGATGTATTATAACACCAAATATCCAAAAAAAAAATCCATTTTATTCTCAATATATATAAAAAAAAAAAAAACGATTTTTTTTCTGGGTTTTTTTTTTTTTTTTTCGTTAAAAGTAAAAAAAAAATCGATAACTTTGTTTTAAATTATCGCAGATCGATGGTTCAACCATTCGTTTTAAAGGTATTGGCGAGCTCTTTTTAAAGATACCCATCATGAAAATTTACTCCCCTCGAGGGGGGACTTCCCCTCCAGGGGGGGGGGAGGCGAATCTCCTACATACACAAAAAAAATTTCACAGTTAACTATCGCTATTACAAAAAATATATATTCGTTTCATTTGGTTTAGTGCAGTCTATAGACATTAAACTCTACTTACCTGCAATTTCCCCCATAGACGTAATGTATTAGAATTATCTTGATTGTCCCTGTACACGAACCATTTGCTTAATCTTCACGAAAAGCTTACTGTAGCATCCCTATATGATACAAATTTAGAATACCAAGTTTCAACTTTCTGCCATAATTTGTTTTTGAGTTATGCTGATAACAGACAGACACACAGACATACACACAGACTCACACACAGACTCACACACAGACCATTTTCTAAAAACATGTTTTCCGTATTCAGGGGACCTCAAAACGTGTAAATATAACAAAATCTCGCGTTCGAAAATTTGACCCAAAAACAATACTTTCTCTACCTTATGGGTAAGAAAGATAAAAGATATAAAAATCTAATAAATTTAATAGAAAGTAAAAAAATGGCAATGTGCGAATAAGTGAGAAAAATCATCAAATTTATTTCATAATTTTAATCCTTCAGAAATGCGAAATTTAACACTAACGAAAAAAATTAGAAATAAACTCATTGTTTCCAAAAAAATAGTTAAATAAATATTCAAGGAATGACTAGCTGTAACATTGTAAGGTTGAGGTAGTGGTAGGTCACCACAGGTTCAGCAACGCGAGTTTTGGGAAGCTAAAAATGCTTCGGTGACAGAACTCGCGAAATTTAAGAATAGCATAGTTTTGCGTCAGCATAGCGCTGCAACGAAGAAAGCAAATTGCGTAGCGCGAGTGAATACGGAGAGGTTTTAGAGTTTGTTAAGTGAAGTGATTAGAGTTGATGGAGATTAATTATAAATATGAATGTATCTTTTGTGTAAGGTGTGTGAAGTAGAGAGGTTGGTTGGTTGGTTGAGTTTTACGTCGCACTAGTGCTGCGCAGATGGGCAATTGGCGACGGTCTGGGACACACCCCTAAAGGGGGTCCTGAGACATGCCATCACAATTTTGATCCTCCACGGAAGGGATGCGTGAAGTAGAGAGGTGTGGAGTAGAAGATTATTATTCTTAGGCAATCATTTAGTGATTAAGTTTCTTAGCTCGGCGAATGTTGTGGTGGTTTTAAAGCTGTTGAATCATATTGTAGAGTTAGGTGGATACGGGGAATCCTACCACCTTAGTCTAAGTTGGAGAAGTGTCGTTGATCACTGAGAGCAAACATCATCTTACTACAGTAGCTTTATTGGTGAGATCAAGTTTGCATTTATTTAAATTATTTATTGATGTTATCTCTCTAAAATTATGTAAGATTTTATATTGAGTTTAGCCCAAGCGTCCTTTTTACGTTTAAGCTCTAATAAACTTCATTTATATTTAAATTTGAGTTTTGTGCTATTTCTTACTTACTACTTAAGATACTTAAGTTAAGATTGACGTATGGCAACCACTTATACCTCACAAATCTTCTAGTCATACAAGTTTAAATTTTATATAACATCTCATAAATATCTTCCTGTTTCCCGCAGCTATGAATATGAGTCGAAATTTACATTTTAATAATAATAATAATAGCTGAAATGTTTTTAAATTACTTAATGTCTCTATAAAAATCTAATAAATTTAATTCAAAAGAATAAGGATTGTGAACATTAAACGAGAGTGGAAATAGAGCAGACACCTGCTAAAAAATAATCCCTTAGTTGTAGAATGACTTCGAGAGAAATCGTGAGAAACGTAACTTTTGATATTTAAAAAGGACCTGGGGCAATTTTACTCTCTCTTTAGCATCAATTTTATTCATTTACAAATAAATAGATTTTTTTTTTCCTAAAATACAAATTTTAAAAATAGAAAATATATATATATATATTTTTTTTTTTTTCATTTAAAATGTAGTAAAAATTACAATTATTAATTAAATATACATAATTTTTTTTATCTACTCAATCCATTTTTGTGTTTTCTTTTTCTTTTCTTTTCTTTTCTTTTAAATAACACAACTTAATTTTAATAAGTAAAAGGGAGAGAGGAAGAATGTTTTGTAATGGCGATAATAAACCAAGTGTGGAGAACAAAATGTTTGAAATAAGCTAAGTGTAGAAAACCGAACGGATCTGATCATTTCACTCGTCACGTGACCGACAAAAATCACCTTCAAAGTTGGTTGCTCGTTTTCAAAAGAACTTCATTATTGAATGCACACTCTAGCATTATACATGTTTAGAGTCCTTACTATATGGGGAATTAGAGTTTTTACCATGTAAGGTCCTAGTCCATACTCATTTAGAAAAGCATGATATTCCGTACGTCTGTACCGATAAGCGCCACCTGTATTCAAGCACGAAACGTTCGGTCTATCAGCCTTAAAAGTAAAACCTCTGAGCTACTGTTAGAACAAAAAGGCTCTTACTTATTTTCATAATTCATCAAAAAATGACGCAGTACAGTCTGTAACAAAAGTGTTCGAACACTAGCAAAAATTTCTATGTAAAAAAAGTACACTTCATACAATTTTGTTAAATAAATCCTTATCGAATCATGTTCTTAGACTGACTAAGACAAGGATTCGACAAAGATTTATTTAACAAAACCATATTAATAAAACCATATTACTTTTTTTACATAGGAATTTTTGATAGTGTTCGGACACTTTTGTTACAGACTGTATGTTTCTGGAAAATATTGTACTGTGGTTTCCATTTAAATTTTTATGGTTAACCATCTCCATATGAATACATCTTCAAGTATTAATGGGAAGCATTAACAATTACAGTTACTTATTTTTGATGGATTGATCAAATTAATTTTCACAACCGTGAAAAGTGACCAGGTACCCCTTTTAACCCCTTAACGCGCGCTGTCCTCGCTGCGAGGACGCAAAATTTAAGATCCAGCTGCAAAAATCATCCCGGAAATTTTTTAGCAAAAATTTACGTTTATAACATATCAGAGAAGGCCAGTTTTTTTTAACCTTAAAATTTATAATTTCTTTTAGTTTAATTCAGTTCATGAATTCCGGTTGCAGTATAATTTAAATGATCCAAATTGTCTTGCGCCGCAAAGGGTTAAAAACTAATTCAGTGAACCCATCTAAAACAAATAATTTATAAATGATCACAGTTATCTTTTAGCCTGATAGAATCTAAATATAGATTTAAAGGTTCATATAATTCTTTAGCTAACGTATCAGTTAAATATTTTATAAGCCGATAATTTTATAACAATATTTTAAGATTAATGGTTTTCATCATAGATTAATTTTAATGAAATGGTTTTAAAAATGAAATTGGAGGACCTTTAATTATTTGCAATATGCAAAAATTAATTCTGAAAATTTATCCATGAAAACTTCTTTCCTAATAAAGTACGTATTTACCAATTTTTAAAATGATGTTATCCATTTTTGTTGATAGATTATGATACCTTACGAAAATGGTCGGTAGGAAAATAATTATACAGAAAATTACTATTATTTAAAAGTCACCCTAATGCAATTGAAAATATGTAATATATAAGTTAGTCACGTTAAGTACATTGAAAAGTTCTTTCAGCTTGTTTTTATTTACCACATTTTTTTTTTTCATATCTGTTTTAGTTGCATACATTTGCATAATAATTATACATGTCTATTTAATTTTAGAAATTAAATAAACATATTTAAATAGTTATTTTAACTGTACAGAATTTTGCTGTTAAATGTCACTAGAAATTTTGTTTTTTCATAAAAGTTATCTATTGTGTATACAATATGATGTGTATGCAATAATTTTTTTTTTTTTTTACAGAAGTAGCATAGCTTCTTTTGTCATGAATGGATGTTATTCTACATTGCAAAAAGAATTATGAAGATATATAATCTATTTAACACATAATTATATCTTTTCAAATAAATAAGTTTGCTGATTTACAAAAATTCTTCTCGTAAACATAGTTTATTTAGACACATAATTATTAAATTATTAAACCACTGACTTAAGAAATATACACTGTATGCTATATGATAAAAGCATCTCCATCGTGAAAGACCAAAGTAAGACATATGCTAACTTATATTAAACATAATTTTAAAGCAATCTGGCGTATAGCATTTACGCGAATTTTATTATCCGCAAATATACACATTATAAACTATAGGTGGTCGCACAGGGTGGTCGGAAGACAGAAAAATTGACCCAACTATTTAGACGCCTGGAAATTTTCCTAAAATAGGCACATATATTACTTACGTCGTAAAAATATCTAAAAAGAAGCAAGCACGTGAGACAGATAGCAAAATTAAAGAGAAACAGTTGCTGTAGGACACACATTTCAGAAATCTAAACTGATTCTTTTAATCAGGACGCCTATTAGTTTTTTTGTATGTGCTTAAAAACTAGCAAATACGAAAGGACAAATAAGAGAAAATTATTGTAGCAAATTTGAATTTACTCCTTAAAACCGTTTTTTATTGGATACGGACTTTTGATTCCTGTTCCAAATTTCACCAAAACTACGCATATTTAACAATACATAAAAAAAAAACGCATTAGAAACCTCTGAAATGGCGTTAATATGGCGATTATGAACAAAATTAGCAAAGCTGTTTTATGTTACTTCCATTTTCGGAGCTGTGTATATTTAATATTTCATCAAATAAAAATACAGTCGGTAACAAAAGTGTCCGAACACCAGCAAAAGCTAAGACCAGGACTAAGAACAGGATTCGAGAAGGATTTATTTAACAAAACCGTGTGAAGTGTACCTTTTTCACATAGGAAGTTTTGCTAGTGTTCGGACACTTTTATTACCGACTGTAATATTAATATTAGTTATTACCATGTCAATCATATTCATTAATTCGAATATATCAAAGTGATTTTAAACAGACGCTTCCGCCAACACCCCTATCTACACACACACACACACACACACACATATATATATATAACACTCCTGCGTAAGACAATTTCGTTATATGTTTGATTTTTCAATTCCTACTAATATCAGTTCACACTCTCCCTATATATATATATCTTGAACAAATCTTGGAGTCGATTTTTAACTAACTTCCCGGCTAGCTAGAAATTTTAAACTTTGAGGATTGCTCAGAACACGGTGACAACACAATACTTCGAAGTCCGATTTTCGAATTTTTTATTAGTTTTCTTATAATTAATTAAAATATGAAAATAATAACGTCCTAATAGCGTTAAAATAGCCATTAAAATATTAGCTATAATTTAACTGGTGCCAAAAAAAAAAAAAAAAAAAAAAAGAGTTCATTTTTTTTCGACATAAAAATAAATACATTTAATTAAACGTGAACGTTAAAAAGTTATAAAAAGTTAAATTATGCCTCTCACAAAAATTGACGTCATTATCATTTTAAAAATTTTATACACATTGATAAGAGCTCTATGATTCATCAGAAAGTTTAAAGCATGGTATATAAAAAGTTTTTTTTTTTTTTTTTTTTTTTTTTTTTTTTATCTTATAATTATTTTTATTTCATTTTTCACGCGCGCTTCTTATTTCCTAATTCAAAATTATTTAAAAAAACATTTTTCGATAGTGCTTGTAAGTAGGAATTGACTTTAAAAAAATTTCTTTTACATTACTTGTTTCTCATTTTTATTGCACATTTCTGTATGTACAATAAAAATGTATTAAATAAACATAAAAATAGATATCTAGCCATAGACAGTTAGAAAAGAAAAATATTTAGGCGCAAAATAAATAAGGATATTATTTCGAAAATTTTCAATTGTATTATTGTTTAGCGTTTCTTTTTTTTCTTTTTTTTTATGGTTAAATATACAATCTATTGATGTTTATTTATTTATTTATTTGTTTATGTCTTTTAGCCTGAAAATCAATTTATATCACTGACAAAAGAATAGTTTTATTTATGGTGAGACGCCTCCATATATTTTTAATTGTGTTTATGTTTTTTTTTTTTTTTTTTTTTTTTTTCTATAACAAACAATGGTCTTTTTTATTATATTCAAGCGTTTAATTTTATCTTGCCAAAAGCATTAATCAATATTCTGTGCTTCAGAATATCCGATAACAATGAATGATAAATATGAAAAATTGTGCATTGTAAAAATATTATGTGAATTGTTATTTATTCAAAATAAGTTGGTTTGTAGATAACTGAGTGTAAAATTATAATCTTGATCGGTTTAAAAATAATTCATAAACTAATTTTTTTTTTAAACTGTTTAAATCAGTTTGTTTTAAAAGAAAATTTTAAAAAACAGGTTAATAGTTCATTTTTTATTTTCTTTTTTCTTTCTTTCTTTCTTCCTTTCTTTATTTTTTATTTGTTTGATTAAGAAAAAAAAAAAATACACGAAAAGCAATTTATTTTCATCAAGAATTAATAATTACGTTTGCTTTTATTAGAAAATTTAAATTTTCAAAAACAATAATTTTTATTCTAACGAACAAAAAAAAAAAAAAAACTATTTTTTTAAAGAAATTATATTATTAAGATGATGATGATCATTAGAATGCAATACAGGATGGTTAACAGAAAAAATACATTTTCGAATTAGATCGCACAAAAATTTAAATTATTATGTTTTGTTTTATTTTACATGTATAAGTTCTTTGGATATTAATTTAAAACATATTTTGAATTAAATGTACAGATAATAAAACAACATATCTGGTTATGGTAATACATAATTCATTTCTGTGAACTACCATAAGCAAGATCTTTATTGTCTTAACAGCTGCAGCTGATGTACTTTATCCTATATGTTGTGAAAGCAAGTGTGTTTTTCTTAGAAAATGCATAAATAAGAACCATTGAAGGTGTTTTTGCTCTGTTTATTACCACAAAGATTATTAAAAAGAAAGCTTATTACAACTTTTTACATCAATTCTGCGAACATTTTAACATTTAAAAATCCTCCTGGAAGTACTTTATTTGCTGGGTTTTTTTTTTTTTTTGACAAATTAAAAAAAAAAAAAAAAAAAAAAAAAAAAAAAAGTATCCGTATAAAAAATATAAGCAAGTTATAAGTTTGATATTCAACATGCCACATTGAATAAAATATTATTATCTAATGTTATAATGGTAAAAATACAAACTAAATGTTATAATATAATTATTAAATCTCTGAGTCTCTGTGAAAAGGGTAAAATCGTAATTGGTTTTTATTGTAGAGTTTTAACAGTATACCAAAAAATAATGCTTTATTTCCGCTTCAGACTAAAAATATAACAATGTATCTGAATATAGGTCTTATGAGTGCTATTTATAACCTTCAACAAGTTAAAAATCTATAATAAAATAATTTAGAGTTATTAGCCTATCGTAAGAAAAACAGCAACTCTGCGAATAGATATATATTCGTCCGCACTTTTTTTTTTACTTCTGTGAACATCACCTAAGTGAACATTTTGGATGTGCATTAGCGATAAATGTCCAAGAAATAACTGTCGTAAAAGTGCTTACAAAAAATATCACAGTTGATTTTTGTGATATATATATCATAGACATAATTTATTACAAGCTGCTCTTCACTTTTCTTTTTAAAGATTTTTGATTAATTTTTAGTTTAATTTGTAAAAATGCTACCAGGAGTTTTCCAGGTTGAAGTAGTGTTCAATTTTGAAATCAATGAAAGAACTGGACAAAAGTGGGAAATGCATGAAACATTTCCCGAAGTCTTTATTAGAAAATGTTACGGGACAACAGGAACTTTGGTCCACAGCTTATTTCTGGCGATTTTCTTTTGGCAATGACGGCGAAATGTCTCTGAAATACTGGCCATGGCTTTAATTGCATTACCATCATAATATTTTGACAAAGAATCCAGATGATATTATTATCTCTCCAAACGGCGCCTAAAAAAGAACCAAAATATGCAGATCAATATCCCAGTTGTACCAATGCTATAAATGAATAAAAAAATACAAAAGGCAAAGTTTTATTATGGGATCCCCTTAGCGATTTTTTTCTCCCTTTTTGTGATGAATTGAAATGGATATCGCAACTAAAGACCTGGGCGAAAAATCCGAGCTTCTTCGGCGCCAAATTTAAAATTTGGTCAAAGGGATCTTATACTAAATCTATGCCCCCCCTCCCCCCCCCCAAAAAAAAATCTTAATTTTATATGATTTAAAAAAAGAAAGAAAAAAGAAAAATGTAGGAATTTTCAATGCATGTTTACTTATACCATTTGCTAACCAGCGCACACCTGTCAGGACGTCAGGTTAAATATTTTTTTGTATGTAACTATTGTTTTCCGGTGAACAACTGAGTAGGCCAACTTTTAGTAAAATTTGGTATCTCAAAAACAGCTCTAACGATTTTCTTGAAAGTTGTTACATAAATCCATTTTAGGCATCCTTTCTCATGTTTAACGGGTTTATTACAGAAAAATTAACAGTCATCCTGATTAGGTAGGTCCGTTTTAGACTTGGGAAATTCGTGTTTAAAAAAAAAAAAAAAAACTCTGCAATATTTGTTTTTTCTTCTTATTTTTTAACTGGCTATGTAAACTCTATTTTATATGTCTTTATATACGTAAATCAAGTTTTTCACACCAGAAAATTATTTGGTGTCTACTTCTTGAATTTTATGTCTTTTGGTCACATTATCTCAACGAAAAAAATATTCATATAATACGTGTAGTAGTGGGAAATGGAAGCCGTGTGGCTGTTTGACATTGAATTTTTAATTTTTCTTTTACATTTCTGGGAAATGGCTTGTCTTTTTAAAAGATAAAATGACGTCTCTTTCATACCATGCCTTTTTTTTTTTTTTTTTTTTTTTTACATATATGAAAAAATTAGAATTATTCTGTTATAACTTTCAACAGAGTATTTAAATTTCTTTCGAAATAATAATAATAAATAAATAAATAGCAATGAAGTATAAGTTCTTTTTCGTATTAATGCATAATTTCTAATTATGTTGCTATACATTATACTGCACTTTAATTAACTGTAGTAAGAATTTAAAAATGTATACTTTCTTTGAATAAAAAGCAGCTGGAAAAAACAAACTATTGACTTACGTCCACACTCTAGATTCTATGACTAGTAAAATTTTCATATAATAGAATTCATTTTTAAAAGAATTCCTAAATCATAAAAAAATAAAATAAAACTAAATTAAAATGAAAATAAAGTTTTTCCTAGCCATTTAAGTATCTTTTATTCTTCATGTTTCAATTAACTTTTATAATAAGTGCTATTTTATTAATTAATTTCAAACTGGTAGGGCTTTCTGAAAATGATATCCGCTCGAGGGAATTTTCCGTAAATGAACAGAAATTCTTCGTGCAGGGTTTTCCAGTCTGATGACTTCGAAATATAGAACCCCTTGTTGAAAATTTTTTTAATTAATTAAATTTACAGAGGTAGAAACGATCTTTTTTTTTAGTAAAGAAAGAAAGGGGCATATTTGGACAACATTAACATTCTTTTCATAGATGAAATTATAATTACCTTAACATTTTCATGGATGTTTAAAATTTTTATAAAATTTTTATAATATTATTTAGCTTTATTTAATACGTATGGGAATATATTATATTCAATGAAAAATTGGTAAACGAATATTTCTTTGAACTTCTTAATCCTGACCAAAAAAGAGCGATGTTACTAATTTAAAGTTTTTATCTGTGCATTTTTGGCACTATGATATAGAAGTGTATAGACAGATTTCAATACATAATTATTATTTTTATCATTATTATTTTTATTATTATTAGAACGCAGATTTAATAAGAGTGGTTTTTCACTATATTTGATTAAAATCACTTTGAAAGATTAGTTCGTTAATTAAAATGTATTTTTACCGTGGACTTTGTATTTATCATTTCAAATTTGCTAGTTAATAATATTTCAATTATTAAGTTTTTACAATTTGTAATCTAGCTTACTTTCAAATGAAAATAACAGGTTTTTGAAAAAAAATAATATTAGTTAAATTCGTGATTGGCATTTTTTATAAAACCAGTTTAATATTTGTTTTTACAAACTGCTTAACAGTTAGAGTAACCTGTTAAAAGACGGTAGACATTTTAATTATTCTGAGATTTACTGCTATAAAATTATGGATATGTGAATACACATGTATTAAATGAAATATATGCATTAATCCAAACCTTCCTCAGAAGATCAATTTTATGATGACATGTCTCCGGACCAAACCTTTATGTGTGTTCCAGATCGTCTTAAATTAATCACTGCAAAGCTATGGTGCAACTTTATACCCACGGAGTTTCAACTCAGCCCTATTCATATTCATAAGGCCAAGCCACGATTGTTGACAGTTATCCATTTTCGATAAACGGTCCACCCTAATATATATATATATATATATATATATATATATATAATAAAATGGATTAAATAATGTTGAAAGATTGTAGAATGCAAGAGAAATATAATATCAAGTGGCAAAGTTATACGTAAGTTACTACTATAGAGATAAACAGAACTATATAAAAGGAAATATATATCTATCCACAATACTCACGTCATACGTATCAGAAATTCGCGAATAAAAACTGAAAACAGAAATCAAAATCACAACAAAAATTATTGTTCATTAATAACGTAAAATTTAACAACAATAACAATTAGCTATTCAATATATAAAAACTAGAAAAAATGTTACAAAATGCAAATCATATCATTAATAATCGTGCATTCCTCATTGAGATAAAATGTCGCAAGATTTTAACAGCAATAGTAGCTATATTCAACCAAAACTATTATGTCACATATAGGTGAAATCAGTAGTCAAAATATCAAGAGTTGAGTGATTGCCAGCAATTACGAAGTTGAGTAGAACACGAAATAAAAATATAGTATTAGTCCAAACCATTTGTCTTTACAGTAAACACTGAGAAAAAATTCTATAACTGACATCCAGAATCCAAATTGTGGATCTAGAAAAAAATAGTTCCATGCCATCCTTATAAATTCTATTTCCCTTGTAAAGCGAGTTCTAGAAGCTCCTATTAGAATTCTAGAGCATTTGCCTATATTTTCGAGGGCAAAGCTATTTAAAAATCTCTGCAAATAAATGAGAGTACAAGAGGCGGGTTTCAGCAACTATAATCTTGGTTTATTACCCCCTTCTAGAAAATCAAGCAAGAATTTCTCGAAATACAAAAGTTTCAGAATATTTGGAATATTCAGAATATTGTTTCACCATCTAGAAATGTGTAAACTTGAAATTCTCGATCATTTCGTCTATTAAGTTTATTGGCGTACCTTATGTGCATAGCTCGAAATCTATATTTCTAGTTAAGGGATTTAGAAAATGGCTACTTATTCATTCTAGAGGAAGGCGGTATATTTTTTTCCTCAGTGAAGGCAAAATAAACCTATTCACATTGCATAAAATATATTAAAAGGTATTAACTCAGTAAGTCATTTGAATTAAATTAATGTATTTTTTATTAACATAATTGTGAACGCCGCACCTCTGAATTCGAGAGTATCACAAAACAAGAACTGAAAAGTTTGGTACGAAAGTGTGGCAACAGTGTGTGCGTATGTGATTCAAGATGGACTAACGTTCCATTCTATATGTGGTTTTTAAAATACTTTATTGGATGTTAATTTATGTGTTCGTTTATGTATTTTATGTTTGTGCCGTAAGTAAAAGTAAAATCTTTAAAAGTAAAGAAAGCGTGATCAGTGTCTTAATGTGTCTCGAGATGAATTCACAGGAAGAAAAGAACCAGGTGCGAAAAAGAAGTCGCCACAATTGGCGCAGTCGACAAGCATATGTGAAATAGCTAGTGCACGTACGGAATATTTCATGATAGTGATGAGAAAAAAAAGGGTATGTTTTTTTTTTTTTTAATGTTCCATCAAGAGTCATATTTTGTATAAGTTTAGGTTAAATAATTAGGATTAAGCATTTAGATATTTTGTTCCGATTTTGTATTCCAACAAGGTAAAGAATAGGTAAATGGAAATTAAATATTTCGTAATGTTGAAATAATAATAATTCTAGTGTTTGAAAAATGAAAAATAGAAATATATTTGTTTATTTGTATTTAAAAAGCCGGAAAATGGTAAAAAGAATGTTGAAAAGAATATATTTTTATGCTATTCAAGATCATTGTTGTTAATTTCTGTGTGTTCTTTTTATTCATCACGTGATTTAGAATAAATAAGATTTCATTAAAGCAGATGGGAAAAAAAAAAAAGTCCTGTTTTGATTTACTTGTTCTGTTTTATTGAATGATTGTTTATCTGTTAGACGTTGATAATGATTTATATTTATTTATCTTTATTATTATTAGAATATTAATGAAATATCTCAGTAAAAAAACTAGTGAATTATTCTTGTGAACGTCCGGTTTTGTTTATTTGTTTTACTTTGAGGAATGAATCGGAAATTGTTTTGTTTTCTGTTTAAAAGTAAGTTTGATTAAAGGTTGCTATAGCAACATTATTTCTAATTTATTGAAAGCTGGTTATGTAATAAAGTATATTCTGATTTATTTAATGAAAGAGTTGATTGTGTAAACATTTTTTTTTTTTAATTTGTTATTTCGATACATATTATTTTTTTTTCTCCTTTTATGTATGCATTCCGACTTAATGATTATTTTATTTAATTTGGGGGAAAATGTTGTTTACGATAAAAACTAAGATGTCAAATCTGGTGTTCTTAGGAACGAAAACAATAGGTTTTGTGATTTTAAATATAAGAAAATTTATTTTATTCACGGAAAATTTGAACTTGATTTGATTTCATCCATCCGAAGATGGCATTTTTGGGTAAAGGGAATAAAACAGATTTGCAAGAAGTTGCTACTGAACTTGGAGTGGAAGGAGCTCAACATTTAAAGTTATATGAGTTAAGAGATGCTATTTTGGCTTCAAAGAATTACGATGAAGAATTTGTTAAAGAAACCTTAGCGAACGTACTGGAGGAACGTAAGAGGAAAGAAGAGATGGAGGAACGCATAAGAAGGGAAGAAATAGAGGAACGTAAGAGAAAAGAAGAGATGGAGGAACGCATAAGAAGAGAAGAAATAGAATTGGAAAAAATGCGTTTGGAAAATGCAAGAATAGAACTTGAGAAGAAAGGAATTACAAATGAAACTTCTGAGAAAACGCGCGTAAAATTACATAACATCTTACAAAAATTTGATCCTAAAACATGCGAAATTAGCCTGTATTTAGTTCTTTTTGAGCGGCAGGCAAAACGTGCCGAAATTAAAAGAGATGATTGGGTTTCTCATCTCATTGGGCTACTGCCATACGAAATCGCAGAAGTTATAGCTCGGGAAGACGAAGAAATCACGAATGATTACGGAAAAGTAAAAGAGTTATTGTTAAAGAGATATAAACTTACTCCTGAAAGATTTCGACAACTTTTCATTAAGCATACTAAAAAAGCTGATATCACATGGAGAGATTTTGCTTACGAGTTGAAAAACTATTTTACTGAATGGATTCGGGGATTAGAAGTTAACACATTTGAAGAATTATATGATTTGATTATTACAGATCAAATTAAAAGGAAAGTACCTCCAGAAATTAAAGAACATTTCATCGATGAATGGTCATTGTTTAAGTCATCTGATATTATTTCCAGTAAATTAGATGATTATGAAAATGTCAAAATGACTTTCAATAAAAAACCGAAAGAAATTTCTCATAAAGAAAATTGGAATCTTCCATCCAAAGGGGCGAATTTCGGAAATAACAATAGAGATGAGAAAAGGGTTTTTACTAAGCCACAGCAAGAACAAAGAGACATTCGTCCGAAATTCTCCTGCTATTGGTGTGGAAAGGAAGGCCATATGAAAAAATCCTGCCCCAAATTGAATTCAACAAGTACATCTAACGGGAAAACAAACAAAAAGAGTCAAGAAAGTAAGGGCCTTAATAAGGTCAGTGTTAATCTAAATAGCGCTTGTTTCGAGTGGGAATTTCCAGTCAACGAGAAAGATGGCGAGCTTCTGAAAGTGGATTTAGGAATCGGAGGCCAAAAATTTCAAGGCATCGTGGACAGTGGTGCAGAAATCACCGTACTACGAAAATCAGTTGTACCTGAGGAACACTTACAGTCAAGTGGGAAAATTCTTTTGAGACCTGCTATAGGTAATCCAGTGGAAGCACAACTTGTGTCAGTTCCGCTAAGTCTTCATACGGAAGAAGAAATCATTCCATATGTTCAAGTGCATGCTGCAGTAGTAGAAGGGCTGCATGAGGAAGCTTTAATCACTCCCAGGGTATATGAATGGTTGAAGGAACAAAAGCGTTCTTATTTGGGAGATGATACAGAAATCACTTCAGTAAAAGAAGCTAATGAACAATCCTTGTTCAGTGTGGAGGGAAGGTCTCCCGAAAACATTTCTTTAGGGGATAAAGTGAATATCCCGAAGAAAGAAGTCGATGAACAATCCTTGTTCCATGTGAAAGGAAGAAATCCTGGAAATTCCGGGCTTGAGGTTAATATCACCCCAGTGGAAGAAAACAATGAACCGTCCTTGTTCAAAGTGGTGGGAAGGTCTCCCGGAAACTATTCTTCAGAAGAAGAGGTTGAAGTAATCACAATAAATGAAGTCGGTGAACAATCCTTGTTCAGTGTACCTGAGAACAATTCAAACGACAATTATCTTGTGGATGAGGCAATTAGTACTCCACTCATAGAAGATAATGGAAAGTGTATGTTCTGTATGGAGGGAGAAAGTCACGAGACGATTCGAAAGGCAAAGCTAAACAACAGCGAGTCGCATCATCCAGAAACCAAAGTCTTTAATAACTCAGTAGTTAAACAGACATTGACCGAAACCGATAGTAAGGATGAAAGAAATGAAAATATCCCTGTTCCACAAGCACAAGTGTTTAGGGGTGAGCAGTTAGCCTGTCCTACATTGAAAAGGTGCTTCGAAGAAGCTAGGCAACATAAAAATGGTTACTGGATGGAAAGAGGTTTATTATATCATATGGGTAAAGTAGGCGGACAGAAATATATTCAATTGGTCGTACCGGCAAGCAGAAGAAAGGACATTTTGAAATTAGCTCATGAAACTCCTACTGGTGGACATCTGGCAGCTAAGAAGACCAGAGACAGAATTGCAATGTCTTTCTGGTGGGAAGGAATGCCAAAAGAAGTTAAACAATTATGTGCTTCGTGTCATGATTGTCAAATGCGCAGGAAAGGAAAAGTAAACGATAGAACACCTATCGAAGCTGTTGGAAGACCAGAACTCCCATTTCAAGTGGTTAATGCCGATATTTTAGGCCCACCCAAGCAGCACGGAAACGTTCTCTGAACGTTTAAAAATAGTTCTACTAACACGTTCTATGAACGTTCAGCTTGAACGTTTTATAGACGTCTATTTGTCCATCTTGAAGACGTCGAATAGTACGGTACAAAACACGTTCTGCACACGTGTAAACATCACCATTGTTTCTATAGACACGTTCTCAGAACGTTCTTCATGCACGTTTTTGCAACGTCCTGAACGTTGTTTGAACGTTTTAAAATCGTTCTTTGAACGTTTTAAAACGTTCTTTGAATCGTTCTGCGAACGTTCTTTGTACGTTTTAAGGGGACATACGACCCTTAGAACATCGATTTAATTATAGTCTTTTTTAAAGTAAATCATTGTTAACTACGCTTCATTGAACATGTCTAATTGTTACATATAAGTTTATTATGTATTTTGGAATGTAATTTAAATTCTGTGGTGAATTATTTAATAATTTATGTGTTAATAATAAATGCGTTTTTTTTCCCACCTTACGCGCAAGATATCTCTGAAACTATTTAATATTTTTTCTTGAAATTTTCACAGATTATGTAAAATATCAGATCCTTCAAACTGAATCTAAATTTGTATCCCCCCCCCCCCCCATATTTTTTTATACAGGTGATACTTCAGATTTTATTAAAAAATAAATTATCTTTGAACTTTTTTTTTTTAACCTAAACTGGAACAAATTTAGGTTCAGTTTGAAGGATCTGATATGTTACATAATCTGTGAAAATTTCAAGAAAAAATATTAAATAGTTTTACAGGTATCCTGCGTGCAAGGTGAAAAAAAAAAAAAAAAACATTTATTATTAACACATAAATTATTAAATAATTCACCACAGAATTTAAATTATATTCCAAAATACATAATAATCTTATAGGTAACAATTAGACATGCCCAATAAAGCTTAGTTAACAATGATTTACTTAAAAAAAGACTATAATTAAATCGATGTTTTCTGAAGTTCTAAGGGTCGTATGTTCCCTTAAAATTGTGTGACGTGTGTACTTTATTATTTTTTTTTTCTCTTTTCCTTTACTTTCTTTCTTTTTTCTTCTTTTTTTTTTTTGTGTGTGTGTGTGTGTGTTTGTTTGTTTTTGTAAATTACTGTCATAGTATTATGCAATTCTACATAAATGCATTGAAGTATAATATTATTACATAGAAAGCAATTTCTCGAAATCTATTTAAATTGACAATAACAATAATTTTTTTAATTTCAAAGTTTTTTTAATACTTTAAATGTATATTTTAACAAAGACATTGTTAAAACACACTGTTAACATTTAAAGACACTGTTAAGATTTTAAGATTCCTCTTATCAAAGTTTTATTTTATTTTTCCATCGTTTGTGCATTATTAACGTTTAGTTACATAATTTAGATATTTCTGACTATTAATTAATCATTCATAGATAAAATTTAAAAAATATTTTTTTTGAATGATGAAATTTATTCCCAAGTTTCAGCATTTAAATATAAAAATATTTTTAAAACATTAACTTATGAATAAATTTACCTAAACGTGTGTAGATTCTATTTCGAAATTATTATAATGCACAACAGATGGAAAACTAAAACAAACATTTGTCAAGAGGTACATCTAAAATATTTTCAAAAGACTAAAATTTAAAAAAAAATTGCTATTGTAAATTTAAATAGATTTCGAGAAATTTTAATATACTTAACAATATTATATTTTAATGCATATGTATGAAAATTTTATTTAAATTATTGACTTACGAAATTATAAATTTTCCATCTATATGCGCTGAAATAAAACAAAATAAAATTTTAAATTCCAGAAACGTACTCTTTTTTTTTTTTAAGAACTTCCTGCCAACTAATTTTTAATATTATCCCTTGATTTTGCATTACTATAATGTAATAATAACATCTAAACATATCTGATTTTTATTATTTTTATTATTTTAATTTTTTTGTGGATTCATTAATAAGTTAATGTTTTAAAAATATTTTTATGCTTAAATGCTAAAAATTAAATTTCAGCACTCAAACACAATATTTTTAAGAAGTATCTTTCTTATCACTCTACTACAAATTAATACTCAAATATATTTATCGTTAAACTATAATAATATAAAATTAACGGAAAAAAATAAAAGAACTAAAATGGAACATTTTAAAATTTTGAAATATATATATATTTGGTTAATTTGGCTTTAAATTTAAACAGTTTTCGAGAATTTTTTACATACTTAATAGAATTGTTAAATTTTGATGTATATATATAATGTAAATTGAAAAACTTATCTGTGTTCTGTAGTTCTCTTTTTTCAACGTGTCGGGTGATGTGATGTTAAACACTCATTGCCAATTGCCATATGCCTATGCCATTGACTTTGCACTTTGGCTCGCAACATAGGCTGGCAACCTAGAGGAAGTTTGGCGACAGCGATTTGGCGTTTGGCGAGATTTAACAAAACACACTATTATTATTTTAATTTTATTATTAAAAAGGAATTAATTTATTTTTAGTCTATGTATTTTATTTATTTTTTTTTTTTTTTTTTCAAAAATTTTTAATAAATTTTTTTAAATTGATCGTAGTTAAAATACTAAATGCCTGTTTAATTCGTTTGCTTAAATGAATTACACGCACTGTTATTTTTATGAAAGAAAACTGTTAATGAAAATTAATAAAAATTGCATAGAAAAACTATAATCATAAAGAAAGAAACACAATAAAATTGTTAGCTTTTTTATTTGTTCCAGACTGAATATTTTAAATTCATATGGAATATTTAGAAATTTATATTTATTCTTGCTGTTGTGTTTTGTTTTTATTACTTTTTTTGTGCCGTTACTTTTTTTTTTAATAGTTTTAGACAATGTGATAATGGAAATATAGTTTTAGATAATGTATTCTGCCACTGTCCCAGAAATAAGACGATCTGCGGTAGTATGCTTAATTTCTTGAAATTTGTTATAATTCTTAAATAGTTTTTACTAAAACTTATAAAACTCACTAATTAAGAAAAAATTTGAAAATTAGTTTGGCAAATAATGGGTTAATAGAAAAATCTGTTTAAACGGTATGAAACATAACTATTGTGTTATGTAATTTGAAAACAATAATAATAATTTTATTCAATTATTGCAGCAATCACACATGTTTTACCAATTTATTAATTAATAAAAGAGAAAAGTTTTGCAGTTCGTATAAATTAGAAAACTCTTTCCAAGTACACTTTGTCCGTTATATCGTTCAATCTGAAGTGAAATTTACCTCAATGATGATGCCTTAAACTGTATAGTGTTTTTAATTACGGAGAAAGAAATCTCATAAAAGCTTGCTTTATACCTTTATTATTATTATTACTATTATTATTATTATTATTATTATTACGAAAGGGAAAGCATGAAGTGGATCATTATTTTTTTATAAGCTTGTATATTGTTTAAAGTTTCCATACGTTCTACATACAATACCAAAGAAAAAAGAAAGGGCGAAAAAACCTTTACAACACTGAAAGTTTACATGCGCAATTTCCACTTATATCTCATAATGTATCTGAAAACGATTGTAAAGCCCTATAAACTTATTAATTTTGCTAATCATATTCTACAGGAAACACTTCATTTTACAGCAGAATAATGTATGCTAATTCTGTTATTTTGTGCAAAATATACAACTTTTAAAATATGCTTTAAGGAAAGACCTCCCATAGATCCTAATGTGTCGGAATTGTTTTCTGAGTTTCTGTGCATAAAACAGTACTATTTTTATTATTCTCAATAAAAATAGAGCCAAAGTAAACCTGAACAACATATCAAAAATATAATATTCTAAAATTATTTACTGAATAAATGAGCAAAAATACAGATAGACAAACAAACCCAAATCACAAACGCTTTTTGATTTTGTTAGATTGTTGAAAAGCATAAAAGAACTAAATATGAACTCAGAAATTCTCACATATATCCCCCAATGCACCTTAATATTTTATTTGTCGCAAAGTGAATATTATGCTAATCATGCCACATTTTATACAAAGCATGTATTTAGGCATATGAATTACATAAATTATGTAATATAAGTGAACGTATGTATGTAATATATGTTTTCTTATGTTTTACGCTGTATAAAAATATAATAAAATAAGTTTTACTGAAATATCTCTGGTAGACCATAATATATCAGTGTTCTTTTCAGGCATCACCGCATCTAAAGCACTAGTGCTATTTATACCATTTTCAGTCAAGAGCAAGGCATAGTTAAATTGAAATATATACATATATATATAGGTTTTAGAGTATGTTAAAAATATTTATAAAATTAAAGCGCGAAGAAGCAGATCAAGAGATAGAAAAACTGGTATCATATAAGCTTGTCAACTTTGCTGGGAAATGTTGAAAAATAAAAAAAATAATGGCTTGTGTATTGCTAAATAAACACACACAAACACATATCTGGGATCGCACAGCGCAAGTATTATTCAACACAATTAACGCTCTATCTTTTTTAACACTTTCCAAGAAAACTGAACAGCATTTAAGATTTCGGTTCATCTGTCTGTCTACTCTTTCCTTTCCTTGATTATTTTTAGAATAAGTTTAATCTGATATACTGATACATTATTATTCAGCTGATTATGGCATGTTCTTTATTGAAAATAGTATAAAAATACGACTAGATTTTATACAAGGATTTACGAAAGAATTAGGATATATTGCGTTCTATGACGAATATTTTCTAAAACATCCTGAAAATTTCGCTGTAATATCCTGAGTATGAATGGAATTTGATCGAAGTGCATTTCTGTTGAGTTATCAGTTATGCGTTTTTAAAATTTTCAAATAAAATTGAAAAGAATTAATAACTTTTGTTTGTCTGTAGAATGGTGTATCAATCTGCCTGCGTTCTCATTTCCATAAATAGTTTTAGAATTCATTGAAATTAATATGTGTCGATCAGGTATTTAGTTTTATTAGAAAATTCCTTATTAATTATCTTGCATGTGGTGCGAGTAATTTATGTAAAAGTATAAAAAATAATTCGAATAAATATTGGTCTAAAAGAGATATTTTTACTAGTTAAATTCTAAAATACTACGCTGCAATAATCATAAAGAAACTAACATACATATTTCTGATGAAATAAATTAAACCAAGGTTGATTAACTGTAATTGATTTAAAGGGCCTTAAAAATATTCGATATGATTGAAAATTTGTTGATGCGCATTTTCATAGTCTTATGCGTTTTAAATGACCAGTTAAATAACCAGTTATTATGAAAAAAAAAAAAAAATCCTTCTTTAATCCATTACCGTTTGAAAAAATGAATAGCAGCACATGGAATCGTAAAAAGTGTACGATTAGCTGTTTATGAAGTTGTTATTTTTAAGCTGATGTTTGATATCAAATCAAATTAATAGCAAGAAGATTAAAATTCTACAAATTGTTTTGAAAATCTATTTATTTATTTTTTTATTTTTCCAAGTGCAAAACAAACATTTTTACAGAAATGCATTAAATTTGCTTAATAACTGCGAGTGAAGGTATAGAAAGTAATGAAAGTGGGAATACCTTGTATCAAGTTTTATTCATTGCTGAAGTTATACGTTTTAAGTAATTCTTCAAAAGATATTAATCTATATTCTGATAATCGGTATTCTTTTTCTTAAGAATGATGTAGAAAAAAGAATTTTTACTTCTTTATAAAGAAAAAAAAATCTAAAATATGTAATATATAAAACTTACATATAAAAAAAAACTTCATTATTTAATTAATTAGAAATAACTAAATAAAAATACCTTTTTGCACTAAGAATTGCGTTGCATATTTTTATATATTTTTTGTTATTAATAAGTGAAAACTAATGTCAGATTAATAAAAATAAAAGTTTATAATTTAAACATTATTAAAGATTACAGTTTTATATTTACTGCCCTATCTCTAGTAAAAACTTTTCGCTTTTAAAATTGACCATTTGCTATTTAAAAGCAAAAGGGAAAAATAACAAGTGAGAAAATCGCCAAGAAGCGAAATACGCGCATAAATTACCAACCGTCTCTGTACCAGAGCAGATGTTTTTGCGAATGCAAATAATTATGAGTTTCCGGTTTCAGCTCTAACGTTTCTAATAGCTAGAATTTTACATTCAAAAATTAATCCTTTAATATATTTCATATTCATATATATATATATATATATATATATATATATATAATTCAAATTTATTTTATTATTTCAAATTATATTATTTTTTTAAATATTTTCTAAAAGGTAGATTGATATAAAAATAATGAATTTGTAGATTCAAGTAATATTATAACATTCAGTATGTAAGTAGTTCAATATTTGAATAACTTCTAAATCAAAGAATTTTTATCATCAAATATATAATATGTGTATATTATTATATTAAAATATTTTTTACGATTTTTTTAAACAAAATAATGAAGTGAAATTTGAAAAAAAAAAAATCACGAATAGTGTAAAATTTTTAAAAAATATATATTTTTTAATTTGTAACAATATGACTTCCATAATTCACTACTATACATATTATATACTCTTTTCAGATATAGTGCGATCAGAATACATAAATTGGATTTAACATATTAAACATATAACAATTTTCTTGTAAAAAACCTAATGCATGCGTCGTGAAAAACACATAAAAAGGATTTTACATAGCAAGTTAAAAAATATATATATAAAACCTTTTTTTGAAACACCAATTTCCGAGCTACTTAATTAGGATGCCTGTCAATTTTCTTGTAGTAATTAAGTAATATACGTGGAAAGACATCTAAAAAGGGTTTATGTAGCAAATTTGAAGAAAATCGTTCGAGCCCTTTTTGATAGAATTATATATATTCTCACTTACGATTTTCTACAAATTAACCTTTTCACCGTAAACCTTAAATTACATACGAATGTACATCTAGATGAAAGGTAAAATGGCGAGTTTGAAGAAAATCCGTGGAATCATATTTACGCACTTGCGAGGTTTAAAATTTCCATAATCATATAGAAGGCTTATAATTTTTTATTTTTATTTTTTTAACTAACCAACTAATACATACGGAAGGGCATTTAAATCGCGTGCATACACATATACACTGACGAATTGCAAAAACCATTTCTTTGTACTCTAAAAACATATAAATTAGGCAAAAGTGTAATATCGAAATACTTGATCGAATTAAATAATTCCATTTTATTCCAAAATATTTTCCAATACAGCAAACTAATATAACAATCAAATAATAATTTTATATAGAGTAAGTCAACAAAATTACATGATTATGCGTTCATTTTAATTAGAGTTTTCGCGAAGAGAAATTCAATTGCAAATATCAGATAATTATAATTTAAAACTATGTTAAAAAACAAAACCACCTCTTCACTTTTATTTCCCAATGAATATTATTATAAATTGTATCAACAAAATCAAGTGCTGCCTTGTTTTCAAAAATTTTATACATTATAACGGAAAATAGAGCACTTTGTCATTTTCGTTATAATTGTACTGAAACAGAACGTGTTACGACGGTGTTTCCCTTAACGTTTTTTATAAAACTGAAATTGCACGTTTTATGAATGGTACAAAACACACCTTTTTAGAACGTTCTGAATAATACTGCTTTTGAACGTCGAGTAGAACGTTCTTTTGACACGAAACACGGTGTTTGAACCAGTGTAACCGTTATTAGACGTTCAGAGAACGTTCATGTGCTACTTGGGCAATAGAGCCAAAGTCATCACGTGGCCATCAGTATGTACTGTGCGTTATGGACCAGCATAGTCGTTGGCCGGAAGCAATACCTCTGAAGTCTTTAACAGCAAAGGCAGCCTGTGATGCATTTATAGAAATATTTGTACGAACTGGAATTCCTCGAGTAATTGCAATGGATAACGGAAGAAATTTTGCCGCACAGCTGACAAAAGAGTTTTTAAAACGATTAGGATGTGTTCCTAAATTTTCCACTCCAGGTTATCCACAATCGAATGGTTTGGTCGAAAGATGGATAGGAACTATGAAATCCATGCTACATCATGCAATTAATTCACAAGGTCGAGGCTGGGACAAACAGTTGCCATTCTTGTTATGGACATACCGAGAAGTGCCTAACGCTACAACGGGTGTTGCTCCATTCTCACTAGTTCATGGGCGACAACCTGTAGGACCTCTAGCCATCCTCAAATCAAGTTGGGAAGATGAAGTCGTACTTCCTCAAGGGATTGGAGAATCTGTAGCTGACTACCTGTTGAAACTCCGGAAACGTTTAGAAGACGCGGCACAGTATGCGAATAGCATAACTCAAGAACAGCAGCAGAAATATGTGCATTATTATAATTTACGGTCAAAAGATACCGAATTTTCTGTTGGGGATGAAGTTGTAGTGTTAATCCCTGATTCAACAAATCGTCTTTGTTCGAAATGGAAAGGACCAGGAGAAATAGTAGAAAAGAAGTCTCCACATTCTTTTTATATCAAACTACCTGATGGAAGTGTTCGACATCTTCATCAAAATAAATTGCGTAAATATATTCAACCTGTCAGAGCTGTAGGAATTATTTACGAAACAGATGAAGAGTTTGGAGATATACTACATGCGCCCGTAGAATCACGGCAAGTAACGGATGAAGAACTAAAAGCTGGTATAAAATCAAATTCGATATCAGCAAAGCAACATAAACAGCTGTTGAATTTGATTAAAGAATATCTAACAATATTTGATGGGGAATTAAAGAAAGCCAAAGTCCTCCACATGTTATCCAGTTAAAGTCTGGAGTAGAGAGGAAACAACCTCATCTTTATAAAGTTCCAGAAACATTAAGATCTAATATAGAAAAACAGATAGCAGAATTATTGGAAAAAGACCTGATAGAACCCTCTTCAGCAGAAATAGCATATCCATTGGTATGTGTAGCCAAGAAAGATGGAACTGTCCGACTTTGCGTGGACTACAGAGAGCTGAACTCAGTTAGTAAAATTCCACCATTTCCTATGCAGAATTCAGAAAATCTTAGATTTAAAGCTGGTGGAGCTCGTTACTTGACAACTTTAGATATCCTTAAGGGATATTGGGAAATACCCTTAGCAGAGCAAAGCCGAGAATTAACCAGTTTTGTATCTCCAAAGGGTCAGTATCAGTGGAAGGTGATGCCATTTGGGTTATCTGGAGCACCAGCAACATTCCAAAGAATAATGAATCAAGTATTACGACGTCATAGTGACTACGCCGAAAGTTTTCTTGATGATATTATCATATTTTCTTCAACCTGGGAAGATCATCTTAATCATATTAAATCCATTTTAGAAACTCTGAAAAAATTGAATTTTTCGGCAAATTTAAAGAAATGCTCGTTTGCGATGTCGAAAGTAAAATATTTAGGACATGTCGTAGGCTCAGGAGAGCACGGTCCAGATCCGGACAAGATATCAGTTATTAAAGATTTGAAAGCCCCTAAAACTAAGAAAACATTGAAGTGACTCCTAGGATTATTTAACTATTACAGAGACTATGTGCCTCGGTATGCCAATATAGCAAAACCTTTAACGGACTTAACTCAAAAAACTGTGCCAAACGACCTTCCATGGTCAGAAGAAGCCGAAAGCGCATTTAATTCGTTAAAGAATTGTTTGTGCTCTATAACATCTCTGTATACACCTGATATGTCGAACCCTTTTGAAATCGATACTGATGATCGATACTGATTCAGTATCGATTTTGAGATCGATACTGAACTGAATACTGAAATCGATATCGATGACGACATGAATCGATACCTTCTGAATCGATTCCGATACTGCTTCAGTGACCGGAATTGGAGCCTGTCTAATGCAGAGAGATGAGCAGAATAAACTGAAACCTATCATTTTTGCAAGCCAAAAACTGACCCCTGCTCAATCAAAGTGGAGCACTATTGAAAGGGAAGCTTATGCTGTAATATGGGCATTAGGTAAATTCGAAATGTGGACTTATGGAACCACTATTATCTTACACACGGACCATAACCCTTTAAAATATTTGACAGAAACAGTTCCTAAGAACGCCAGATTACAAAGATAGGCATTGGCTCTATCTCGCTATCAAGTAACTATTGCTCATAAGCCAGTAAGCAGTAATACTATTGCAGATGCTTTATCACGCATTCATGAATAAAGTCATAAGTTAGTTTAATATTGTATTTATTATTACATATATATATATGTGTGAGTTTATTTTGTTTCTTATATTCAAGTATATTAATTCATTAAGATTATTTAAAGTGCATAAGAAAATTCATGTCAGGATAAATGTTTATTCATATATATTATATATATATTTTATTTCTATTATGTGTTTAAATGTTACTTATTTTATACCATAGAAAATATTTAAATTTTAAGTGAAATATAAATGTTATTGCTCTTGATGGAACATTGCATATTAGGTCAAAGATGAGACAATAATTAAGAATTTAAAAGGACAATTAGACTTTCATGAACATTTATTTAAAGATGAAACAATAATTAAGAATTTAAAAGGGCAATTAGACTTTCATGGACAGTTATATAAATTATCCACAAATTTTTGTTAGTAGTTTCACTGTGAAGGCCATTGTCCCTCAAGTGAAACTGGAGGGAAGGTGTGAACGCCGCACCTCTGAATTCGAGAGTATCACAAAACAAGAACTGAAAAGTTTGGTACGAAAGTGTGGCAACAGTGTGTGCGTATGTGAATCAAGATGGACTAACGTTCCATTCTATATGTGGTTTTTAAAATACTTTATTGGATGTTAATTTGTGTGTTCGTTTATGTATTTTATGTTTGTGCCGTAAGTAAAAGTAAAATCTTTAAAAGTAAAGAAAGCGTGATCAGTGTCTTAATGTGTCTCGAGATGAATTCACAGGAAGAAAAGAACCAGGTGCGAAAAAGAAGTCGCCACAATTCTGGCGACTAATTTCTAATTTCTAGTTAAGGGATTTAGAAAATGGCCACTTATTCATTCTAGAGGAAGGCGGTATATTTTTTTCCTCAGTGAAGGCAAAATAAACCTATTCACATTGCATAAAATAAATTAAAAGGTATTAACTCAGTAAGTCATTTGAATTAAATTAATGTATTTTTTATTAACATAATTAAGAAGAAAATTATATTTATCAAAACACTTATCCGAAATAATTAACGTCTAGCGTGATAAAGTAATTTAAAAATCTCTTTTTAATCTCTTTTTACCGTGAAAATATTTTTAATATTACGAATGCTTTAATATAAATTATATCTTAGTATAATTTAATTTAAAAAGAACTCAGAACTCTCAAAGAATTATGCATGCCAGCATTTCCAATAAGATCAATGCAAAAATTATTATTATTATTATTTTATGAAAGGAAGAAAATAATATATAATAATAATAATAATAATTATTATTATTATATATAAAGAACTTCACCTATTATATGCAATTCATTATTCAACTACTGCCCCTGAACTAGTATTTTTTTTAGGCATTCTTCCTTTCATGGATTTCATTTTTCTTTCTGTGAAATAATAGAAAAAGTCTTCATATATCTATATATGTATGTATACAGCATAAAAGATAATTCTACAAAACCTGCAAAAGAATAATTTTTTTGGATTCAAAATGTTCCTCTGAGTGGAATTTTTATTTAACTCTATATATGTAAAGCTTAAGTTAAAGAAAACTACAAACAAAAGTTTAAAGGAGAAATAGTTTACCTGAGGAATCACTTCGGGAATCAAAATATTTTACATTTATAAACATTTTCTTTTCTATTTATGTTGGTACTCAAAAACGTTTTCCTCCAAATCGTAGTTTTTATGCTTTTTATAAAGAAAACATGTTTTTCTACGTTTAGGATATTCTTTGAAATTCTGGTAACATGAAATTCTGAAAAGAGACTATTTTTCATCGGAATTATTTTTTTCCTTGATATTTTAAAGAATCTTCAAACAATTTGGACAAAAGAAAAAAAAATATTTATATAGAAAACTTTTTTTAGCTATACGATCCACCATGTAAATATTTAGGTTTTACGTGTTTTAAAGTATTAAATTTCCTTTTGTTGTCTAAATGTAGTTCTGATAAATATTAAGAAAGAAATTAATAAGAGTCAAGTTCAAAGTTTTATAGAAAATTAAAAATTCTGTTATTGCACTTTTTTTACCTTTTCTTATCCTGATAGTTATAAAATTAAATTTATTTGGCATGAATTCCTTAAAAAGGAGTCTTCCGCTAAACTTAACACTTTTTCTTTCTTTCTATCTTTTTTTTTTATTATTATTATTAGAATCCTAAATTTTTAACAAATATACAGGGTAATTATAATTATTAAAGTTACGATTTCAAAACGCTATAATTTTAAAACTACCCATCAGAGCGATTTGATATTTTACCACAGCAATTGTGATGCAATGAAATTTTGTTTGACAAAAGAAAAAAACAAATAGTTCCAAAATGTGCCGTTAATTATCCGTAAAGTATTTGTTTCATAAAGCTCCTCTTTTTCTCTTTTCACTATGACTTTTTCCGCTGTAAATACGTATTCCTGTCTTTTTTCTCAAAAAATTGTAGTAAACTCTTGAAGTCTATTGTTTCCTGCTATTCCATTTTGTTGCTAACTGATGAAATTATGTGAGGCTATAAGTTCAAAGATACCTCTATTTTATTATTTTGAAATATATTAGCATAATATATATTCTTTATTTAAAAGTCAATTGTCAAATATTTAAGAAAGTTTGACTTACCTGGGTCAATACAGGTAATCAGCATTCTGTTTTATTGAAGAAAAATCTGGTCACTTTATCAGCAGAATGGATGCTTGACAAATGTAACTGAATGAACGTTTGATATATTACTTTTCATATACTTCTGTTATAGAAAACAAAACTATTCTTTTTTGTAAAAAATGTAGATTAATATATAATCTTACGCAATATACTATATGTTATTTTCGTATTGAAATAATAATGTCTAGACTCTTATTTCATTTTAAAACTTTATCTTAGACATAAAAAAAATAATGATAAAGTAGGACTCAAATTATATACGTCCTTCTCATACAGAAAATATTATATGATTAAAAAAGAATTACAGTAGTAGTAGAGTAACGCGACATATCGTCACGTGATAAAGCAGGTGCATGAAAAAAATCAGTTGGCGGGAAGAAATAGTTTCGGAACATAAAAAAGAGTTAATGAGTTTGTTCTGAGGTTAGATATTACAACAGCCCCTCGTAAGCTCAAAAGTTTTCAATTGTTCATTATATATTGTCCATGTCTGTTGAACGCAGTTTTGGGTAGAGCCTTTGTGAGGGTGTCGGCAGTCATTTTTTCGGTAGCTTTATATTGAAGCTTGATGAGGCTTTCCTGTATCAAATTTCTCAGAAGATGAAATCTCAGTTGTAAGTGTTTTGTTTTGAAATGAAATTTGTCACTCTCAGCAATCTTTATCGTTGATTGATTGTCTTGATACAACACAATAGGATGTTCTTGCGACAAGTTCAAATCATCTAAAAGTTTCTTGAGCCATTGTATTTCAAGTGCAGCACTTGCAGCTGAGACGTACTCAGCCTCTGCTGAAGACATGGACACACAGGACTGTTTTTTCGAAGTCCAGAAAATTGGATTTTTTCCTAACATAAATAAATTTCCAGAGATGGATATTCGATCACTTGGATCGTTGGCCCAATCAGAATCCGAATATGCTCTAAGGACAGGTTCACCAGAGTTACAAAGTTTTAATTTAATATCTTTGGTATTTTTCAAATATCTAATAACCGTTTTAACTGCCTCCCAGTCTTTCGCTTTAGAATTTTCGTTTCTACGGCTTAAGATGCCTACAGCAACACTTATATCAGGTCGCGATACTGTAGAAATGTAAAGTAACGCGCCTATAGCCTGTCTGTACATTGTATTGTTTGGTAAGAGATTGTCGTTATCAGTTAATTTTATATACCCTGGTTCCATCAGTGTGTCAGAGGGCCGTGCGTTATCTAGCCCGAATTTTGTTACAATGTCTTGTATTTTGTTACTTTGATCAAGCGTAATTACCCCTTTACAAGGTCTTTCTATATTTATGCCGAGGTAATATTTGGCTTCCCCAAGGTCAGTTAATGGATATTCTTCCCTAAGTTCATCAATTATTATGTCAATATTGCGATTTTTACCAGCTAAAGTAAGTCATCGACGTAAATAAGAATGTAAGTTTCTGTGTTATCTTTGTTACAGATATATAAACATTTGTCATGCTGACTTTGTTTAAATCCTAATTTACACAATGATTCATTAATTTTCAAATTCCACGCCCTAGCGGCTTATTTTAAGCCATATAACGCTTTCTTTAACTTACATATTTTATTTTCTTCTCCCAGTTGTTTTTTCTCTTCCCAGAGGGATAAGAAAAAACAACTGGGTTCCTTACTGGAAAGATTTAAATATTGACTACCTCATTAGAGAAAGAGATTGCTTAAATGGAAAACTGAAAACGGACAATACTGAAGAAAATAGAAAACTGCTTTCTGAAGCAACTACTCAAGTCGAAGAAGCAATTGCAAACGGTAAAAGTCTTAAATGGGCTGAATTTTGCAAAAACCTAGATCCTAGAAAAGACTCCAAATTCTGGAGGATAGCCAAAACTTTAAACAACTGCTTCACTGGCCACACCAATCCACGGTCTAACTTTGTGGACATCTCAAATCCACCAGAGATTTCAAATATGGCTATTGCAAATGAGCTGGCTACATTCTATTCGAGCACCAGTAGATTGGAGTTTGGCAAGGAAGATAGATCTGTTCGTGCCACAGTTAAGAAACTACTAAGCGACGCGAGATCGCAAGATGGCAACGATCCAATGTCGGATGACATCACCATAGAAGAACTAGATCGTGCAATTAACGAACTAGACCCCCGGAAATCACCAGGCAGTGATCTTGTTTTTGGATATATGGTTAAACATTTTGGCAATGTTGCAAAAGACTTTTTTCTAAAAATAATCAATTCCTCCTGGAAAACGGGAAAACTGCCAAGGTTATGGAAGATGTCCATCGTTGTCCCAATCCTGAAACCGGGGAAGACTGCTGATGAATGCAAGAACTATAGACCAATCGCTCTTACAAGTATTCTTTGTAAAATTACTGAGCGCATTATTCATTCTAGAATATTGGGTGCTCTCACCGAACAGAAAAAACTAAGCTACTACCAAGGGGCCTATCGGAAACACCACTCAACAGTAGATCAACTGTTCCACCTTTGTCAATCCATCATTGACGGCTTTCAAGAGAAACCACCCAGAAAAACAACGGCTGTCTTTCTTGACATGTCGGCAGCTTTCGACACTGTTTGGAGGCAAAAACTAATTGTCATTGCCCATAATCACGGGATCAAAGGAAACGCACTTATATGGATTGCAGACTTCTTGAGACATAGGAATTTAAGGGTTCGTTTTAACGGAGCTCTTTCGAAAAGCTGGAAAAGCTGGGCAGGAGTTCCCCAGGGCTCAGTTCTTAGCCCATTACTCTTTCTTTTGTATATTAACGATATCCACCAACACCTACATGATGAAACAAAAATTGCCTGCTTTGCAGACGACATAGCTATATGGCATACCTGCAATGATATTGATAAATCTGCCCTCGCTCTTAACCAATCACTGAAGAATGTCCTAACCTGGTCTCAGAATCTAAAATTGAAATTTAATCCTCAGAAGTCGTTATTCACGGTGTTTTCAACGGATCGAAAACACAGAAACCAATTCAGACCTACCATCATGCTGAATGGCGTTCCCCTTACACAAACAGATAATCCAAAATACCTAGGAGTACAACTTGATCCCGAATTGCGATTTGGTGAACACATCAAGAATTGTGGAAACAAAGCTCTAAAGAGGCTAAAAATCCTAAAGAGCTTATGTGGCACTAACTGGGGAGCAAACCCTAAAACCCTTCGGACAACCTATACTGCCCTGGCAAGACCACATCTTGAGTATGCCACCCCCATTTGGGCCCATACTTCAGCTACAACACTCCACTACTTGGACAACATCCAGGCTAGAAAAGCCAAAATCATCTGCGGTGCAGTTTCCTCTACAAACAATGAAAAAGTGATACGAGAATGTGGCCTAGCATCACTCAATAACAGAAGGAAGTACCAAACCATAAACTTTACTAACAAAATACGAAGTCGTGACTCAGACCACATCTCACGAAGAACCTTTGAAAATTGGTCCAAGAAAACCAGACTTAAAAGATCGTCCACTCTACAATTTGATTCTGATATAAGACGAGAGATCGGTCTCGAGCACAGCACCCTTGATTTCCTGGAAGAGCCTGCATTCTCTAAGTGCTTACCCAAGAATACCACTATCAACACCAATCTCGTTGTTCCATGCTCCAAAAAGGAATTAACATCAGTTATCTTTGAAAAGGGTATGCAAACAATCAATGCAATGTCGGAAAATAACCTTGTCCACGCATATACTGATGGCTCAGCTGATGAAACTTTTCAAAAACGCGGTGCGGGCGTACACTTTGTACTACCCAACGGCAGAACTACGAACCATTCACTGGGGGCACTGGTTCCATTGCCTCAAATTTCACCAGTGAACTTAAAGCAATATACAATGCATTGCATGAATACATCTTACTCAACAACACTGACAAAGCTAACGGGCTAGTCATCTTTTGTGACTCCAAAGCTGCTTTAGAAGCATTAAATAAAGGTCAATCAAGGCTAACCCACAATATCCAACACCAATTGGAAGAAATTGACAAACTACACAAGATATGTATTCTACAGTGGATCCCCGCGCATGTCGGCATCCCTGGAAACGAAGTGGCAGATCAACTTGCCAAGAAAGGGAGAAATCTCAATAATGAAAATATCGCCAAGGTCACTCTTGACGATGTTAATGCGATGGCAAGGTTCCATTTGAGAGAAAACACCATTAAAAAAGACTCGCAGATCTGTGAAATAAACGCTAACAGAGACCTTACCAAAACTATCACCTGCCTTAGAACTGGTCATTATCGAGGTATGTAGATCCTGAGAGATGGCAATAGAACTTACCGTCTCTGCAGCAACTGTGATGATGTTCCACTAACACCAAAACATATTTTTGACTGCCCAGCCATTTTAAGATCCCTGGCTCAGCTTGGGGAATTCTCCCCCTTTGACATCGAGATTTGTACTCCGATAACATCAAGGAGTTGGCCGGCTGTGTTTTGCACACTCATGGTTCTCTTTAGTTCTCCCCATGGACACGACACCAACCAACCAACCATTTTCTTCGCCTTGGACAACATAACCCTCGGGTTGTTGCATGTATACATCTTCTTGCAAATTTCCATGTACGAAAGCAGTTTTGATATCTACATGCCTTAGATTCAAATTTTTTTACAGCGACATGGTTAAGAAATTTCATAGAGTGGTATGCGATGCAACTGGTTCAAAAGTTTCGTTATAGTCCACCCCGTATTTTTTAGAAAAACCCTTGGCGACTAGCCTGGCTTTATATTTCTCGACTTGTCCTTGGCTATTGTATTTGGCCTTGAACGCCCACTTACACCCTACTACTTTGGTCGCTGGTTGAGCGTCAACAAGTTCCCAAATATTGTTTTGTCTGAGTGAATTCATTTCGTCGAGTGTGGCGTTCAGCCAATTTTTCTTTTCTGCTGGGTTTTGAATTTTTAGTATATCGTCAAAACACTTAGGCTCATCAATTCTTTTGTCATTTACTGCAAATGCAAATCTGTCGGGCGGAACCCCTTTATTTAATCGTTGTGATCGTCGCGGCAGAGTTTGCGTGTCATCGGGACTATCGTTATCACCCGTTATATCTATATCGGAATCTAATATTGGTAATTTAGACACCGGAATTTCATCATTTGAATTTTCATTATGGATTTGTGATGCCTCATTATTGCGGGATTCTGTATTCTCATCTTCCAAGAATTTTACAGTTCTGCTTATAATTACATTTTTATTATTTGTGCAAATTCTGTAGCCTTTGCTACGATTATCATATCCCACAAAAATTCCTTCTTGAGCGGTGCTATCCAGTTTTCCCTTATGTATCTTATGTACATATGCGTATGCGCGACATTCGAATGTTTTTATATTTGATAAATCGGGTTTACGGCCGGTCCATTTTTCGTAAGGAGTTGAGTCGCATAAGGAGGTTGGGAGCCTCTTTTGTATGTAATTCGCAGTATTTACGGCTTCCCCTCAAATGGAATTCGGTAAATTACTGTCTTTAAGCAGACAGTGCGCCATTTCGGTCAGCGTACGATTTTTACGTTCTGCCACGCTGTTCTGATCACTAGAGTAAGGAACGGTAAACTAGTGCTCAATTCCTTCTTTTTTCAAAAATTCATTTACTTCCATACTAGTGTATTCACCTCCGTTATCCGAGCGAATTGCGTGCACTTTTCGGCCAAATTTGTTTGCGGTCATAGCCACATATTCCTTTAACTTAGAAAATACCTCAAACTTATTTCTTAGCAAATATATAATAGGATAACGACTAAAATCATCGATAAATGTAAGAAAGTAATATTTTCCACAGACAGAGGGGGTTTTCATATAAGTCTGTGTGGACTAGTTTGAGTGGTACGGAGGCTCTAAATTGTGCAGATTTGGGATAAGGTGAATCAACTAGTTTAGACATTATGCATGTTTTACATTCAGTATTATGATTGCAATCATTTAATTTTATACCCACAGCCACGTCCTTGTTAACTAAATCTTTTATATGACTAATGTTTCTATGGCCTAATTTAATGTGTCATTTATCAATACAATTTTTATTTTCACATGTTTTTACCATGTTTATAGTGTGTGTTGTATCATAGTTAACTTTGCATTCGTATAAATTGTTATTAATGTAAACTTCAATGCATGTTTCTCCTTCATGCATTATTTTGCATGATTTGTTTTCAAATATTGCTACACAACCATTTTCAGTAGCCTCTTTTACAGATATGAGGTTTGTCTCTATTTCTGGTGCATATAAAACCTTTTTCATATAGTTAAACCTTTTTCATACACCATAAACCTTTGTATACACCATAAACCTTTTTTATACACCATAAACCCATGTATCATAAACCTTTTTCATACACCTTTTTATTATAGTATTATGTGTGTTATTGGAATTTAAGGTGTTTAATTTCACAGACCCTTGACCCAGGGATTTTATCTCCTGTCCATTAGCGATTGTTAAGCGTGAATTATTATAATTAAATTCCTGAAATTTACTCCTATCATTGCAAACATGCGTTGAACAACCCGAGTCTACATACCAATTGTTAGACTTCTCACCGATAAATAGAGTAAATATTTTATCGTTAGGTTTTTTATTTTCACTCTCAGTAATAACAGCCCTATCCGCGTTATGTCTGTCTTGAGAGTACATACCAGATTTGAAATTTGATCTGGCATTGCTGGCTTTTGTTGGTTTCGGAGTTTTTTCTTTATTTTTAAGATGCCAGCATTCTTCAATTGTATGCGATTTTCTTTTACAACAGCAGCAGAACTTTGAATTTTCAGGTTTTGGTTTAAATTTAACCTTTAATACTGAATTATTTTCAGATTTGTTTTCTTTTCTTTTAGAAAATTCATCAATTAATTTTGAGCGTATAAACTCTGGTGTCAAATCTTTTTCGTCTCGAGAATCTAAAGTTGTGATTAGTACATCATAACTTGGAGGTAAGGAACAGAGCATTAGTGCTGAAAGGTGCCTGTCATTAATTTCTTCACCGATTGATACTAGTTTATCACGTAACTGATAAATATGTGTTAAATGTTGTATCATATCTCCACCCTCAGTTAATTTTGTAGAGTAAAGCTTTCGTAATAAAAATAGTTTACTGCTGAGGGTTGAGCTTTCATGTACAGCTTTTAATGCGTTCCAACATTCTCTAGCGGTTTGATTTTTTTCACATGAATGATCTGATTGTCCTCTATTAAGAGGTTTATTATAGCACGAGCCTTTCTGTTTTTGTTATTCCATGTGTCAGTTATCGGATTGGGAGCATCGTTTATTACCACAGAATATTAATCTTCTTTTTGGAGAAACATCTCCAATTTAAATTTCCAGACTTCGTAGTTTTGTGAATTCATTTTTTCAGTTATTGTTATTCATATTGTTACTCATATTAATATTTCAATTTTGTTTTCTTTCTAGAATATAATAACTGAAATTTTATTTTTAATCATTCAAATCTTTGTTTTAAACATTCTTATATTTATTTTCACTTCTTTTGTTTTTAATGTTTAGACACGTTTCTATACTTTCGTTTTGATGTTGTTACGTTTTGAAGAAACAAAAAGTGTTTACTTTCGCTTACATTTTATTATTTTTATTTTATTATTTTAAATGTAGCAGTTTCTTCAAATATGCAAGGAAAAAACTTTTGTCAAGAATAAATTTAAAATTTCAATTCAGTGCATCAGGATCATAATCTGATGAAATTATGTGAGGCTATGAGTTGAAAGATACCTCTATTTTATTATTTTGAAATATATTAGCATAATATGTATTCTTTATTTAAAAGTCAATTGTCAAATGTTTAAGAAAGTTTGACTTACCTGGGTCAACACAGGTAATCAGCATTCTGTTTTATTGAAGAAAAATCTGGTCACTTTATCAGCAGAATGGATGCTTGACAAATGTAACCGAATGAACGTTAGATATATTACTTTTCAAATTTCGATATATTACTCCTGTTATAGAAAACAAAACTATTCTTTTCTGTAAAAAATATAGATTAATATATAATCTTACGCAATATACTATATGTTTTTTTCGTATTGAAATAATAATGTCTAGACTCTTATTTCATTTTAAAACTTTATCTTAGACTTAAAAAAAACATAATGATAAAGTAGGACTCAAATTATATACGTCCTTCTCATACAGAAAATATTACATGATTAAAAAAGAATTACAGTAGTAGATGAGTTACGCGACATATCGTCACGTGATAAAGCAGGTGCATGAAAAAATCAGTTGGCGGGAAGAAATAGTTTCGGAACATAAAAAGGAGTTAATAAGTTTGTTCTGAGTTTAGATATTACAACACTAACAACAATCCTGTGTTTAATATTTCCATTTAGGCATTTATTCTGACATTACCCTGACAGCACCATCCATATGAACATGCCTGAACTACTTGTTTCCTCCTCCAAACAAAATTTCATTGCCTCACAATTGCTTCGGAAAAATATCAGATCGCTCTGATGGGTAGTTTTAAAAATGATAGCGTTTTGAAATTGTAACTTTAATTATAATCACCCTTTTTATTTTTAGCACTGTGATACTGATGGTTATTTAAACTTTTCATTAATACTATCAAGAATATTGTGGAGAAATAATAAAAATGTAACTCCACAAATTTATACCAATATAAAAATCAGATAAGTCATGTACATTTGAAAAAGTACGCAAATTTTACTCTTAATAATCCCGTGCATTGAGTAAGCCAGAAAAGAAATTCAATTTACGCAAATAGAAAGCGCTAAGTTTTTTCTGTTAGACTTCTGTGAATGCTATATTTTTTTGTGCGAGAGACTGCAAAAAAACTAAATGTAACAGTCATAACAATTAAAAATCTTATAAGGTGTACTCGGCAAGATAAGAAACTCCATGTTACACTGCTTAGCATCCAAAAGGCACTACCAAGAAGGAATACAAATATCAGAATGATATGTATTGGGAATATACATTGTGGTAGGAAGAAGAATTGATTAAAATTTCTGGAAATTTAGAGTAATTTATACTGAGAAAATAGTACATAAAGCAGTGACCTCTGGGATCAGTAACAACACTTATCTGCCTAAGTATTCAAGGAAACAGCAATTGGATGACGTGTACGGTTAGAGCATTTTAAGAAGCTTCAACACGATTCCACAGTTCATGAATCGTAGTTACTGGTGAGTGGTGGCCGGCCAGTTGCTTTTCAACGATTAAATATTTGTTGTCGTTGGTATGAGATCAGGAGAACGGGCTGGCCTGAGCAACGTTCGAACACATTCTGCATCAAGGAAAATACGGATAGTTGCGGTCCTGCTTGAATATTGCGTTACGAGGCCTTGGAAATAGGGCAAAGCTACGGACCATAACTCGTCAGAAATGTAATCGCTATTCAGAGTGCTGGGAATGAAAACAACAGATGATGGAAACCTGTAACCAGTGGTACCACATACCATCAATCTGGGTAGTGAACCAGAATGCCACTATCAAAACTTTAATTACCCTCAAAGCTGCTTCATTGATATAGGTGACTTTAATGTGTGATCAACGACGCACTTGGACACATGAATGATGTAACGTCGCCTTTCAGACAAATCAGAATCCTGTTTACAGCATGAAGATTGCCTCCTCCGTATTTAACGGCATTGTGAATAATACACATTTCCAGCTGGCATTCAAAATCATCAAACTGTCCATCACTATGGGTTCCCATTGAATAAACGTCTTGATCATTTCTTGTTCGCATTCCCGGCACTCTGAATAGTGCCTATTACATTCCTGATGAATTAAGGTCCACCGTTCTGTTCTATATTCGAAACCTCTGTAACGCAAAATTTAAGAAGGTCAATGCACGACTGTAAATTGTATGTATTGTCCGGTTCTTCTTTCATACAGAATGTATTGCTATTTCGCGTTCTCTGATCTCACACCGATGAAAATAATAATAATTGTAAATAATTTAACTGTTTAATAGTTGGAATGCCACTGGAACGTCATCACTTACCAATAACTACGGTCGATGAACTGTGGTATCATGTTGAAGCTTCATGAAGTGATCTACCAGAATATGCCATCCAATCCCTGATCCATTCAATGCCTAGGCAGATAAGTGCAGTTATTGCTTCCAGAGGTCGCTGCTTCATTTACTGTTTTCTTATTACTCTAAATATATTACTCTAAATTTCCTGAAAATTTAATCAATTTTCTTCCTAATATAATGTAGGTTCCCAATAAATATCATTCTGATACTTACATTCCTTCTTCGTGTTGCATTTTGGGTGGCTAGTAGCGTATTTGGGCTCCGCATAATTTAAATGATATTCTTTTAACACAACAAATCAATTTTTCAATACACATATCAAACAAAATGCAATCAATTCTTTATTAAAGCAATGTAATACTGAAAATGCAAAATAGATCATCTAATGTAACATTAACTGAAAACGATCATGTTGCAAGCATGATGAAACAGTACAAATCATATCGAAAACTGAATTGCGACAGAAAAAAGAAAGATTACATCTGTCATTTTGGAGGGATTACAATATTATTGTTCATTCTGAAATGCCTCCACGCAGAAAGAACAACTTCCATTAAATTATGAGATTAGATAAAGCAATCAAAGAGAAAATTCAGAATTAGCAAACTGCATAAAATTTGTGTTCCATCAACAACAATGCGAGTCATTTAATAACACGTACAAAATTATTGGAATCATTTGAGTAATGATACAGTATCTACCATACATCTCTGATCATGCATTATCAGAATATCATTTATATCGAAGTTTAGAAATCTTTTCAGTTCGTGTAAAATCCAGTGATAAAGATGATCCTAAATCGCGCTTGTTTAGGATTTTTACTGACAAGGACCAGAAATTTTATGAACGTGGAATGGTGTAATCATAAGAATCAATACCAAAAAGTTAACTAAAGGTCATCGCACAAAACGAAAGATATTTGATCGATTTAATTTCTTATTTTGTACAAACAAAGTTGTGTTTTGTTTCATACTAAAAATCTGAAATTAATTACTTTCCAATCCGATGTGTAAAAACTTTTGCCAGTTAGTTAATTATATCTACATAAATTGACATTCTTGGCTGATAAGTCATGGAATGTTGATCGTTTTACAAAAGATTTTATTAATTCATTTTATTTATTTAGGAAATATATTTTTTTATGATTTGTTTCTGTCATATAATCATTGGTTATTGTCTCTAGCTCAAACTTTTCACATTTTCTCAACTCCTCATTTCAAATGCATAAATAAAATATCCAGAAAAAAGTTAAATAAACAGCTCTCTTATCTTTGGTCATTTTCCAAAGATCACCAAATGCTTTCCGTTGATGTTGTCTAATGTATCCACAGTTCCTTCACAATGAATATTTTTTTAGGTCTGCAGGAAAGTTCTTCCTTTTGAATTAAAATACTGGCATCGGAAGTTTATCCTGGATAATATTTAAGGTATTCTGAGGAGCCTTTCAGATGATGATTGGTAAAGTTTTGTATAAATGTTGTTAAAAACAAAAATCTCTGATGTCATTTTATTACTTTTAAAACGCAATTTTCAGTCAAAACTCCGATTTCTTATTTTTGGGTTAGTATTAAAGCCTGACATTTTAGATTTCTAAATAGGTTTGAATTTTTTTCTATCTTGCTCAGAACTTGAGTTACAGGCATATTAGTCACTCGCCTGCTTTTGAAACTGGAAGTGTCCGGAAATGATCCGTAAATGTTTGTTTACATAAATGTTTTACTCAATATAAGCAAAATTTGTTACTGAATATGAACTAAATTTAAAAAAAGAAAATAAAAAGCTTTGAAATAAATCAGGAACTTATTAAAATTATTTTTTTTTATTAAGTAAAATCTTGTTTTTAAATTTGTTTTCTGCTTTTTCTCAAAATGAGATTTTTTAGCATTTTGCTTTATCCCAAAACATCACAACTCCAAATTTTATAATTGAAACGTTATGAAACTTTGACAAAATACTCTAGAGGAGTTGATTTAGGTATTGAACTACGACAATGAATCTAGCAAAATTATTTTTTGTTCTTATTGTCGATAGAAGTTATGGACTGCCACACTGTAAAAAATGGATTCTTAAAAATAAGTATATATTGTCTCAAAATAGCCCCGAAACAATTTATACTTAAATTTGAAAACCCATGTACTCATTTTTGAGTACATTGACATGTCAAATATGGGGATATTGGGATTCTTATAGATCAACTCCATTTTTGAGCATGTCAATATACTCAAAAATGAGTACATGGGTTTTCAAATTAAAGCATAAATTGTTTCGGGGCTATTTTGAGACAATATATACTTATTTTTAAGAACCTATTTTTTTTACAGTGCACGCATATTCATGACTTTTTCAGCATTTAAAAATGTTATCTTCTCTAAAATATTAAATGACATGGTTATTGTTTTGAGAGTAGTTCACTCCCTTAAGGATATTTCAATAATCTAAATAAAATTTACAGAATAAAAATATCTTTATTTAAATTTGACTTATGATGTTTTATAAAAATGCTTATTTTTCGCAAATTTTATGCATATTTGGAGCCTAAATATCAAAATATTTAAAAATTTGCATATTTTTTTCAGGTTATTCACTGTTTTTCACTATTTACTATCATATAATGCACATAAGTAGGCAATTTTTCAATTACTAAAAAAAAATCACCTCCGGTGGTAGGCAGACATCTTAATTCAAAAGAAAAGAACTATCTGGAGACCTAATATATACAACATCGAATTCAAAAAATTAATGCATACATAATAATTTCTAAATATATTTTATCATACATTCCTATTTACTTTAAAATCAAGTTTTTTTTCTATAATTTTACTCTGCTTGAGAAATTATTATTAATATTATTATTATTATTATTATTATTATTTTAAATGTTTCCACCAAATTCAATTCCGAAAATTTTTGCAATGTAATGACTTTTTCTAACTGTTCAATAAATGTAAGCATAATTTTCAAATAGAATTTATCTATTAAATTCCCTTAAAATTGTAAATTTCATTGGCTGAAACTGATGGATCCACATTATCTTAATCTATATACTGTAAAAATCTTTTTACTTTTTAATTTAATAATATATAATAAAGTTTTTGAAGTATTTTGTTTTTCTATTCCGAGTATTTTTTTTTAAATGCTGCTTCGATTTTAAAAAGTTTTCACAATTGAATAAATTATATTCTAAGAAAAACACTTAATACATTTTGCAAATGATCGATAACTTTGATCGTAAAATTCTAATTACATTTTAGTTTCAACATATTCCAATAAAATAGCATTTACTTTTTGTTCAAATATTTCAGCTATGGGTTTTATTTATCTATTTATTATTATTATTATTATTATTATTATTATTATTATTATTATTATTATATTTACAGTTTAATATAATTTTCAGTGGTATAAACATTAATTTATATTTTTGCTTTTTTTAATAATGTTCTTTAAATTTAAATTGTACTTGTGTCAAAACTTATATAAATAAGAAAAATAAAATGTCATATTTATTCAGTCATATATATATATATATATATATATTAACATAAAGATAGTGTTTTAAAACAATTTCTGGTACTGAATAAAATTTTTCCATGTTTTTTTTTTTTCCTAAGACTATAAAATTTTAAGAATGTTTATTATACAATATAGTCAATTTTGTTATCATGTATTAAATAAAATTGATGTGCCAATTTTACGAAATATTTCCTTTAAAAAAATTACATTTTGAAAATATATCTAATATATGTATATATATATATATATATATATATCAATACATATATTTTAAATATTTATTCAGACTTTTCGATTTCGTATAACTTTCGATTTATTTGTATTTTAAACAAACTCGATTTTATTTAGAGATAAATGAAATAAAATAAAATAAAGTAAAACCCATAAAATCCCCGAAGGCTGTTATTATTTTTCTGTGTTGTTTACAGCATCGAGAAATAACTTAAAACAATATTTACTTTCTTTTCAACGCAAGAAGAGAGTCAGATATTAAATTTTATTTAGATTCTTGTTTATTTTCTATCTTGTGTATTAGTCCAAACAAATAATTTTGTTTAAATAACCGATTTAGAATAAAACAGAAAAGAAATTTTTAATATTCTCTTAAATTTATACGTGTTTTTTACTTGCTGGATTTCTGATTATATTTTTGTATCTTTAATACTGCATTGGAAATATATCACATTAATTCAAAGCTAAAAATTAATAAAATGCTTATTTTTCTTTCTATTAGCAATTATGAAAATATCTAATATCTTTACTACTGCATTTGAAATATCTCATCAATTCATATATAAAAATTAGTAAAATATTGATATTCATTTTCTAGTGTAAAAATACATAAATTAATGTAAAACTTAATTACTACAGTGAAAATTATATTTACAATTTTAAGAAATGGTATATTATTAATAGGTTTGATTAAATATTACTCTTTACGCCATTCGCGAAATTGTAAGGTGTCTCATATAACTCCATTCAAAAGTTCCCCATTTATGTATCGAAAATTATTGCTTTAATTAGTTTTTTAGTAATGTGTACTAAATTTAATGACTTAATAATGTAAACTCTGATAAAATGACGATGTAAAATTCCGCGGGATTTCTTTAGGTTATGTAAATAGGTATACTTTGTGCTATGTGTAGACAACGTTCAACTTCATGCGAAAGATTTTTTTTTTTTTTGTGTGTGTGTGTGTGTGTCTGTGTGTGTGAATCTTAATTTTATATTTAAATATTTTCTTAACACTAGCGTAATAATTGTCATGGTGATTGCATCTTTGCATAAATTGAGTTAGCAATATGTAATAAATTATATATCATGCAAAATTAATATTAAAATTTTTAGAATTGGTAATTTAGGGATGAATAAAACCTATTTAACAATGAATGGTTCTCTTTATTTTATTTTATTTTATTTTATTTTTTAAACAGAAGTTTTATACAATAAATAAATAAATAATATTAGTCATGGAAAGTGTACTTCAGCATGAATTATATATATATATATACACCCTTGTGCAAATTAATTTAAACAAACTCAAAAAATTGAGATAACTAAGACAAAATGCTACTTTATATAAGTTTATACAAAATCAAAACTTTTTAGTACATAATATGGTCCCTACGAGTCTTTATTGACATTTGGATACGAACGATTTGGCATGGATTCTACCAATTTTTTACAGTCATTTATAACATTTGCGTCCGTGTGCCACACATGAATTAGCGCAGTGATTAGCTTCTCTATACTTGTACAGTCCATATTTAACAGGTGATTCTTACATATAGCCCAGAGATTCTCCACTGGGTTGATATCAGGAAAGTTCTCAGGCCATTCCAGTGTCTGAATTTGGTTCTCAGACATGAATTTTTGGACCATTTTGGACGTAAGGCACGGGGCTAAATCCTGTTGAAAATCCCCGTTCCATAAGGGTATCGTTTTTCCAACTCTGGAATAACCATTTTATCCAAAATACCAGAAGGCATCATAATGTCAACAGACTGCAAAGAACCAACCCCACTGTAACCGAAACAACCCCAAAACATCTTCTTTTTAGGGTGTTTAACAAATTGGTTAATGGGGCAACTCCGAATTTTTTCGTCTGACGATCTCTACACGTGTTGTGTTCGCTGGCCTTGGACATAAAAGTGGTTTTCGTCGCAAAAATCACTTTTTTCCAATTTTCGACTGTCTAGGTTTTATATTTTAACACCCACAAGTAGCTCTTCTTCTTCATTGGTTGGGTCAGAAGCAGTTTCTTCATAGGACTATAAGCTACAAGAAGACGCCACCGAACAGTAGATGAGCTAATATTTATTCCATGATCTTTTAAATTTCTATTATGTTCAACACTAGTCTTTCTAGGATATTTTTAACTTTGCTTAAGTAGAAAAAAGTCATCCCTTGGCGTTGTTTTCTTTTTCTGGTTACATTACCCTCTCCGCTTTGGAGATATGGGACCTGTTTCTTTATATTGTTTTATAATAGGGCTTACAGTTGCAACACTAACGCCAACGATCTTCGAAATCTCTCTATAAGACTTTGACGTATGTTCAGAGAGAGTAACAATCTTTGTAAGCTTTCGTGGTGTCACATACATCTCGTACGACAGTGAACTCTCACTGATGTAATCATAGCTCGAGCTTACGGAAGTTCCTGTGCATGCGCTCTCAGAATCAGTGAAAATTGTTACTAGGCAACGGATTTATTTCTCCCATCCATATTTTAACATATTTGAGCATGATTGTTGAAGAATAATAGGAATGATTTTAAAATTCACGAAAAAAAAAAAGTTTGTTTCAATTAATTTGCATAAGGGTGTATATATGTGTTTGTCTGTGTGCGTGTATAAAGATAAGCACAGGATTATCAAGTTTAAAAAGTATTTAGAATATAAAAGCTGTATTTTTACAATATTTCAAAGTAAATTTTCGCGAAACATAAAAATGAAACTAAATATGACCCTGAACTTGTGTATGTTTTTAACACAATATATAACTCTAACAGAATAACAATTTATGTAATTTACAGTCCTAAAGTTATGTAACAAAATATAAATATATGTTGTAGAATATGATAATCTCCGTATAATTACTTTAACGCTGTTTTCTGTATGAGGTTTACTTCAAATATTTAAACGCATTATGAATTTTAACTACCAATATATTAATTAAGATGACCATTAAATATAATTTATATACCAGTTAATAAAGACTTGCTTTATGTAAATATTATGTAAATAAAGATATTTATAACCAAGATCGTTAATACCCTCTAGTATGAGCACATAACTATCTCTTAATAAAAAAGGTTGCTATTCGGTAACACGCATGAATTTACAAATATTGTTTTTTTTTTTTTTTTAATTAAAATCACACAATCAACTGTGGAAGAAAATCATATTTATTAATGTTTCTGCCTAAAGGTTGTCTGAGTGAGTAATGCTGACCGGTTGTCGGCCTGGATAGCTCAGTTGGTAGAGCCTTGACCTTGTAAGTCAAAGATCCGGAGTTCGACTCCCGGTCCAGGCATTATTTTCACTCAGTCGGAAAAATAAAATTTCAATAAATGTTACAAATATTGGTCTTAAAAAATTTTAATCTTCTGCTTAATTTTAGCTGAATATACATATGTAGTGGAAATGCGTTTAATAGAGATTTTACTAATACTATTGCCCTTACGACAATGCATTAAGCTATGCAAGTGATCATTTTACATCAACAATAGGGGTAGAGTATATTATCAAATAATATATTATTATGTACTATGTTGCATATTCATAAACTGTATACTGATCAAGGTAAAGCTAGGAGAGATTGCGCACATAGTGGATCGGAGAGAAGGAGTAGAGTAGACGCGTTGAAATTCCGGGTAGTTGTACAAAATGAATAGTGGAGTGCCAACTAAAATCTACATGTTTATTGCTTCAAGAGTTTAAGATAAAACGGGATTATTTTGTGTTGTTTCCGAAAATGATTGCTCGAATTTTTATAACACTTCTTAGGAATTTCTATAGAAAGATAGCCTTACAATATAATTTTTAATTAAACGACTTCTCATTGACTACTTCATATATTAGTGTGTAGTAGATTTTTTTTTTTTTTTTTTTTTTTTTTTAATCTCAAAACGTAGTAGCGACCAAAACTTGCCTTTTTGAATGAATAAAAATATACCGAGTTTCAGAATATTTGGAATATATTTTGAGGGTCACTTTTGCTCCAAAAATGTCAAAAAATTAAAATTTTTTTTTTTTTTTTTATGTTTTTTTTATAATTTGTACATAAATGTATCTTTTTATATATAATAAAATCAATAAGTTTATAAAAATGTTATTTAAGAGCTGTTATGAATTTCGAATATTATCTAAAAGTATCTAGAGATTCCACAATTGTATCAAAAATGTCATAAATCGAAAAACTGGGAATTTTAATATTATTTTTAACGAATAAATAAATATCTCTCTTGTTATGAAATAACAAACAATAAAAATACATATTTATAGGTGCAAATTTATGTGTTTATTGTAATCTCTTTACCACTATTTTTTAATAGTATTCGTTTGCACAATTTATCTGCATTTGAATAAGACGAATATTATTGTTTGCAGAAGGCGGAATGAAAATATTTTAGAAGTAACAGCACTGATTAGAGTTATTTAAGAGTTCATTAAAATTTTTATACAATCAGAAAATATCTCTATGTTCCAATGCAATAAGCAGAAAAGCAGAAAAAGGAGAAGGAAAAAACATAATAATGAAATCCAGATGTCGTGATGATAACTTGATAAATTTCCTAATAGTTGCCGTTGGTTAATTTGCCTATTTCGCGCAAATGATCTACCGCTCAGGCACCACAAGGAACATTTATAATAGATGGGCCTACTGTTGGACCGTGTCGGGCCCAAGTAAGAAGGAATCGTATTTTTCTCCTCGGTGATCAATCTATACCTTATTACTATATCTATGGTTTAAACTGATGCAATATCTTCATAAAAAAAAAAAAAATAATCTACTAATACACTATCTAGGAATTTTCGAATTTAGACGTTTTGTTAAATATCTAAAAAAAGTTCTTTTTGAATCAATAGACACGGGACTACTCTATGCTTCTATCACAATATACAACTCTAGCTGAATAATAACATTTTATATAACTAACAGTCTTAAAATTATGTTACAAAATATAAATATTTGCTGTATAATATTATTACTCATACAATTATTTCATTATACTTAAGGCTGCAATTATTTCAGTTTTACTTCAATCACTTTAAAGCATTCTAAACTATTACTATCAATATATTAATTCAAGTTATCATTAAAGCTACTTTAATGTATTAGTTAATAATAACTTGCTTAATCTAAGTATTATGTAAATGAAGATATTTAGATGCGAGATCGTTGGTACCCTCAAACAAGAGCACATGAACATCCCTTAATAAGTAGATTGTTATTCATTAACACGCAATAATTTGCCGATACTAGTCGTACATAAATATAATCATCTATTTATCTTTAATTGGTTATATGTGTTTAAATGCGTTGCATAGAGGCTTTACTAATGTTTTCGATATCTGTGAAATTTATGCGCTTCAAACAATATATTAAGCTATTTAAGTGATCATTTAACGAGACGAATAGGATAAGGGGATATTATCAAATTATATATAATTATGTATCATGTTACATATTCATAATATGTAGGGTAGGTGCTACAGTGATTGGCATGCTCCAGTAATTGACGTCTATCCCGAAATAATTAATAAATAAGAAAAATAATAAAATCATATATTTTACATATAAGAATTTTAACATTTTATGTCAAACACAGGAGCATAGGTTGCTCATAACTGGTAAAATGAATAACTAGCAGTGTCAAACAATGGAACATAAGGAGCCAATTACTGATAAAATGAAAATCTGGCAGTGTCAGTTACTGAAACATTGAGTGGGTGTCAAATAAAAATTCATAAAAAAAATAATTGTTATCAAATGTATATATTTTAACATATATGTGGTTCTGAATGTCTTTCATACCGTATGTACTAACTTAAAATTTCTAAAAATATTTTCTGATGACTAGAAAATAAAAAACATCAAAGATTGATTTAAAAATGTCAATCACTGTTGCACTTAACCTATACTGATTATAATTTAAAATACTCAAAAAATTAATTAAAGACGTTTATTAGAGCTAAACTACATATTAATGATAATTGTGGATTTAAAAAAGAATGTCAACAAAAAAATGTAATGTTTGTCAATATAACTTGAAGCATTTTTTGTTTCAGATATCATTTAATCAAAATATTATATACTTTTTTAATATAATTATATATATATATATATATTTGGCTTATACTCTTTATATTTATATAACAAAAAGCTTGGAAGTCAGAGAAAAATTAAAATTTTTGTTCTCGATAGAATTTTTCTCTGTTGGGCAATATCTATTTTCAAAACAAGACAGTTTACACACATGTATATTACAAAATACTGTGCAACTAGTATTGTCCAAGCGGTAGTGCAACTAATTTCGGTAATAATTTTATTTTGTGGAATTGTGTTATAAATCTGTGTAATAAAAGTTTAGGTGCATGTCACTGCTAAAATGAGACTTTCACAAAATAAATTTCATAATTTGTGTAGTAGTTAAATCTTGGTATTTGAAGTATTGGATTAAATCAAATTTCGTATATAGAATGCTTATTCTAAGCAATTAAGATATGAAATTTGCTCAACGAAACGTGCTGTTCTCTTCACGATAAGTAGAATATCTATTTGTTTCTTAAATTTGCACCAATTTTTATAAGCAATTTATTAAAGGTTAGAATACACGGAGAGACGATAAATTGGTTTTGCGCAGAAAAGACATATGACATAAACATTGAAATTGTGTATAAAAGCTAAATATGATTAAATTACACTTCCATTTCACGTAAATATTTTAGTGAATATGCTTGAGGTAATTCCCACGCGTGGTGTCTATAGTGAGTATAAAAATAAACAAATAAGACTGGCCATAAGAATATGCTTAATATTCCGAAATTATAATAGATAACGTGACGCTTCAAGTAGCATTGTATGAAATATCACGTCAAACTAACAATATCGTGTACTCGATGTGCGTTCCCTAATTATTGACCACATGACGAATCAGCATATATTAATTGATAGCCACAGATTCAAGAGATTTTTATGGATATCAACTGTATATATGTTTCGATAGCTGCAATAAGGTAAGCGAGTGCGCATAATTTATTAACATGCACTCGGTCCTTGATGGAGCTCCATCGGAAAAAAACACACGGATTAAGATTCGACGAGCAATACCAATTAATTTCTGCAGCAAAACTTGCTTCTCAGGTGCAGAGCTTGAATCCCACTTCATCCATTGTTCATTCTGGTTTGTAAGGCAATTTGAACTGTATGTCCCAGTATAAAGAACCTTAGTTTGCATAAAATGACCGTACTGTGACAATTTCGAGCACTCCATTCCGTACGAATTGAAATATGGAAATTATGTACAAGGAAGGATGGATGGTTGGGTTTTACGTCGCCCTAGTGCTGCGCAGATGGGCAATTGGCGACGGTCTGGAACATACCCCTAAAGGGGGTCCGGAGACATGCCATCACAATTTTGATCCTCCACGGTAGGTATATACAAGGAAGGAAACTTTGTATGAAAGTACCACTCATATGATGAAAATGAAACATTAATAGTTATTTTATGATAAGCATTAAGCACTATAAAAAATTAAATAACACTGCCCGCAATACACTGAAAAAGAAAGACAAAACTGAAGCAATATTTTTGGCTTAGAACTTCTTTAAATAATTTAAGAAATTTCAATTGAAAATTAAAAATAACTGTTATATCAATCTAGTTTCTACAATATGAAAACATAGTGAAATTAATGCTCAAAAAAAACCTAATAAATTTCAGTAAATATCTAAAAATTGTTCACGTCTAACGAATATACGTTCTATCAGAAAATGAAAAGTTAAAAAATAGTAAGTTCTATATATTCACCAAAGTTTATGTTTTCGTTATCAAAAATTCATCTCATTTAAAGTTTTATCAAAAGGAAAAGTAAATTTAGATATAAAAATATTTATATATATTTACTTTTTATTTCCTCAAGTATAACTATTCCATCAGGTTCTTATTTAGTTCAGAATATTTTTTTAATTTTATATGGAATACAAAATACATAGAAGAGCTTTTTATTTCCATATTTTTCTCGAAATAAGATATTTATTTTTATAGGTTTTGATTTAAACGTAAAATAGTTTCGGAAACTAATTTAGTTTTCGTAACATATGAAGGTAAGTTTTTATCAGAAACAGAAAAAAAAAACGTTAGATGTAAACATTATTATTGGAAAAAAAAAAAAAAAAAGATTATTTTACGTTTTGCTGCAATAATTTTTCATCAACTATAGATAAGACAGTAGCAATAAAATAAATATATTTGTGTATTGAAAAATAAGAAATGATTTCATTTCATAGAAAGTTTTACGAAATTAATTCCGTGTATAAATAAAACAGTATTGAGTATCGATTTGACCAATGTACTTTTAAATAGCAAATTTCTAAAAAAAGAAAAAGAAGAAATAAAAAATAAAAAATAAGAAATAAGGAAGCTTTTAAAATAAATTTTCAACATTCCATCTGATAAAAATGGTGAAAGCATTTTCAACATTTCAGTTAAATAAAATGGTTTTATTTAATGGAAAACAATTTATTTTAATTCTCCTATCAGATAAATTAATTCTAAATGGAAAAAAAAAAAGTTTAAATTTGGAAAAAGATGGAATATTTAACTTTAAAAAAAAAAAAAAAAAAAATGCTTTTCTATTAAATTTTGATTGTTTTTATTACTTTTTTCTTTATAAAAAGAAAATATAAATATAGCGTGCAATTTTAGAAACTGGTTTTCATTGAATTTATATGTTTTAAGCTGCCTTTAACAGAATTCGACTTTTTAATGAATGTCTGTCTGTTTACGTGTATGTTTGTCTGTTTGTTAGAGAAAACAAATTGTAGACGCTGTATCACACAAACTAATGGATGGAATTAAAAAATATATATATTAGAAATTTATTCGTGAATTTCCGTGCGTTAAGCGGAGGTGCCCGGGTTCGATTCCCGGCTCTGGTATTTTTCACATAGTTTGTAAATAAAAATATATCAACCTTTACACTCTAATGTTCTTGAAATGAATATTCACGGTTGATGAATTCATGAATAAATTTCTAAATTGAAATTTCGTGGTCTATGGAGTTGTGCTACGATTATTATTGTCTCACCTGTTATATCTGCATTTGCAGACTCGGTGACTTCTCCAACGTATATTATGTGAAAAATGCCTAGCTGGTTGTCAGCCAGGGTAGCTCAGTGGTAGAGCATCCGTGCGTTAAGCGGAGGTACCCGGGTTCGATTCCCGGCTCTGGTATTTTTCATATAGTTGGTAAATAAAAATATATCAACCTTTACACTCCAATGTTCTTAAAATAAAATATATATTATATTTGGTTGGATCTTGATTAAAATATTTACTAATTTGATTTTGGTATATTTCGCATCAAATATAGTCTTACTATGCTACGATTTTCCACATTTAATAGAAATTTGTGTTTGAGCTTGTAAAGTGTATAAATACAGAAAACTTGATATGTAAGATGCCCTGATGGAAAATTATTATGATTTAATTTAGGTGCATACTAGCTGACAGCTAAATTCTCTGTGCTGCAATTTAGCCCTGTTTATGGAAATTTTCATTATTGGAATTAGCAGTATTTATTCAATACTAGAATGTAGGAAATCTTCTGTAATGGAAAATCTCACTTGACAAGTCAGACCGGAAAATATCATGAAGCACATGACAAATGTTATTGGAATGAAAATTCCTTTATATTAGAATTTACCGATTAATGCTGTACTCGGAATGCTTATTTTTCTCTCCCTCATAGCTATTTAAAATAATAATAATAATAATAAAGTCAGTTTTTCAAACCCGGAGCATGAAACAAATGTATATATTATCAGTAAAAAAACCCTTAACGGGTTAAAAGTTTGTGACGCCGCTACTTTATGGCTAGAAGAATTTGAAATATGAACCTTAAAAATAATGATATGAAATTTTAAGTGACGCTTTGCAATTAGTTAAAATATACATAGATTTTCTTATTTGATCATTTACTTTCTACTTTTATTTATATTTATAATGCAAACGTAATATTTTTAACTTCAAGATCAGACAGATATATAAAATAACTCACTGATGCTTTTTCATTCGCATTTTAAATTCAAAATAACAGTTTTAAAAGGAATTATATAAAAATTCCAGTGGCGCCTCGGTGTTATTTTAAAAGATATGTTTTTAGATTCCATTAAAATTACTTTTGTTTCGTCTAATAAAGTATATTTACATAGTGAAACAGTGCTTTTAATTTTCAAATATACTGTCAAATAATTATACTTTCACTGAGTTTGCATTATAAACTAAAATTATTTATTTCAATAAATTGATTTATCTTTTGCATCACGCAATCCAAAACATAGTATCATTATCATAGTATCCAGCTGAGTGAAAATTTGCGCAAAGAGGTAGTGTGACGTAAGGAAAATATTTACACAGATTTTACTTGCAGTTTTGGATAGCGTGACGCAAAAGATAAATCAATTTATTGAAATAAATAATTTTAATTTATAATGCAAACTCAGTGAAAGTATAATTATTTGACAGTATATTTGAAAATTAAAAGCACTGTTTCACTATGTAAATATACTTTATTAGACAAAACAAAAGTAATTTTAATGGAATCTAAAAACAAATCTTTTAAAATAACACCGAGGCGCCACTGGAATTTTTATATCATTCCTTTTAAAACTGTTATTTTGAATTTGAAATGTGAATTAAAAAGCATCAGTGAGTGTATTTTATATATCTGTCTGATGTTGAAGCTAAAAATATTACGTTTGCATTATAAATATAAAGAAAAGTAGAAAGTAAATGATCAAATAAGAAAATCTATGTATATTTTAACTAATTGCAAAGCGTCACTTAAAATTTCATATCATTATTTTTAAGGTTCATATTTCAAATTCTTCTAGCCATAAAGTAGCGGCGTCACAAACTTTTAACCCGTTAAGGGTTTTTTTACTGATATCATTACTTTTTAGGGGTTATTGATCAAAAAATTAAAACAAGTCCTTCTGGCTCCTAGGAAGGGTAAACTGATTTATCTTTTATAATGAAGTTGCCACCATTTTTTTTTTTTTCAAAATTCTATAATTCTACAATTTTTCAATTCTACAATTTATTAATGGACTTGATGGATTTATTAATGAAGTCTTGTATATATGGAGTTTTAACATAGAACCTTTCTAATGTAAATTTGAAATTTTCAGTGGGCTGGCACAGGGAAACAAGAGGGTAGATTAAGTTGGCAAATGAACATAACAAATACATTTCTGAGATAAATCCACACTACAAATTTAGTTTGAATTAATTCAGTATTTCAAACGTTATCATGCCGACAAATTTTCAAGTAGCCTGCCACTTGGAAACAAAATGGAGAAGCTTCGCACTAGAAAAAAATATTGAGTGGGATTCTCAAACTCTTTAAAATAATAATAATAATAATAATAATAAGTGGGAAATTTCAAATTTAAGTTAGAATTACGTAATTTACATTTTGCAAGTTTCTTTTTAGAGAATTACAAATGCAAATTAAACAATTAAAAAAAATCAAGTTAATGTTAAAAATGGAAATTTATTTATTTTCTTTTCCCTTTTGAGGCTAAGCTCCAATATTCACAATTTAAATTTTCATCAAAAGTGCAGGTAAAAATTATTTCATAAAAGTATTTGGTGGAAAAAAATAGACAAAATATAAATTAAGCTCTATATTTCTATAATTTTAAAAATAAGATAAAATCATTTGGAGAAAAAATTATGGAAAATACAAGTTAAGCTAAAGTTAATACAAGTTAATAAGTAAAATACAAGTTAAGCTTAAGTTTTGTGAAAAATACAAGTTATATATATATTTCTTTTTAAAAATTAAAAATATCTTTTTAAAATACAGTTAGAGTTTATTCATATATTTACTTTTCAGACTTTAAAATGATACATACTTTAAATATTAACATAATCAAACTAATTTTTTTATTATTATTTAAAGCAACAATGGATAGGGGATGAACGATCGGATAAATACGCTATATATATATATATATATATATATATATATATGAAATTAGAATTAAAATTGATGAAAAATGTGTCAAATAGCAATTATTGAAAAACACGTCAAAATAAATAAATAACATCTTTACTTTGAAACCCATAATAATTTATTAAAAAAGTATAAATCTCTCTTTCTTTTTTTTTAATTAATTAATTTATGCATGAAAATTTCCATTTCATAAATATATTTACAACTAAAATAAGCAAAAAAAAAACCCTCCTTTAATTTTAAATAATTATTTCTACATGTTTCTAAGCAATTAAAAGTGTTTTTTTTTTTTTTTAAGAAAAATAAATTAAATATAGGAATGTATATGGTTTTAATACAAACTACAAGATGGCGCCACTAGATGGCCAAATTATTACCTTCATGATAAAACCATACATTCCCATATTTAAGCTACTTTTCTTAAAAAAAAAAAAAAAAAAAAAAAAACACTTTTAATTGCTTAGAAACATGTAGAAATAAATATTTAAAATTAAAGGAGGGTTTTTTATTTATTGTAGTTTTAAATATAGTTATGAAATGGAATTTTTCATGCAGAAATTAATTAATTAAAAAAAAAAAAGAAAGAAAGAAAGAAAGAGAGAATTATATTTTTAAAATAAATCATGGGTTTCAAAGTAAAGATATTATTTATTTATTTTGACGTGTTTTTCAATAATTGCTATTTGACACACTTTTCATGAATTTTAATTCTATTTTCGTGTTTTTTTTTTTTTTTTTTTTTTCATTCCCTAGTCATTATAGCTTTAAATAATAATAAAAAAATTAGTTTGATTATGCTAATATTTAAAATAGGTATCATTTTAAAGTCTGAAAAGTAAATATATGAATAAACTAACTGTATTTCAAAAAGAGATTTTTAATTTTTAAAAAGAAATATATATATATATATATGTATGTATTTACGAAAGAGTATGTTTTAAATAAAAACGATAGATGGCGCCAAAACTCTATTTGTTGTTGTTTTTTTTTCATTCCCGGCGCGTAAGGATACATGAATAGCAATCGCAAATCATTGAGTTATTATAAAATCGATGTTCATGAATGATTAAAAATTTTTTCAATTAAAAAAATTGTAAATTCATCATGAATATGATAAAATGGAATATCTAAAATTACAAAATACTTCCTTATTTAAAATATTATCTAAATAATTTTTTGACTAAATATGAAATTTTGAAATCAAAAATATCTTTTTCATAGCAGAAGAGAAAATATATTTAAGTGAATTTGACTTAGCATATATACAATAAATATATAAAAAATGCAATAAAGTATTTTTGCGTTAAAAAAAGGAAAGTTTAAATAATTCATTGACTGCATTCACGTTGGTCAACCAACCAACATGGCCTTCTCAAGCCTTGCTAGTAAAAACCACATCACGACATTTTCGCCGAAGGAAAGCATGCAATTGGCGGAGTAATATAGTTCCATTTTTAAAACAACTTTTATAAAAAACAAGAGTTTTCCTGAAAAAAACGAAGACGTTACTAGATTCAGAAAGATCCTATTAACAACATATATTAATTATATGAAAATCCTTCGAGCCGTTTTAGAGATATTTTTCAGAATTTCAGTCCATTACTCCAACCGTTTTCCCATTTTGGCTTTAAATTGAGATTCAGATCTCAAAACATACTGCATGTAGAAATGTAAAAATTTCAGGATAGATTAAGACCGAAGATAAAAGACTATTTTGAAAAGATCAGAACAAAATATGGTATATTTGCTGAGATATTAAGTGTCGGCTTTTACAAATCTCTTTGAAGTCAAACTAGCCGTATATATGAGTTCGCAGCGTCAGTTTGGGCTTCCGCTTGCGTCACTCGAAAAACTGCCGTTTTTCATGATATATTGAAACTTTTTGACTGTTTAAAAATTATATATTTTTCTTTTTGCATTACCATTAAAAACAAAACAAAAGATTCCCTCTCTCTCTGTCTGTCTCTCTTTTTTATGTATATATATATATATTTATAAAATGATGTTTACCATAAAACAACATTATATATTTTTTCTGTATTCATTCACTTTATTTTTAGGAAATATAATGAATAAATAATAATCTTCAATATTCCAGCGAAATAAAATGAACCCTAAAAGTTTGAACTACATACGAATGATAGAATTTTATTAATGGCAATATTACAAACATAATTCGTACAAAGAAGGAAGTACCCAATTTTCATTACGAAAGCAAAAAATAACTCGAATAGCGCTTTATAATTTTTTACTTGCGTTTTATGAAAAAATCTGCAATAAATATCGCGATATTTTAATTAAGATAATCTAAAAATTTATGTTTAAGATATTTTCCTATTTTGAATAGCAAACCCGCTTTTTTTGGTAATCCTGTAAAACTTAAAATTATTTAACATTCGTATTTAACTAATAATTTTATTCGTGACAATCAATGTGGTAAATGTCACTATCATATACAGGGTAATTATAATTAAAATTGCAATTCACAAAACGGTATAATTTTGAAACTAGCCGTCAGAATGATTTAATATTTTACCAGAGGAATCGTGATGCAATGAAATTTTGTTAGGGGAGGAAGAAAATAGTTCCAACACATTATATAGATGGCGCTGTCAGGATAATGTCAGGGGAAACGCCTAAATGGACTCATTAAACACAAGAATGTTGTTAGCAACACAATGGAATAGCAGGAAACAATAGACTTCAAGGGTTTACTACAATTTATTTTAGCAAAAAGACAAACATACGTGTTTATAGCGGAAACAGTCATAGTGAAAAGAGAAAAAGGGGAGCTTCATGAAACAAATACTTTACGGACAATTATTATTATTATTATTATTTTCTTTTGCCAAACAAAATTTCATTGCTTCACGATTGCTCTGGTTTTAATCATATAGGTACACTAACGAAATTGAAGGGGTTAAATACGAAGAAGCAGAAATCATTTTTAAAACTAATGTATTGTTTTAAAAAAACGCTAAAGTTTTTTTTTTTTTTTTTTTTTTTTTTAATTAAGATACAAAATTCTCTTTTCCAGTGAATAATATGCTAAAAGAAAATAAAAATAAATCCTTTTATTTTTTTATTTTTATTTTTTACATAAAAATTAATATTAAATTATGCATGATGAATTCCAGTACAAGAAATATTAACATTAATTACAGTTAGTTTTAATATAAACATTTCTCTCGAAAATTATGTTTAATAATAATAAAAAAAGGCCGAAAATACTTTTTTTTTTCAGTTATTTATTATTTATTTAATTTAGTTTCTCGCTTAACTAAGTAAACAAATTTCAACTATTTTCTCTCGTCTGATAACTTTCGTCGTAATAAAAAAATCAGTGTATGCTAATTTTTTGGATAGAAATAAATAAATTGATAAAACATATGGTAAAAAAGCTTTCTTCGTCAAAAAAATATAAATCGATCTTTATTGAATTGTGAAAAAAAAAAGAATCTTGATTTAAAAAAGAGTCTTTTTTTCGAAATATTTATTAAAACTTTTCTTTAAAAAATATTTATTTTATCTGTATACACATATAAAAACTTAGAAATAAATAATTTGAAATTACTGGTATGCTTAACATCATACGTATTAAAAGAATGATTTCATTTTTATGTAAAGCATACGATAATAAACATGATTTTAATAAACATGTTTACGAAACTTTATTAATAGAGATAATTTTTCTGGATATTGTAACTAATAAAGAAACAATAACTGAATTTTTTTGTTTTTGTAAATTCTTATACGATATTTGATTCATGAAGATAATTCGTAATCTATATAATATTTCTCTCACGTGGACCAATTCCAACTAATTTTTGTCGAAATGATACGGTAGTGGTGTAATAAATAAAATACGCGAGGATAAAAAATAATATTTTAAAATGAACACTATTTAAGCACGCCGACTCATCTGAATGGACTAATAAGAAAACATGACGACATTTGTACGATGACATTATTTTATGAAAAATGTATATTTTTAAAAGTTATTTCCTCAGAATCTTTGCAAGCGTCCTTTTAAACCTAGCAATATTTTAAAGGTATAAACAGAATAAGAAATATTATCATAAATTGACTAAAAATCGCAATCATAAAAAGTATAATATTTTATTTTTTTTTTTACAAAAAATTACGCTTAAATAAATATAAAATAATTACAAGATAAAATGATCTTTTTATATACCATGTTTTTAAATTTTCTGTTCAATCATATAAACGCAACCGAAGGCAGCGGGAACCCGGAGCAATTGAATAAATTTTTAAAAAAATTCATTGCTCTCGTGTTTTGAGCTATTATAAAAGTTTCAAATGTCTAGCTAGTCGGGAAGTTAGTGAAAAATCGATTGCAAACTTTGTACTGGTAACGCTGCCGAAGGCAGAAGGAACCCGAAACATTTGGTTAAAAATATTTTAAAAATGCATTTTCACCGTATTCTGAACTATTCTGAAAGTTTCAAATGTCTAGCTAGTCAGGAAGTTAGTTAAATAAATTTTCTGTTGAATCATATAAACGCTGCTGAAGGCAGTAGAGACCTGAAACAGTTGACTAAAAGTATAAAAAAAATGTATTGTCACTGTATTCTGAGCTATCCTGAAAGTTTCAAATGTCTAGCTAGTCGAGAAGTTAGGGAAAAATCGATTGCAATCTTTGTACTGATAACGCTGCTGATGGCAGCAGGAACCCGAAACATTTGGCTAAAGGTATTAAAATTGCATTTTAACCGTATTCTGAACTATTCTGAAAGTTTCAAATGTCTAGATAGTCAGGAAGTTAGTTAAATAAATTTTTTGTTGAATCATATAAACGCTGCCTAAGGCAGTAGGGACCTGAAACAGTTGAATAAAAGTATAAAAAAAAATGTATTGTCACTGTATTCTGAGCTATCCTGAAAGTTTCAAATGTCTAGCTATTCGAGAAGCTAGTGAAAAATCGATTACAAGCTTTGTACTGGTGACGCTGCCGAAGTTAGCAGGAACCCGGAGTAGTTGGTTAAAAATATTTAAAAAATGCATTTTCACCGTGTTCTGAACTATTCTGAAAGTTTCCAATGTCTAGCTAGTCGGGATGTTAGTTAAATAAATTTCTTGTTGAATCATATAAACGCTGCCGATGGCAGTGGGGACCTGAAACAGTTGACTAAAAGTATTAAAAAAATGTATTGTCACCGTGTTTTGAGCTATCCTGAAAGTTTCAAATGTCTAGCTAGTCGGAAAGTTAGGAAAAAATCGATTGCAATCTTTTTACTGATAACGCTGCCGAAGGCAGCGAGAACCCGAAACAGTTGGCTAAAGGTATAAAAAATATGCATTTTAACCTTATTCTGAACTATTCTGAAAGTTTCAAATGTCTAGCTAGTCGGAAAGTCAGTTAAATAAATTTCCTGTTGAATCATATAAACGCTGCCGAAGGCAGTGGGGACATGAAACAGTTGACTAAAAGTATTAAAAAAGTGTATTGTCCCGTGTTTTGTGCTATCCTGAAAGTTTCAAATGTCTAGCTAGTCGGAAAGTTAGGAAAAACTCGATTGCAATCTTTTTACTGATAACGCTGCCGAAGGCAGCGGGAAACCGAAACAGTTGGCTAAAGGTATTAAAAATATGCATTTTAACCTTATTCTGAACTATTCTGAAAGTTTCAAATGTCTAGCTAGTCGGGAAGTTAGTTAAATAAATTTTCTGCTGAATCATATAAACGCTGCCGAAGGCAACGGAACCTGAAGCAGTTGACTAAAACTATTAGAAAAATGTATTGTCACCGTGTTGTGAGCTGTCCTGAAAATTTCAAATATCTAGCTAGTCGGAAAGTTAGTTAAAAATCGAATGCAAGATTTGTCCCTGACAAACACACAAACAAACAAACAAACAAACAAGAATCGAATTTAATAAAAACATGGTAAAATCATTGCATTCTTGGCGATAAAAATTTAAAAGGCGTCGTGAGAGTTCTTTACTAAAACTGTACTGCCTGTGGAAAACAATATTTATTTGGTTGTGATAATAATTTGGCTTCTGATAAATTAAAATTTTAATTAGATGAGGAAATTGGTATGATATTTATAACTTTCAAATTTTAATGGTAAATAAGAAAACAAGTAAAGCTAGTAAACGGGTTTGCTAGTAATTTTAAAAACACTTAATGGAGCTTTAGTTTGCAGTAGAGTATGTGTGAATTACATAGAATCAGAATAAAAAGATAAGGAATTTTATCAATATCTTATTTTAATTTATTAACTGCAGTATAGTGTACATTTATTCAAAATAAAAATATTTATAAAAGCCCTTATTTATTTATTTATTTATTTATTTTTTTTCTTAAGAGTAATTGAAAACTGACTCATTCTTTGAACAATACGTTTGAATTTTCCTGATATTTGCATGGAACATTTTCAGATTTTCAAACTTTATTTGAATAATAAATTTTTCAAAATAAATTACGTTGAAGCTTGAGCAAGCGCAGTCAAATATTATTTAGCTAAATGATTTTATTTCTTCAGCTCTTTAATATTTGTACGGAGTGTCTTCATCCACGGGACCGTGTACATAATAATGCATACACGGTACCGTGGATTAAAAAAAAAAAAAAAAAAAAAAGGAATACAGATAGATTCACGGGAGGTTGCTGAGGACATCATAACATTCTATCCAATCAATGCTTTCCAGCGTATCTACTAAATTATCTCTGTCAATACTAAATTTACGGTCCCTTGGATGTAGTCGCCGACAACGGAGAGTCTACATCCACGGGACCGTGGACATAATAATGCATACACGGGACCGTGGATTTAAAAAATAAAAGGAATACAGATAGACTCACGGGAGGTTGCTGATGACATCATCAAATTCTATCCAATCAATGCCTTCCCGTGTTGCTAGCAAACTTACCTCTGTCAATGCTAAATATACGGTCCCGTGGATGTAGTCGCAGCCATATTTGTATGTTCTAAATGTTAAATAACCTATCTATTGTAGTATGCCAAATTTCCTTAAAATAACAATGCATTTAAAAATCTAGTATGCAAGAAACAAAAAAATTAATAAATAAATAAATAAATAATCGAGAAATGTTCTTTGTTGTTAAAAAAACCTTTATATTTCCATAAATAATACATGAAAAATCCGTGTTACTTACATCCGTTCCTTATATTAAAGGAGTTAACCACGTGAATTTATATATATATATACCGCGCTTTGCACGGGGAAATATGGCAAAAATCTCGTTTTCTTGAAAAGTATTCGAAAGATTTTGATAAAATTTTCGAATTACAGAGTTTTAATATAACAATTCATTTTACATTATCCTCATATGTAGAATAATTATATTTCACTTGTAACGCTTACGCTACCAGGAAAAAAAATACGCAAAAACATGATTTTCTTGGAAACTTATAAAATCAGTGAAAACATAGCGTTGAGTGCTTTTGAGTTGAAAAAACCATATAACTTATCGTCATCTTCTGCAGAATTATCAGTCGCTGGTAACTAGTATTCTGCATGGAGCAAAATATACCATAACGTTGATTTAATCGGAAACAGCTGGAAAAAATTTGCAAAAAATTTAGATTTTTTTTTTTTTTTTTTTCAAGATGATAATTTAATTGGAGTTTTTCTAATCTACAGGATTTAAGAGTACGGCGAAAATTCGTGCTTTGAGATGGGCAGACAAATTCGGCATTCCTTTCCAAAAACAAATCTCTGTAATTACACTACGAATAATTTTTACTATAAGTTGAAGTGAAATTTGATCATCCAGGTACTACAAAAAAACATTCAGATATTAAGAAGAAACATAATTGCACAGAGATAACAAATTTGAAGCATCATTTTTATCAGTGTGATTCCAAATATTCTGTCTGAAAAAGGTAAACGTAAAAAGGATAACGAGACATTTTCTTTCTTTAGACAACATATTCAAACGTTTTTCTTTTATATTTAAATGAAGGAAAATGTTACTTTTGAGAATCATTAAAGCTTTTACAGAGAAAATTTTTTCATCCAAATTTAATAATCATTGTGATTGGGAAAATATATAGAAGCAGCATTTCGATTTTACAATAAAATTTCCCCGAAGACAACAGAAAATTTTACGTACGTATTCTGATTTCTTGAAAGTTCAATTTAAATATATTTATTCAACGTCACATTTCTATCTTTCTCACGCTTTTGGCATCAAACGTTAAATCAGAAGAAAGAGAATCGAAAATGGTTCTTTAATATGGTTGTCTTTTCTACTTCTATTTCAGCTGAATACGTTCGATAATAAACATAAAATGCATGTTGCATCACTTTCTAGCGAAAGTTATTTTACTTTTTTACTTTCATTTTCATTTCTTGGAAAACAACAAATTACAATTTTTTTTTTTGTCCTTCAAAAATAACTTGAAACTTTTTAGTGTTGAGTGTTGACAGTTAAAATGTAATTTTTGAAAGGAAATTTTAAGTTTCTCTCAAATAACACTGCTCCGCATGAAAATTGTCTCCAACACCATTTTTGCAATTTCTTATTGTAAAATGACCTTCTGAACCCGAATAAGACGCTCTTTTTGCCCTACAAAGTTTTTTAGGGACGCCACTTATTTTTATCACATTTCGGTAATTTTATGGCTATAAATTTTATTTTTAGGGTTGAAGAGCATTATTTTGAATGTTAAATATCTTCTGAGGGGCTACAGAGTTAGAAAATTCTGAAACATGAACACTTGCGTCAAGTGAAAAATTTAGAGGGTGGGAGATTTGCCACTGAAATTATGTATTGCATTTCTTATATATTTTTTAAATATATTATTAATGTTATTTATTAAACATTATATATATTTTGTTTTTAAGTGTTAAATTAATTCTTTATGATTCTCCAAATCAAATTTATGGCTATAAAGTTTCGAAAAGTGATAAAAATTGGGAAAGGGAATGGTGTCCCGAGAAAACGGTGGATGACTGGGAAAAATGGGAGTCATATTCGGATTCAGGAGGACATTTTACTTAAGAATCAGCAAGAATGGTATCAGGGCTCAAAATTTTTATTTATTTATTTTTTTTTTCTGCGCAGTGTAATTTATATATAGTGTTGCGTACTTGGGGGTTCGTGAGTTGTCCGGGAATGAAAGGCCAAACTTACAAAAATTCAGAAATTTATTCATAGAAAGTTCCAGAAAAATACAGGTCAATAAACCAATTATCAGCTTCAATTCAAGCAGTAACCACAGCTTAAACAACAGCTGTCAATAGCAAATCCACAGTACAAACTGTATAGCAATAACACTTGAAGCAAGTCTCTCTCAAAGAGGCTTAAGAGCAATGCAAGCACTAGCGAAACTAGCTGAGATCTGAACTGAACTGACTGCCTTGGCGAGAGAGCTCTCCTTATATACTGTTCCATGGAACCCAGATTTTTCGAGAAAACTCTAGAAAGTGGTCAACCAATCAACTTACAGCTTCCATATTTGGTATATCCCATATAAGGATTTTCTCGCCAAGGTCGCCAAAAAAATCGCCAAGGTGGGAAAAAGTCGACAAATTTGGCGCCAAATCCATTACCTGCCTTATTGGGCTTTTTAATGTGTTTTTAAGGGGAAATAAGGCTATTTCAACGCTAAAATGACTAGAAATGGACAAAATTAGCACTTTATCAACTTACTAAGCCTCTTTGAAAGAATTTATACAAAACTAAACACAATTATTTACAATTTTGTAACAATAGTTTTAAGTGCGATCTTAATTCAGAGATCTGTGGTTCAGCGATCTGTGGACAAGATTTGGAAAAAATGTCGAGTGAGTCTTATGCAAATTATGGGTCAATGTTTTCATCACAAGCGAAAATTTAAAACCTATTTATTAAATCTCATTTTGTGTCTTACTACAGACACAAATAAGTAAAATACAAAGTTATTTTTCTATAAAAATAATTAATGGACTTTCCTTGTTATTTAGTTGCATAATCGCTGTTAGGAAATGATGCGTTCTAACGCTAAATTTCATGTTATAGCAATTTGTTTTGAGTCTTATGCATTAGCAACTTCTTACAACAACTCAGTTTAAAAATATTTTTTTGTATTAGAAGAAATTTTACCATGGCTTTTTTCTAATAAGATATAAATCTTCAAAAATGCAATATAGTCAATATTGAATTTCGAATTATTATTTAATAAAATTTATATTCTTATTTTAGAAAATGTCCTCTTTAAAAATTAAATATTTTTCTGAAAAGTCTGAAATGCAAAAGATTTTTTCTTTAATATTTATTCAACCTTTTCAATTTATGTACATCTTTAAATTTAATTCTATTGCAAATATATTGAACACTATTCACAAATAAAAAAATGAAAATAAAATAGCTAGTTTCTGAATTTTTTGTAAATAACATTAAACTATATTTACGTTAATTTGAAAGTAATATGAATATATATATAATATACTTACATTTAGAACTTAATTCATTTTGTGATGTTTCATCTTATTTGTTTTCTGTTATTAATCTTGTTTATTTTCTATCTCCTTCCAACGAAATATCTTTGTTTAAATAATCGATTTCGGATAAAACAATAAGAAGAATTCTGAATGCCTATTGTCCTATAAATAATTTTAACTTACAAGATTTGAAATTATATATTCTAATACACTGATGGAAAAAAAATCCCAACACCAAGAAAAAATTATTGTACAGTAATGAAATTTCAGCAATACATTTGTCTAGGTAGCATATTTAATTGATTAAAGTTTCAAGATCACAGATAGAGCCATTGGCGAGAAGAACCTTTTCAAATGTGAAATGTTGGTACATTAGTAACCGGTGTAACCGCCAGAATTAGAGCATTTTGGGTTACAACAGCGGTATGAGGGCGAGCGTTATCCTGTTGGAAAATACCCCCTTGAATGCGGTTCATGAATGGCAGCACAACAGGTTGTATCACTAGACTGACGTACAAATTTGCAGTCAGGGTGCGTGGGATAACCACGAGAGTGCTCCTGCTGTCATACGAAATTGCTCCCCAAACCATATCTCCAGGCCCTGTGTGTCTAGGCGGCAGACAGGTCGCTAGCAGGCGTTCACCTGGCCTCCTTCTATCCAACACACGGCTATCACTGCGACCAAGGCAGAACCGGCTTTCATCAGAAAACACAACAGATCTCCACTCCGTCCTCCAATGAGCTCTAGCTTGACACCACTCACGTCGCAAACGGCAGTGGTTTGGAGTCAGCGGAATGCACGCTACAGGGCGTCTGGCTCGGAGCTGTCCTTGAAGTAACCGATTTGTAACAGTTCGTTGGCCTCTCAGTAGTGCCACATGGCCGCCCGGAACCCGGTCTTCTTGAGGCAGTACCTTCCCGTGACACTCATGCACAGTGGATACATTCCTGCCTAGTCTTTCTGCAATATCGCGGGGAAAAAAAACCACCTTCTCGTAGCCCTACTACACGACCTCGTTCAAACGCAGTGAGCTGTTGATAATGGCTTCTTCGTCTCCTTAGAGGCATCCTTGACTAACATTAACCCACTACGTCAAATCTCAACTGTAAATAACGATCACGAACCTTACAGCGCTTATTTAAAGCAAACCTCATTTGCATGTTCATAGTGATGCTACTAGCGCCACACTTATGCGCGTAGCTCGAAATTTGAATCGACGTCATCTTTCAGATGTATAAACACGCCTACCAAATTTCGTTTATCTAGCATCTGTGTATCTGTATTGATAAGTATAAAAGATTTAAGTCCAAAAATGTCGATTTTGAATTAAGTACATAGTCAGACTCAGAAAAAAATTCTTAATGGATTGGTATAAAAGATTTAAGTCTGTGTCATTTAGTCTTTGAGAAAATCCATTCGTAAAAAAAGGTTCATGTCAGAAATTTACCATTCGTGTATGGTATAAAATATTTAATTCAATTTTTTTCCCGTTATTAAATGAATGTTGACAACCACTGAATGGTATAAAGGGTATAAGTCAACAAAATCCCTTTTTCCTAATCAATTGTTCTGATTTGTTTTTAGTTAGTTTAATTTTAATTTTCGTCTCCTGAAAAATCAAGAATATAGACTTAAATCCTTTATACTTATCAATACAGATATTTACTATTGCATATGAATTATCATACAATTTATGTCGAAAAATTAATTAAATATACATTTTTCCTTCAGAACTATAAATATTGATAAAATAACTGTCATTGCCTGGTGTAAAAATTCTTTAATTAATACAATAATCAATTTCCAGAATAGAATACAGTCGGTAACAAAAGTGTCCGAACAGTAGCAAAAATTCCTACATAAAAAAGTACATTTCATACGGTTTTGTTAAATAAATCCTTGTCTAATCCTGCTCTTAGTCAGTGTAAGAACATGATACGATAAGGATTTATTTAAAAAAAACGTATGAAGTGTACTTTATTACATAGGAATTTTTGCGAGTGTTCGGACACTTTTGTTACCGACTGTACAGGTTTAATTATACAACTAATTTTAGTTTTAAGAAACGACCTATTAGTAAATCAATGTTGAATATTACTCCTTACGCCATTTACGAAACTACGTCGCATATCATTCCGTTCTAAAAAAATATATTTAAGCAAACAAATTTGTAGCTTATTAAATTTTAGAGCTTTGTGGGGCTTTAATGACCTAATAATTAAACCGTAGCTTTAATGCTAAATAAAAATCCATAAGACTTCTTTGTATTATGTAAAACTACAAATTACAAAGTTTAATGTCATGAGTAAGAACATTTTAAATTATGTTTTAAGTCTTAATTCTGGTCCTTTTATTTACAAAAAGGTGTAATAAAAGTCGTAGTGTTTGCACGCCTTATTAAATTATGTTAACAATATGTAACAAATCATGTATAATATAAAATTAATTAAAAATAAAAGAATTACTAATTTGGAAGATAATGGAAAGCTACACACAGTAATAAATAGCTCATATATATATATAAGAAACGCATAAAATAAGAAAATATTAATAACAGAAAATGTATTTCCACCTGAATTTAAAAATGATATGTATATAAACAAAGCACATAACTAACAGGTTTGAAAAATTTGTATGTCATAATAATTGAATTATTTACTACTAGCAAACACATGCGAAATTTTCGCATATTATTTCTTTTCTTATATCTACCTTTTAAATTTGAAACACATAAATATTATATGAATTTCAATACTTAATTAAAATTTTAATTAACCATTCGCCAATTTATTATTAAAACCAAATTAATATTTTGCAGTAGTGAAACTAAAATGATACAAAGAAAGGTTTCGAAATAAAATTCATAATTGACGACCCAGTTTTTACATTACAGCCCCCCCCCCCCCCCCCATAAACGACTTTTAAATTTTTGTCGCCATTTTGGCGATAAATTTTTATTTATTTATTTTGGCATAATTAAAAAAAAAAAATCCCTATTTTGATTATACTTTTTATGATCTGTTTTTTAGTCAATTTATGATAATAGATCATGTTCTGTATATATCTTTAAAGTATTTCTAGGTTTAAAATGACGATTGTAAAGATACTTAAGATTCAACTTTTAAAAATTCCACAAAATATTTTTATCAAACAAATGTCGTCATTTTTCTTATTAGATCATTGAGATGAGTCCGCGTGCGTAAATATTGTTCGTTTATGAATATTATTTTTTATCCTCGCGTATTTTATTAATTACATCACTATCGTTTTGTTTCGACAAAATGTAATCGTAACTGCACCACGTTAGAGAAATATTATATATATTTTTTAAAGGTTGGGTGGTTGGTTGACTGGGTTTAACATTGTACTAGTACTGCGCAATGCCAGTTTTTTGCGCTAATATTTGTTAAATATAAAAACAAATGCAGGGACTAACTAAGTTCTTTAACTACACAATGATTTAATACAATACATACCTCCAGCCGACATTTTATGTAACTTACAACCTTTAAACTAAGTAACTAAACATAAATATATGTTCAAAATGTTACAAATTCCATACAATTATTTCATTATACTTATAGCTGTAATTCTGTATCTGTTTAACTTCAAATATTTGAACATATTCTAAATTACATCTATCAATACATCAATTCAGATTATCATTAAAGATGCTTTAATAATAATACTAGTTAATAATAACTTGCTCAATCTAAGGATTATGTAAATGAAGATACTTAGAAGCGAGATCATTAGTACCCTCTAATAAGTGCCCATTAACATTTCTTAATATGTAGCTTGTTATTCAGTAGCACGCATTAATTTGCAAATGCTAGTCTTAAGTAAATGTAATCTTCTGCTTAGTTCTGATTGGTTGTACGTGTTGAAATGCGTTTCGTAGAAGCTTTATTAATATTTTCCATAACTGTAAAATTTATGCGCTTTAGATAATATATTAAGCTATTTAAGTGATAAATTTGCAATGCGAAGAGGATAATTGGATATTATTATCTAATATATTATTAAGTATCACGTTACTCAGATACATGTTCTGTATACTAGTTATACTCAAAAACACTCAAAGTAATTAAACCAAGACGTTTATGTTATTATATTTAATCTTTACTGATAATTGTGGATTATGAAAATAATACACAAGAATATCTTTAACGACTTCCATATAATGCGTATTTTATATATATAGTTGTATATTAATAAAATAAAACTGTTTTAGAAATAAGTCTTTTAGAATAATAAAAATTTAGTTCTTTTAGAAATATCTTTTAATCGTAAGACATTATGTACTTTTTTTAAATGCAATTACATTAAATTTTTTGTTTATATTCGTTAGACTTTTTTTTCTCGTTTCAGCTTCTGTGATATCTGTTTTCCTGGAAAAAGAGTTTGCATGTCTGTATGTAACAAAATATAGTGTTGTTGTTGTTGTCGTAAGCCACTCGGAAATTCCCAGCCCCGATAGTGGAACTATCCGGATTTAAGGCAAGAGGAGGGGTGCGCCTTCCGTTTTTCAGAGAAGCGCCAGTATTAGGAAGAATGACATATCTCAAGAAGCTGGTGAAAGATTGCAGCACAAGCAAACAAAAGGAAACTCGAATTTTGTTCCGGATCAAAGCCAAGTTAAACCCATGTTCATCTACCCCCAGAGGTATAATTTTTGATGGGAACTTGAAGGACTTTGCGACCACAACGGTATTTAACGTGCACCAGTCGCCATTAGTATACACGACGGTTTTCGGCCGGTTCGAGGACCGAACCTGCAATTTTTCAATTATGAACTCGCTGCTCTTACCGACCAGGCTATCGCGTCTCAAAATATAGTGTAATTATTATATCTCAAGATCTAATGAGTAATTTTATGAACCTTTTTATTTAGCCTGGTATTTTTTAAATCTGTTTTAAATAATTTTGCATTCATGTCCATAAATTAAGGAACTTTAATGCAAATATTTCAACTGTAGAAATACCACACATATCTTTAAGAATGTTATGCGAATTATAGGAAGCCATTAGATGACGCCAGTATGATGTCACAATGACGAAAGTGCAAGAAAGGGGTAGATAAGGAATAGGAGCAAAAAAGGAAAATTGTTCACAAGCGTTCTGTGAGCTGCTTAGTGCCACAAACGAATAGTTATGACACAGACAACGCATGTAGATGATTTTTTACATGCTAGAATTATCGGCCGACTGGAGTGTGGGGGTACTCAGATAGAAGTATTGAGGGAACTTGGAATCGCTAAAAGTGCCATCTCTAGGCTTTAGCGACGATTCCAAAATGATGGAAATGCTAGTCAACGGTACAGTACTGGTAGGTCTTGAGTTACAACGCCGAATGACGACCGATATTTGGCAGTAACTGCCAAAATAAGCAGATGGAGCACCGTATCAGATCTGTCTCGTCAGCAATCTGCAGTCACGGGTACTACAGTTTCAAGGCAAACCGTGTATAGACGTTTGGGAGATATTGGTCTATATGCTCGCAGGCCTTTCAGATGTGTTCTGCTCACGACAACGCACTGTGGCCAGCTTGGAGAAGAGAACATGCATTGTGGACAGCGGCACAGTGGGCTCGTGTGATTTTTCTGACGAATCCAAGTTTAGCTTCCAGTCAGATTTATACCGGACTTTCATATGGAGAACGCCAGTTGCCCGTTACTACCAAGACAACATCATTGAACGACACCGTTACGGTGGGGCAGGGGTGCTCATTTGGGGAGAATCATACTGGGCTCCAGAACAGATATGCATGCTCAAATAGGAACCATGCCAGGCTAAATTTATCGGAACATTAATCAGGAGCAACATGTACGTTTGTTTAGGGGTGGCATGGGCCCAGAGTTTGTATTTATTTATAACAATGCACGTCCTCAACGTGCAAACATTGTACACGGATGCCTACAATCTGAAGATGTCACCAGTATGAAATGACCAGCATTCTCACCTGACTAGAATCCTATAGAGCATGTGTAGTACATGGTTGTCTGACAAGTTGCAGCCTCTCAACCACCTGCTACATGTGTACCAGAACTTCGGAGAGCATTGTTTACTGAGTGGAGTAATATTCTCCAAAATCAGCTGGATAATTTAATATCAGCATGTCTAGGCGTTGTACGGACTGTATTGCATCATCTGGGAGACATATAATGTATTAACCATCATACCAATCATGTATTGTTAAGTTTTTGTAAGGGAGACATTTTTTGTAATTGCTTCAGGGAGCAAAAATCGTAGTTTTTATGAAAGGTATTCTACATAAACCACTTTTTTTTTGTTCTTGATCTTTTGTTTAATCAATTCACTTTATGAATAAATCATGTTTGTTTTGATTCTGATCCTATTTGCCGCAGCTAGCATTATCCTTAATTAATGGACATGAGTGTAGGTGCATATCACTGACAAATTGAGATTTTACATAAGAAATTCCATAATTTGAGTGGTATCGATATCTTAGTAATTGTGGCATTCAATTAAATCGAACTTCGCCTGTAGTAAAGCATATCATAGACAACTATGATTTGTAATTTTCTCACCCTACGATATTTGTATACCATTTTCTTTTACGATGAGCAACTATATCTATATCTCGGTATTCGTTTATTATAATTATATCAATTTTTATATGTAATAGGCTTAACAAGAGAATACATGAGGGGATAATATATAAAAACTAATGCACAAAAAACTTATCAAATCTGTAAAGGAATTACCAAAATTAAATTATATGTAAAATTTCTGTGGATAGAAATATTTATATCTTTTGAGTGAAATAATTTTTACCTATAGAATCCTTTACGAGATGTACAAAAAAGACTATTAAAAAATATATATATTAGTCCCAAGTTACTACACATATTGGGATAGTTCAAAAAGCATTACATAAAATAACGCGCTAAACTAACATTATCATGGGTTGAATGTGCGATTCTTGATAACAGCGCGCAGAATATAATAAAGTGTGACAACCACTAATAATCGTAAGCTTTAAAAACTGCTCGGACATTGAGATAGTGTTGCAATCGAGATTCTAGCTTGAATCATGAATATTGCATAAGAGTTGATTGGCTATTCCCAATTTCGTCTGCTCAACCATGTGATCTAATGAAATAAGTGACCAATCCGCGATTGTAATGAAATGCTCGCCCTCTGGTGGGCTAAGGTGAAATTACAATAAACATGGTTTAATTCGAATTCCATACAGCCGCCATTGCTTCACGATATTTAGTTTCACATATATTTATAGAATAAAAATGAATAAATACGGTAAAAATGATAACACATACTGTTGTGTGCTACAATCTAACTCCAAAGGATCAAGAAATCCAGAATTGAGCTTCCATTTATTTCCAAATGACAAATTTAAAATTTCAGTTGCTTCGGCTAATGGAAGTAAAGAATTAATCAGATGATTTGAAACTAATATTTGTTCAGCTTCAGTTAAAAATCTACTTCTGATCGAACGTTGAAGAAACTGAAATATTTTTTTCCAAAAGCAATCAATTTTCCATGATGTAATGGCGGAATATTAAGTAGAATAACAAAAAGAACACTAATGGAACACACGTGGCTATAATGTTTACTAACAACTGCAGTGTTGAGAAAGCGCCATCTATCGATCATTACATTCGCGGATAAAGCGATTAATTTTGGTTTTTCAGGCTAGAATGCCGATCGCACAGGCCTTTGGTGACAGTCTTAAGCTTTATAGCACGGTGTTTCTAGACGGTTACCGCGCTATATATTCTAGGCGCTGTACCTTAATTATTGACCACGTGACGAATTCAAATGTTTAATATACAGCTACTGGTACAAACAAGTGTATGGATATCATCTGTATGTCTGTTTCGATAACTCCAATAAGCTCTGCGAATGCGCTTTACATATTCTCTATACACTCGGTTTTTAATAAAACCCCGTCGGAAAAAATTACAGTGTGCAGCAAAATTATTGAGACACATATTCACACTTTTCATATATATATATATATATATATATATATATATATATTTAGTTTGATCGCTAATTTTTATCATAAACGTACATTTTATAAACAGTATATGACTAACAAGGAAACATTCAAAAGGTGTCGTCTTCAAAAAATATTGAAAAAATATATGTAATTCTACTCTTTATAAAACACCAGAAAGTGAAAAAAAAAATGGGCTGAAATCAATTACAGCGACCACAAAATATTATCAAAATTAAGCATATTTGGCGATTTCACACTCTTAGGCGATTGATTTTGAGTACTTGGCGGAGAAGCAAAACAGGGATTTGTTCATGCACGGCAAACTCGGTGCTGGCGGATTTATTGCCTAACAGCGCTAAATCGCCAAAAATGCTTAATTTTGATAATTTTTGTGGTCGCTGTAATTCATTTCAGACGATAATTTTTGTACTTTCTGGTGTTTTATGAAAAGTAGAATTACATATATATATTTTTTTTTTTTCAATATTTTTTGAAGACGTCACCTTTTGAATGTTTCCTTGTAAGATCATGAATTGACAAATATTTACTTAACAAAACAGTATTTGGTGTCCGTCTTTTAAGTAGGAATTATTGCTAGTGGTTCAAAAATTTTGCTGCTGACTGTACATTGGATTGCGTAAGAAGAGCAAAAAATGCGTGCAGTGTAAACCATACTGTAATGGAGTGTAATATCACAGTTAAAATGTATATACACAACTTCCTTGTGGCTATTTTTTTTTAACCTGTAGGGTTAAAGTTATAATACACGTTTTGAATCTACCCTTGGAATTGGTGACTTAAGCTGCAAAAAAGATATAAGCTTTTATTTTTGGATATTCTTTTTACTTTCTTCTATATTCAATAGAAGAAGGTATTGGATTCATAAAAATTTTCAACTTCTGTTTTTCGATAGATTTACAGGTTTTGAGAGCTCTAGAAAATGATTTGACCATTTTTAGAAAATGTCTGTTTGTCTGTGTGCAAGTGATAAAAATTTTGCAGCGACTCTATCTCAGGAACTAATGCGCAGAATTGCATATAAATTTTATGCACCTTCATATAAATTAGTGCCTATCAACTTTTCGTGCGAATCAACGTTTGGTATCAATAGCTGAGCAGGTGGCGCGGCTGTACGTTGATTTCCACAATTTCATGGAAGAATGTATCTCAGGAACTGCTGCACTAAAATTGCATGTAAATTTATATGTAGAATTTTATGTTGACATAAATTAGTTTATGCACATTGGCATAAATAAATTTATGTCAAAATTTAGTGTCAATAGTTCAAGAGGTGGTGCAGCTATATACCGATTTCAGCAATTAAAGGGAAGGTTATACCTCAGGTTCTATTGCGTATAATCGAAATAAAGTTGATAACTGAATAGGCCATCATGAAACATTATTCTGATTAAATTGCGTGCATAAGGTGGCGCCGATAGGTGGCGTTTCTATACTGCAGTTTTACCCGAGAACGGGAAGGAAGTGATCTGCACGGTAAATTTCACTTATGTTGGACATTCAGCGTAATAACTCTCTGAGGTGAAAATCGTCTGCATTCAGAACCAGTGTTGCCATATTGGGGACTTTTTTTTATTCAGTATCCACCACTAAATCTTAATTGTAACGGTTGCCTAATCCCTTCGACGATTAACCGTCTATTATGTACAGTCGGTAACAAAAGTCTCCGAACACTAGCAAAAATTCCTATGTAAAAAAAGTACACTTAATACAGTTTTGTTAAATAAATCCTTGTCGAATCCTGTTTTTAGACTGACTAAGAACAGGTTTTGACAAGGATTTATTTAACAAAACTCTATTAAGTGTATTTTTTTTATATAGGAATTTTTGCTAGTGTTCGGAGACTTTTGTTACCGACTGTATATCAAACATCACTTCTCAAAATTATTAGTGGGAATTGAATAAAAAAAGTCCCCAGTCTGGCAACACTGTTTACAACGGATTAAAAAAGTAACAAATAATGTGTACTGCGTGAATTCGTACAGGAAAATATAGAAGCAAGTTTGTGTGGGCCATAACATACTAGTTTTTACTTCCAGTAGTTGCTGAATGTTAGAGTAGAAACCTTTAATTGTCATGTGCTGAGTTCAGATCCCTCTTCAAGCAATGATGTTCGCAGTGATTTTGAATGGAGTTTAAGCCGTAAGTTCCGGTCTAAAGAGACATAATCTGCGAAAAAATAATGTTGTTTCCGTATATACTGTAATATAGAAATCCCGTTCAAGGAAGGGAACATAGTTACAGAGACGCCATTTAATATTCATATACACAAAGGGGAATCATATTCTTTTAAGACGTTTTTTGTAACCACGGGAATAAGTGCCGACTGAACTGTTAAAATAAGGTTAAAATGAGTCCTCTGTTAAAATAAAGGTAATAACTCTTGTGGTTGGGAAAAAATAGCGAGAAAGAAACGCCGAATGACTGGATATTTACCAAATCGCGCCCTATTAATCAAATCAGCACCCCTCGAAGCATTTGGAATCGTCCTCATGGGCAGGAAAAGCGTGGTTACACTACACAAATTATTTTTTAATAAGCATTTCATACGTAAAAAATATTACGAAAATAGGCTAAAGTTGTTTGCTCAAAAACTTTATTGAATCATTTACTAAACCTCAATAGAAAATTAAAATAAGTGTTGTATGAATCAAGTTTTCACTATATGAAAGCTGAATAAAAGTAATGTTTAATGAACTATAAAACTAAATTAAATAATAATAATAATAAAAGATTATGTATAAAAGAATTATTCATGTAAGCTGGTTTATAAAAATATAATATTTATATATATTCTTCAAGAATATAAAGTAAAAAAAATGTTAGTATATGAATAAAAATGTTTCTCTTTGAAAAGAAAATAGTAATTTTGGATATAGAAAATATTTATATTTATTTACTTTTTTATTTCTCAAGGTCTAAGTATTCCATCAGGTTTTTAATTAAGTCAGAATATATTTTTAATCAAAACAAAATATATATATAAAGAGTTGTTATTTGCATATTTTTCTCGAACTAAGTTATTTACTTACATTGGTCTTGATTTAAACGTAAAATTGTTTCAGAAACTAATTTATTTTTATCAACATATGCAGATAGACTTTCAGTATAAACATAAAAATCGTCAGACATAAACATATATATATATATATATAAGACTTCTTTATGTGACACAAAAATTATTCTTCATCAACTCTAGATAAGATAGAAGCAATAAAAGAATCCCATTCATCTATTGCAAGATAAGAAAACATTTCATTTTACAGAAAGTTTTACGAAATTATTGCCTTTTATTTTATTATTATTATTATTTTTATTTTTAACAAAAACATTCGGTTTTACAGAAAACATCATTGCAGTTTAAATAAAATACCTTTTAATACTTATTCACAAAGAAGAACAACAACAAATAATCCCTTAAAGTAAAATCGCAATGTGATATCTGATTTAAATGTTGAAGTTTACAAAACCTTCTAAAATTTCATCTATATATTTTTTTTAATTAAATGCTAAGCATTTTGTTTATAATTATCTTATTAGTAATTTAATGATTTTTTTTCTTTCTTTTTTTTTTCCTAGAAATTTTATTGTTTTTTAATGAATATTTTGTCTATTCTTTGAATAATTTTTCGATTCTTTGTTTTCGATAATCTATTTTTTCAATAAGTTATTGCGTTCAATGCAAAATTTTAGTTTAACTTCCTAGTTTGATGGAAGAATGCTGGCTGGTTGTAATAATAATAATAATAATAGTAATAATATATTATGATTAAAAATTCTTTTCCATTTCAAAATTCTTTCATAAATAAATTCGTAAATAAAATTTTACTTCTTATATAAAATTTAATTAACATAAAACATTTCAATTACACCTTTGAAAAAATTTCACATATATTTATCAGTTTGTTTTTTGCATAAGATCTTAAGGCTCAGTCCCAGACCGTCGTCAATTGCCCATAGTGTAGCATAAGTGCAACTTATGCAGTTAAATGCCCTTACAAAACCCTTGCAGTTAAATACCCTTATAAAATACCCTTACTCAATCTTGCGTATGTAGCAGAAAAAGAATAGGTTATTTTTATAGAATTATTTTTAGATTTTTAGTTATCACTTCTGATTGATGAGTTAAAATAGGGAAGCAGGACAGGTTTTTTTCAAATAAAATAAATGTCATCAAGTGTATACAGGGTGACCGTAATTAAACTTGGCCTATTCAGCGCTATCTGTAGCTGTAATTAAAATTCAGATTGAGTCGAAAATTTGTATATAAACTATTCAAAAGGTGCTTACAAAGGTTATGCAAAATAATAAATAAAAAAATAAAATAAAATTTTGTTAGGGTGCTGTACATCAAAATACAAACAAGCTACAAAATTTATTGCAAATTTTAATACAATATCTTTATTTTTTACAGACATTTGTTACTTTTTAGAGACTATTTTGCGATAGATAATGTGTATAGTTTGATGTGGGGCTCCGTCATTTATTTCTGTGCAACCGATGAACAAGCTACAAAATGCAATTAAGCTACAAGTTTTAATACAATATCTCTATTTTTTGCAGAAATTTGTTACTTTTTAGAGACTGTTTTGTGATACATAATGCATATATTCTGATGTGGGGCTCCGTCATTTATTTATATGCAACCGATGAACAAGCTTTAAAATACAATTAAGCTACAAGTTTTAATGCAAATTTTAATAAAATGTCTCTATTTTGGATACATTTGTTACTTTATAGAGACAGTTTTGCGATAGGTAATGCATATATTTTGATGTGGGGCTCCATCATATATTTCTGTGCAATCAATGAACAAGCTACAAAATACAAACAAGCTACAAGATTTAATGCAAATTTTAATACAATATCTTCATTTTTTGCAGACATTTGTTACTTTTTAGAGATTGTTTTGCGATATATAACGCATATAATTTCATGTGGGGCTCCATCATTTATTTCTGTGCAACCAATGAACAGTAACAGATCAATAACCGACCGCAGCTAAGGCTCCTATATGCACGAGTTGGCGCATCAGGCATTTTGTTGCCTTAGGGTTGCCACGTATACCCAGCGCGTTTCTCTGATAAACAAACGGCAAAAATTTTTTTTTAATCGTCTTACATTACTTTAAAGTAACTTGTTTTATAATATTTCATAATTTTAGCTAAGTAAACTATGATATGGAAGTTTGTTTAGCGATAAACTGCTATAATCATTCAAGAAGTGAATGTAAAGTGTTCACAGACCTTCTATTACTGTGTATTTGAGTTTTGGCGACATTTTGTGAAAGAAACCGCCCTAACAACACATCTTACCCCAGTACATCCATAGGATATCCTCAGAATAAAATGACATCCCGAGAATGTACTTTGAAACAAATGTGTTTTTAGGAATATTATTGTTGCTTATTGCTCTTATCTTGACCGGATTAGCTTCAGATCAATATTTCTTAAAATCATTAGGGAAGCGATAAGGACGTCAAGCGGGAATGCTGTTCTCTTCGGAAGCAAAAATATGGCGGTGATGCACCGGCCTATTATTTTATTTAGGGTCTCTAACCGCAGATGATCGCTAGTCGATTACGTCAGCTAATTCTTTGCAAAACAGCTCCAAGATTACCGCACTTCCTAGTAAACTAACAGCCACATCCTATTTAAAAGAATGCTACATACTCTCCTTTTATACCCAGAACTTACACTAAAACCATTCGTTTATGCAAACTAGATTGCTTTTTTCTTCGATTGCAGTGCCACAATTGGGTCGTTCTTTGTAAAAGTGAATTATCTCCCTGTAAATGGATTTTGAAATAATGAGCTTTTTCCAATATATGTGTAGGGAAAAAAGTCAAGTTTCAATATGCGTCAATGATTTTTAGTGTTGAGTACAAATCAGAATTTTAAGAAATTATAAATTATAAGAAAAATAATTTGAAGTAAATTAAAAACTTCATTTTTGTTATAAATATTTTAAAGTTTTAGTTTTCTAATAATAATAATAAATAAATAAATAAATAAATAACACTTAATTAAAAATAATAATAAAATGCCCTTTTCTTAATGCACTAAAAAGGACAAAATAATTATACCGCCGATCTGAATACTTGGATTTTACTACTATTCCAATAAAATTGCACCTCAAATGAAGAAAAGGGCGAAAAAGGGATAATAGTTTTACATTATGGATTTATGAAAATATGAGCTAAAATTAGCCAGATTGGAAATTTTGGTATAAAAGGGTTTGAGCCGCTCTTTTCTTCGTTTGAGGTGCAATTTTATTGGAATAGTAGTAAAATGCAAGTATTCAGATCGGCGGTACCGAGCTGAAAAAGTTATTTTGTTCTTTTTAGTGCATTAAGAAAAGGGCATTTTATTATATTTTTTTAAATAAGTGTTATTTATTTTATTTATTTTATTTTTGTAATATTTTATAATTTTTATATTTTTGATGCGCTACCTAGATTAAGATCGCTGTTGCTAAATTAAACTTCTTTCCGAAAAATGTTCGGTGTACTTCAACACAAAAAATTAAAACATCGCCCAGGAGGATCTACAAATAAAACTTATTTTAGTACGACATATATTTGCATCGTAAAATATATTAACACTTTAGCAATGTGTAAAAAAAAAAAAAAAAAAAAAAAAAAAAAAAAGTGATAATGGCGTCAATTTTTGTGAGATGCATAATGTATTTTTTTTTTTTTAATTTTTTATTGTTCACAATTAGATAAATGTATTTATTTTCCTGTCGCAAAAAAAAAAAAAAAAAGAACTCGTAAAATTTTTTGGCAACAAATAAATTATGGATGAAATTTAAATGGCTAATTTTTTGCTATTATTAGCTTATTATTTTCTTATTTTTATTAGTTAAAAGAAAACTAATCAATTACGTTATTATTATTATTATTATTATTAGTGTTAAATTGAAATGTGACACATGCCTAATATTTTAGTGAAAACCCGAAGTCTTTAAGAGGTCTGATTGCTGAGATATAAGCAAAAAGATGTGACGCATTCGGAAAAACGCCGGTGACAGACAGAGCGGGTATTAGAAAAAGTCTTAAAAAACACGAAATGCCGTTTATGCGATTTCAGTGCAATTATCAGAGTTTCTTCACTTTTATAATGAAAAATGTGATTAAATGGGACACAATTAAGCAAAAATATACATATTTAAAAAACATGGAGTTACATCACTTTTACAATGAACGGTGCAATGAGTATTTGTACTGCCATAATGCTTCAAAATGTGAAAATAACAGTTTATTGCATATCATTTCAAGCAATTTGACTGTAACACTCTCCTTTTTGTTTTCTTTTTCCTTTTTTTTTCATTTTAAGCACATCTTTTGAAATATCTATCTACAAACTTTCGACTCAATACGCACTTTAGCGACAGCTACAGAGTGCCCTGAGCCGACCAAGTTTAATTACGATCACCATGTATATACATATGTATATATAATTTATCAATTTTAGAGATAATTTCAACGAACAACATTTCTATTTATCAGTTACATATCTATAAAAACTGAAAACCTTTCTGAAATAAAATTTACTCAAAAACAAATATTTTGACTGCTTAAAAAATGTCTATTTTAACATTTTATATCTCTATTAAAAAATACATATACAATAGTTTTTTAAAGTTAATCTAGAAAATTATTTACACTATAAAACAAATTTATATTTATTTTTTCCAGAGCCCTTCAATTTCCCACTGAGTTATTATATCGTATTACATGGGGTTATAGACCATTTCCCACAATAGATCATTTTTAACACCGTAAAAACACAGAGCAGTAAATAAGATTATTCATCTAAATATACTTATTGCCATCAATGATGAAAATTTTATCATTTATCGAGCTATGATATCAAAACATAATAAAATACTGATAATACGTGACGGTTACGATTTAGAAATATTGGAAAAAAGATATTTATTAGCAAAAAACTATATCTTTTATTCATGCTTAAATACGGAAATGACACATATGTCCGTGACACATATTCATTTATCCGTAATAACATTCATTTCATAAATGCATAATATATGAAATGTTCGAAAATAAATGTTTATGAAAAGTTTTTTTTTTTTTTTTTTGCAGGCTAATACTTGCAACACTACTTTTAGTTATCCTGTATTTTATCAGAAGAAATTTTTATTAAAATCTTACGTTTGTATTTAACTAGTAAATTACGTTTATAGCATAATTTAGTTATATGCCATCTATTACATCCAACAGAAAATAATTCATTTCGAGCTACACTGTGAAAAATTCTGTAACTGACAGCTAGAAACTAAATTGTGGCTCTAGAAATGTCATCTTTATAAATTCTAGTCCCCCTTTGAAAGCGAGTTCTAGAGAGTTTGTCTATATTATCGAGGTCAAACCTATTTAAAATATCTCCCAAATAAATGCGAACACAAGAAGCGGGTTTCAGCAACTATAATCTTGATTTATGACCCAATTCTAGATAATCAAGTGAGAATTTCTCGCCATACAAAAGATTCAGAATATTCAGAATATTGTTTCACCATCTAGAAATGTGTAAACTAGAAATTCTCAATCATTTCGTCTTTTCAGTTTATTGGCGTGCCTTATGCGCATAGCTCGGAAATCTATATTTCTAGTTAAAGGATTTAGAAAATGGCTACTCATTCATTCTAGATGAAGGAGGTGTATTTTGTTTCTTAATCTATTTCCAACCGTAGCTCGAAAACTTTTCAAATTATTTTGTGTGGCTTTATAATTTCACACAATGTAGTACAAGAGACAATTATTTCATTATGTTTAGTGTAGTCTAAAACTGCTAAATTGTACCAAAATTAAAATTCCTACGTAAATTCAATGCATTGCATTCCTAAGTAAATGCAATGCACGATTCACTTGCATTTCACTACCCACTTATCATTTGTCCGTTCAAAATAAAACATTTTGAACGGACAAATGATCGTACTCAATACCCAGGTATGTAATCGATACACTATAGATGTCTCTATAGGGTATCGATTTAGTATAAATAATTTTATCTTCCTCTTAATATATATTTTCGAATTATTCTTAACGAAGATATTCATGCTCATGCATACAGACCACCGGCAAAAAAAAAAAAAAAAAAAAAAAAAAAAAAAAAAACAAGTAAATAAACAAAACAAATGCATAAAAGTTAGGATTAATGGCTCCTCCCTGAATGTAACTATAGCAACTACTTGGTTTTGAAAATTTGACAATAAAACATTATTTTCTGCAACATGGGTAAGCGAACATAAAAATATGTTACACATTAATCATATCAGAAATAATTATTTGCTTTTACGATTTCTTCATGTATTTTATGCTACAAAAATGTGAACTTATTTTCAATAAACATAAACTAGAAAAATATCGTTTAGTATTTCAACAAAATAGTAAGCCCACTAAAAAACGAAAGTATCTCTCAATGAGAAATTATAATTGATAAATATTAGGATTTTATTATTGCCAACATTATAAGTTTTTTCTTCATGTAAAAATGAATCCTCTCTCTTTTTTTTTTTTTTTTTTTTTTTTTTTTTTTTTTTTAAATTATGAAGACAGGAAATAGTTTCAATCTAGCTTTCTTTTTCTTAGTTGATTTTAATTGTAAATTCGTCCGTAGTTATGGCAATATTTTAATCAAGATAGTTTAAATATTTATGCCAAAGATATTATCATTGAGGTATTTGCCCCTTTTCAACAGTAAGCCCATTTTTTTTAGCGTTCCTCTAAAAGTTTACATTACGTAACAGAAGAATTCTATGCACTCGTGCTAAACTAATAAATTTATTCTCCGCAATCGATGCTGAAAAAGTCACTGGCGTATATGTACAAAAACGGCTCTGAAAGGCTTGAACATGAAGGATCAAATATATATATATATATATATATATAGTATCCAGTGGTTTGTGGGCGTTTATTTACTTTAAGAATACTAATTCTATTATTCACTAATTATTTAAATTTTAATAATGAAAGTTAAAGTATAATACACTATGTACAAGAATTCTGATGAGCATTAAAATTGATTATCCAAAGTACTTTTAACAGTTCGTTAATGATTAAAACAAACAAGCAGTACAGCCATCTACTCTGTATGCCTCGTCAAAACTCTTCGTCGAAACTGAACTCTTCTCTCGAATGCTCTTAGCTGCGGCATGTCCAGGAAGTGATGTCACTCTCGTCATAAGCGCGCGTTTCCTCTCAAGTGCTGGTGCTCCGTCACATGATCAGCTAGCTAGGGTTCTGAGTCGCGGGAAAGCCAGGTAAGGGGGAGAAACGGGATGCCGATCCACTATATATATATATATATATATATATATTTTTTTTTTTTTACTTAATGCATTATCTTAAAAAAGGAATAAAAAAGATAAGACGAGGCTCAAAATTATGAAACGAGAATTCTTGTTTCCAGCCAAATCTGTGATTAAAAAAAAATAATTAAAAAATAAGAATATTAAAAAATAAACATTTATTTTTTATCACATTTCTCATTAATAATGTATGTTTAATTAATTCCACTATAAGCCATATTAAACTTAATTAATATTCTTTTCAATCTGATACTTTCGTTTGATAAATGTGTCAAAAAACAGAAACTAAAAATTCACTATTATTTTTTAATTTTTTCTATCTAAATAACCAAATTTCAACTATTTCCTGTCCTCTGATAACCTTGTTCGTAATAAAAAATAAAATTAAGCATATCTTTAAGAAAGAATTAAATAAGACGAAAATCTTGCGGTTAAAATGTTTTCTCTGCGAAAAAATATAAATCGATTATCATTTAACTATGCGAGAAAAAACTTTATTTAAGAAGAAGCTTTATTTAATATTTTCGTAATGTTTATTGAAACATTTCATAAAAATTCTGTGCCTTTTTTTTTATGTTCAGAAATGTATTAAAACTTGTAAATAATTAAATTAATGTAACTGGTAGACCTAAGATAATAAAAATTGAAACAAAGAGGCATTTTTTTTTTTTTTTTTAATGTAAGATCAACATAAAAAATTAATAAACATGATTATGAAATTTGATTAATTCAAATAATTTTTCCGAATATGGGAATTAATAGAAAAAACAATAACCTGTTTCTTTTCTTTTTGCTTCTTTATTTTGTAAATTTCATGCAGGAATTTGATTTTTAAAAGTAATTCATAAGGAGATTATGCTAAGAAATATATACACTCAGCGACAAAAAAAAAAAAAAAAAAAAAAAAAAAAACCGCACTGCAGACAAAATGGCTTGTAACTTTTTTATTTGTAATAACTTTAAAATTAATGTTTGAAACAAAAAAAAAAACTGTTTTGTTTGCATAATACCAAAGGGATAAAATTATACCTATGTACATTTTCGATTTAATAATTCTCTTTATTGCACTCTACGAAGTACTTTTTAAAAATCTGCATAAAACTTTCTTTTTGAACATAATGCAATAATCCTACACATTGTATTCTATTATGATTTATTATACGAAATAAACAAGTTATATTTTAATATATGAAATAAAACTATTTATTTGTTAGATCTAAGCAATTTTTTATTAAAAATATATATTCTGCATTGGGTTAATTCCACCTTTATATGGAATTACTGCTTTAATGCGCAATGGCATAGTTTTATACAGTGTTTTAATATAAATCTCAGAAATTTCAATGTGCCAAATATCACAAATAATTTTTTCTAGTTCTGTCAGAGTTATAGGCTGCAAATTTCTAATCCTCTCCCCTCTCCCCCGCCTTTTTATAGACGAAACTTTTTTGAGCGGATCGCGATTAGGACTATTTCCATGTCTGGTAAAGAAGAAACTCTACTATATCCTTTGTGGAATTTAACTTAAAGTGAAAAAAGATATGATTACTTACAGAATCATAGGTTCTCATGGGAATGGATAGGAAATTTTGACAATTTGAAGTGAATAAACTTACCACAAACGCCGTGTAGTAAGGTGCATTATCATCTTGAAATGTTGTTTGCGAAAATGTCCAAGAGACCTCCAAAATAGTCGGTCAAGTACCACTTTTATGAAGATTGTGTTTTATTTCGAGTTAATTGATCCCTTGAGCATGAAAATTTGCCCAACATTTTGAAAAGTTCCTCCGTACCATAATGTACGAAGAATGTGCCACTGTTTTAAAGTGCGATTTTCATTAAGTCGGTCATATTTTCGTTGTCAGATCTGCTTGTTTTCTTTAGCTCGAAATAAGTTAAACTTGACTCATCAAAGAAAACCAGTTCAGCCCAATAATTAACTAATTATTTTTTACTTTTTTTACCCATTTGAGGTCTTGATTTCCTAATTCTCTTCACTAAGAATGGAATTTTTTCAAATTTTCTGTCATTTAAACTTGCTTTGTTTAATAGTTGCTGTACTGTATTTAAAGAAATTATGCTGCTAAACACTTTTTCTGAATCTATTTTATGTTCTAAATGTAATACAAACCGATTTTATAATCAATGGCTTTTTAACTTACGGTCATCTCGCTTGGATAAGCAACGTGGCCGCCTAAAACCAAATTTCCAGTTTAAACGGCCAAAAAATTTTATATCTTGCTGAAAACCCTTTAACCAATATTTTGTTAACATTTAATTATTTTGCCATCGCACGCATTAAAATATTTTTTGATTTTCATTCAAAAATTAATACTTTTTGTGGCATCGTTAACTGTCTTATTCTTACCATTTTTTAAATAAATTCTAAAATTACAATCTTCCTGACAATTGCATTTTGTTTTTAACACTGGACTCAAAGCTAATGCGTATGTGGAGGACAACATAATAAAATCTGTTCGAAAATTTGCTTTTTAAACAATAAAATTGGCGGTTGTAAAGCAAAAAGGAAAATATCCAAGTGCGTTTTTTTTTTTTTTTTTTTTTTTTTTTTTTTGTCGCTTAGTGTATATATAAACTTTAAGAAGATATCCTTTTTCAGTAGATTATGTAGTATAGCTGATTAATAAAATATTGAATGAGCATGTTTGCTTTCTTCTATTTCATTCTTAAAAGTTTCAAACTCCATTTTTCAATGAATTTATTCGTTTTGAGATGTTCTCAACATGGTTTCAACATATTTCGAAAATGTCTGCATGTTTGTCTGTTTTTTACCCAAATTTAGTCAAAGCTGTGTCTCACAAACATTAAATGGAATTAAAACCAAACTTAATATTTAGTCGAACATAGACTTAAATTAGTGCTGATTAAATTTGGTGTTCAATCACTGAACAGGTTGCGCTGCCACATCATGCCTTCATATTTTTAAAATGAAAGTATAGACAAAAGATCGTATAACAACCTTCATTCCACAATGAGAATTAATCGTAACAAGTCGTTGTAAATTAAAGAGAATTATTTATAATAATAGTGAACTACTATTTTTTTTTTTTTTTTTTTTTTTTTGTATATGTTTTTCCCTCTTAGGGGAAAGAACCGTCTTGTGATGTAATTTTTTAATACGCGTATTTTTCTAAAGTACACATGAATAATTTTAAACTCAATGGTTGAGTCATACATTAAGGCATACAATTAATTTTGTTTCGGCACAACATTGATTTTCTGTCCATAAATTATTGACGGAACGCCCTCTCCGTAAACATGAAAATTGCCTAGAAGATTCATTGAAAATGCGCGAAATTGCCTCTAAAGCTAACATAGATGAAAAATCTACTTGTCAGTATATCATACAAGGACTACCCAACTCGTCAAACAAACTTCTCCTTTATGGTTATAATAACTTTAAAGAACTGAAACAAAAATTAGGGTTTTTGAAAAATTGTTGCATGAAACCGATTCCCGAGCACATCCTTACAAAAATCCAGTTACAACTGTTAGTGATAAAATTAATGATAAAATTCGTTGTTACCAATGTGGTGACAGAAATCATAATGCTATTAACTGTAATTTTAAAGAAATACGCTGCGTTTATTGCAAAAATTTTCGTCATAAAATTTCAACTTACCCTAAAAAATGTAGTGTACAACCTTCTCGTCCATATTTTCAACACAGCGATTCGAATCCTGTGACTTCACCTCATACAACTACTGCTTTCAATGTCGGTTTCTATTTCCGAGCTGCTTCTCCTACCCCCTCTACAAGTTCCATACATCACTCCAGTCCATCATTTGTGAATTTTGTGCAGAATGCTCACAAATCTGATTTAACCCTTCACGGTGCCAAGAAAAGTTGTGTCGACAATGTTGACCTTAATTCTAGATTAGTACAAGGTAAACAATATGACAAAACTCTGCCATTAGAACCAGCCTCTACTCTTAAATTATCTGATATTCCCATTAACTGTAAAAAATCACCTGTTTCTGAGTCTAAAGTTTTTGTAGAGAAAAATCTGTTAAAAAATAATCGGATCATTGACTTTTCCGTGTACTCTACTAATTCATCTTTTTCTAAGCAACCTGCTAACAAAATTCCGATTCATGTTACAAAAAAAAAAGTGATAATAATGTTTCTTCGATTTTGAATAAAACTTGCGTTATAGATTTTCCAAAACATCTCTTGGTTGAAAATGCTGTTTTAAACTCTAAAATTGATGATTTGAAGAAAAAATTAAAAGTTAAATCTGACGAATCTTCTAAAGTTGAAAATAGCCTTAAAGAGGAAAGTAAGTCGCTAATTCAAGAAAATCTCGTGCTTCAGAAAAATTTATTTGAACGAAAACAAAGAAACAAAATTTTGAAAACCAAAGCCTCCGTATTGAAATGAACTTTCAAATCTGTATCCGATAAAAACAAAGAATTAAATCTTCAGATTACTACCGTCCAAGATAATTAAAATCCATCTAAGAATGATCACCACATTTATAAAATGCCTCATATATCCAGTTCCTCCATTAACTGTACAAAAAAAAAAAAGTTTTCATTCTGTCAAGAAACGATGTAAATCTGCTGATATAAACTGCATTCCGTTTAAAATCCGTCATCGAGATGTAAATTTTTTCGAATTTTCTCCCAATGTTTGTTATGATTTCTCTGGTAAAATCTCCGATTACAACAAATCTGGTAATCCTGCTGTTTATTCAAAGTTTATCTTTCCTGCAACCCTCAGACATTTAAATACTACTGAAGATTCCCAGTTCCATGTCAAAAGTCCGCTTGATCCAGTCTTTGATGCAGTCCTTAACTACGAAGTCACAGATTCTGTGTTCAGTTTGTGCAGACCACCTGAAATCCTCCAAGGGGGGAAAAAGTTTTTGGTGACTAATACTTTTCTTTTTTTTTTTTTTTTTTTAAATCTGTTCTGCCCTTTCTTTCTTTCTTTCTTTTTTTTTAACCATGTTTATTTTGTGTTTATTTTAAGGGCTACATATTGTTTTTATATTTTTTCTTTATTTATCCTTCTTTAGCCCTCTGATTTATTTTATTTTATTTTATTTTATTTTATTCTTTTTTGTTCTGCTTAATATATTTTCAGATCCGGCTCGTCAGGTGCCTCGCGACCGATGGCCGAGTGTTAATCGGCGGATGTCACCCCACACTTCCGTGTCCGTTATCCGACTTACGAGTCAGTGAGATGCAGATGACGTCATGGCGCCACTAATAGCAGCTGACGGGTATGGAAAGATAAGATTTACCTCTTCAAATTGGCAGCTCAGTTTCAGTATGAAATTCTTTTAACAGATGGCAACGATGTGAAAATTGGGAGAATCCGCGCTGAAAGCAGAGAGATCGCCCCGAGCTACTAATAAGAAAAGTCACCAGTTAGTGCCTTTGAGTTTAAAATTATGTTTTCTGAGCTTAAACCTCCCCTGTAAATAACTTCTTCTAAGTTCATTAAATGATATTTAGCTTAAAGCTTCTGTGTCCATTCTGTTCCTCTTATATATATATATAACTTTTAATTCGTTTAAACATTTTTTATAGTTTGAGAATTTTGTATAACACAGATGATTGTTTCTGTAGTCTGATATTAAGTATATTCTTATCATTTTTTCGAGATTAGGATTCTCTGTTGATTTTACAATTCTTGTCAAGAACTGTGCCGTCTAGATGTAAAATTGGCGATCTCCAAAAAATAATTAAGGAAAAGCTAATTTTTTGCTACACTTAGCCAAAAGAAGATAGGAACAAAATTTTTTAGTTTTATAATCGTTAGGGCAGAATATTTGAAAACTCGAAATATGGTACCAAGGGCACTTGATGGAAGGGGACTATTCAAATTTTTATTTGGATTTGGACACCTTTGCAGCTTATTTTGGAGTTGGCTAGTTTTACAAAAAAACTACAATTTAATTTTGATTAAATTTATTGTAATCTTAGGATTTAAATGTGTCACATACACAAAATATTTTGTTTAATTAAATTTTATTTACAAATAACTGATTTCTATTAGCTAATACAAAAAATAACGGGTAAAAAAATAATAATAAATAAATAAATAAATAATAACTGATATCTATAACAAAAAAAAAAAAAAAAAAAAAAAAAAACTCTATAAAAATATGAAAATGTATCACAAACGGTCCCAAATTTATTAATCCTGAACTCATTTTTAATACTGTGGAAAACCATTCGAATTGTAAAAAATACTTACATAAACACATCACTATAACCTGCTAAATCATCATAGGTATGTTATTATATTAATAACATTTGATTAATTAATCATAACATGCTAACTAAGATGCTATTATGATATCGATTAATATTATGCTATAACAAAGTGATTGTGCATTACTTTTGAACTTTAGCTTTGTTCCTTTTCCAAATTGTATGGTCACTTTTTCTCTTCCTTGATTGATTAGAAGATACTTCTACAAACCTTCGTTGTCATAGAAAATACGAAATTCAATTATTAGAAAATTTGTGTGCATCAAGAAAGAACAGTCACAGGCGAGATAAAACGCAATAACACTAACCTAATTAAGAGGTGTGCTGCTTTATTCGGGTAGAGCAGAGTCGCGATCTCACGCATATGGAGATGACCGGTTTTGAAACTCACCTTAGAATTTAATCGGTGTTGCAGCACATCGTTATATTCAAACGCAAATAACACAGGAATGCATCGGCTTTGGCATGGTTTCTTGTTTCCAGAAGGTGAAAATGATTACTTAGAACTGAAAAAAATTCAAATTTTTCCAAATTTAAGGAGTTGGCCAGTTTTACAACTAGGCGACACAATTATAAAAATACACTTTTAACTATCTGTTTTTTAAATTTTAATCAAATGTCATAAAGAGTTATTTTTCAATTAAACCTTTAGAAAGTAGTTGAAGGTTGAGCACCAATTTTAATCACAGAGAAGGCCGTAACTAATAATAAAGCACCATTCCAGATACTTCTAAAAAAATTGTAAATTTTCATTTTGGATATTTGAAACAAGGAAGTCAGTCTGAAACCCACTCATGCCACATTTGCTCTTTCAGCGAATTCACCGTTTTCCTTATGAAGTATAACTTTCTCGTGTAGGATCAAAATTGTGATGGCATGTCTCCGAACCACCTCTAGGGGTAAGTCCTAGACCGTCACCAATTGTTCATTGCGTAAAATCCAATCAAACAATCAGCCAACCCTGTGATGTATAGAACAGCAAGTGGAAGGGAGAAGCTGCTCAGAGACTGTACAGGGAACGGTTCCCGAATAGACAACTACACTGTGAAATTTTTTTTGAAATATTACTTAACAATATTGAGGCAGCCTACTAAATGCCACAACTATGTAGAGAAATGTTACTAGCTGTAACTGTGTGAGCTTACACGTTATAATGTGGTTACACAAGTACAGCTGGTAAAATATTTCTTCATAGTTGTGGTATTTCTCTACATGGTAACCTCAGTATTGTTGTGTAATAGTACACAATTTTTTTAAAGTGTACTAAATAAAAAGTTTTTGAGCGTGTACACCATCAGCACTACGAAAAAAGATTTTTCATGGCTTGCAAACGTGATGTGGATCGGATGAGAACTGTCAGAACTCCTGTAACAGAAGAAACTATTTTACGTAAAGTTGAAATAAATAGTGAGAAATAATTAGTGAAATAAATAGTGAGTTGAAATACTAGTGAGGTGCATCGCATAATTGGGTCTGAAGCTTTTGTTTGCATACGAGATTTTTCATGAAAAAGACATACATTAGTTTCTCTTACAGATAGTGAAAACATTAAAAATGTAAGACTTTTTCTCCGTTGATTGTTGATATGACAGCCTCCGTTTTTGATGTTGATGAGGCAAATTGACCACCAATGAAATGTTTACCGCAGACAGAGGACGATAAACAGATTTCAACGCGCCTTGACAGTCCTTTATATACCTGGAACAAACGACCATAGATATAGTAATATATATACAGGGTGATTCAAAAAAACGTGGAAAAAATGATATGGCAAATCAGTCATACAACAAGGATCAAAAATCGCATAGGAACAGAGGGTTGCAAACGCCTGTAGAGGGCGCTAGAGCCATGACAGAGCGTTGCGATACAAACACGATCTGAGCAAACGGAGATTGCCTTCATTCGAGCCGTGGATGTGTTGTGCGTAACATGGCTAGTTACACGCACCACAAAATGGCTGACATGCATTTAATTTACGGCATAGCCAACAGCAATGGACGAGAAGCTTTGCAAATGTATCGTGAGAAATATCCTGGTAGAAAGGTGTCCTAGCCACCCATTCTTTACCACTCTGCATCGACGATTGTATGAAACCGGCTTATTCGACGTGCACATGCCGGATGGTTGTCGCTAACGAATAACTCGGACAATTGATTTTGAAGAAAGAGTTGTCCAAAAACTTCAGCGTCTTCCTTCAACGAGTACACGAGTTGTAGTCCGAAAGACCCATATTCCCCAAGCTACCGTCTGGCGCATTGTACACGACGAAGGACTACATCCTTATCATTTATCGGGAGACTACAACAATCGTATGGATTTTGTGCGGTAGTTTTTCCAAGAAAGTGTTGCAGACCGAAACTTTGTATCACTTCATGGATGAGGCTACGTTCTCATTAGAGGGTGTGATGAACTTTCACAACCTGCATACGTGGGCGGATTAAAACCAGCATACTACACGGCGCACAACGAAAATTTTCCATTAACGTGTGGGTTGGCTTTATAGGAGACTGTTTACTTGGTCCGTACATTCTCTCAGAAAGACTTAACGGACCCATTTATCTAACATTCTTGCAAGAGGTTCTGCAGAAATGCTGAATGACGTTCCAATGTCTATTGGTCAACGCATTCGATTTCAACACGACGGAGCTCCTGCACATTTCAGCACAGACGTCAGAGCACATCTACAGGATACTTTTTCCTAGCGGCTGGGTTGGTCGCGGTGGACCAATCGCATGGCCACCACGATCACCAGACCTGTCTCCCTTGGATTTCTTCTAATGGGGATTTTTTAATGGACTTTTGTATGAAACCACCTGTTGCAACGCCAGAAGACTTGGTAGGAAGAATCGTTGTGGCAGCAGGATGTGTTCGAGATGCACCTGGTATGTTTGAGAAGGTGCGACGTTGTATGAGATGTAGATGCCAGGCGTGCCCGATGCATCTGGCAAAAAACTTTGAGCATCTCCTGTAGGCTCAACATTTGGCTTGCATTAGTCGCATGTGAGTGAGTAATTATCAATAAAATGATCTGTAATGGTTTTGTTTATTCTCTTTATGTATTATTTTAGACGCCCTGTAGCGGCTCCGGATCGCAGTTGTGACCCTCTGTTCCTATACGATTTTTTATCTTTACAGAAAATTTCTGGAAGAAACAGGACTTTTTTTTACAGTACATCTGAGAAAGAGTAGTTGTCTCAAAGGACTTCGAATAATAATAAGGAAAAAATAAGGAAAAATGACCGTTCACTTAATTTTCTTTTTATGGTTTTAAGAAGAAAATTTTCTGAAATTTAGCGTAAAGCCAGCTTTTAAAAATGTTGTCCCAAAAACTTAACATTTATTTTATCAAATCCATAATAATGTACATAAATAAGCTTTAAATTTGAAAAAAAAAAAAAAAAAAAAAAAAAAAGAAAAAGAAAAGAAAGAAAGGAAGAAAGAAATCTAACAAGGGAACTCTCCCAAGCGGTAATCACCGATTTTCTTAAAAAAATTACAGAAAATAGTTTACACAATACTTAATTCACTTGTGAAAAAATTAGCTGCTGAATCGCAACAGCAAAGCTGTAAAAAATTATTAAACTTTACGTTTTGAACGCCAAATACGAAAAAAGTCATCGCCAAATCACATTAACCTTCCTTCAGTGATGCCAAGGGATTTCAGTATAGGAGGGTTGTGTTTTCTATCGCTCTAGGGTGACTGAAGCAAGGAATCCATCCCCTCCACCGAGGATAAAAATTATGATGGCATGTCTCCAGAATATCCCTATGAGTGAATACAAGACCATCTCCAATTTCCCACTGCGTAGCTATAGTGCGACGTTAAAACCCACTCAACACTCAATATATTTTCTGAAATCTGGAAGTTTCTATTTAGAAAAAGTGATATTGGGTTACATACAAACGGAACGCTTGCAATTTCGATGACGTAAATTTTGCAAGTTTTTTGCAAATACAGTCGGCAGCAAAAGTAACAGAGCACTAGCGAAAATTCCTATGTAAAAAAAGTAAACTTAATGCAGATTTGTTAAATAAATCCTTGTCGAATCCTGTTCGTAGTCAGTCTAGGAATACAATTTGACAAGGATTTATTTAACAAAACAGTGTTCAGTGTGCTTTTTTCACATAGGAATTTTTGCTAGTGCTCGGATACTTTTGCTGCCGACTGCAGTCATACATTTGGAACGCCTGCAAACCGCTTTGCAACTGGAAGCGTTTCATTTGTATGTACCCCATTATGTTTTGTGTTAGATATAATATTTTCCATTATTTTATGTAATGTTTCAATATTGTATTTATTTAAAATAATGCAATTTCAGAGTTACTTTTACATTACTCCAGCTTATACATAATCTGGAGTAATTTAATGTCTGAAGCACTCGGCATGTGCATTTATATAAATTTGCAGACGATTTAAAATCTAATCTGATTTATAGATTGGTTGGCTTGGTTTTACGTCGCACTAGTACTGCGGAATGGGCAATTGGCAACCAATATGGATTATAATATTTGATTGAACATTTGATTGTTAGAATAGTTGATTGAAATTAATACTCAAATAAATAAATCAAAATTAAAATATTTAAGATATTTGAGGTTGAGTAGGTTTTAAGTTTTAATTCGCACTACAGATATGCAATGGCGACAGTCTAGGATACATTCCTAGAGATGGTCCGTAGACGTGTTTACAACTTTGATCCTTTACGGAGGGGATTATTTAAAATTGGAAAAACACGTGCATAACCTTTATGGCTTCTTACATTTCTGGTAATTTATTTTGTAAAAATATGCATTAGAATTTCATAAGGTTGGTTGGGTTTTACGTCGCACTAGTGCTGCGCAGTGATTTTTTTCATAGGTAATTTTCTTAGAATTATTAACTGCGAAATCTTGTTGTTTTAAAAATAATTATTATGCTGAATGCAGACCCTCCGTGGCCGAGTGAGTATGTCACCCTCGCTAATCGCCTTCACGTGTAAAAGAATGGGTTCGATTCTCAAACCGACCCAGGGTGTTTTTTTTTAATTTTTTGTATTTTAATCCGGTTATGAGAGGCATACTATTGTAACAATCTCAGCTATCGTAGATCACAAGTCGGATCGTACAGTCGGCAGCAAAAGTATCCGAACACTAGCAATAATCCCCGTCAGAAAAATTCACTCTTAATACTGCTTTGTTAAGTAAATCCTTGTTGAATCCTGTTCTTAGACTGACTAAGAACATGATTCGACAAGGATTTATTTAACAAAGCAGTATTAAGTGTACTTTTTTTAGACAGGAATTATTGCTAGTGCTCATATACTTTTGCTGCCGAGTGTTCGATCCGACTTGTGATCTAAGATAGCTGCGATTGTTACAATAGTATTATTAAAATTGACAAAAGTATTATTATTAAATATTTAATTTACTTATTCTTATATATTTTATAAAAATAGTTCAAGGTTTATAAGGTAAGTAAAATGCACTCACCTTGTTTGTGAGTATCCTCTTTTATTTCAGCTTTCAGTATCAAGATGTGGTATTTCGTAAATGAAAATAAATGAGTTGGAGTTTCAGGAACTATCATTTGAGTTGACTGATGCTGTTTAAAATATATAATTTGAAATAAATTAAATAATGGTTTTAATTGAATTAAACCAGCCTTTTTTAGCTTGGTTTATGAATAGGAAAAAATATGTGGGAATAAAAAGAAGAACCCACATGTGTTCCTTTTAATCACATTTTTTATTATAAAACTGAACATCGAAGAAGGAGAATAAAAAACGAACATACATCATTACATGTACATAGAAACACAGACGGCCAATCAGAACAAATGCGTCACAGCGACGCTCCAATGTAGATGTATATATGCATGAAGAAATAAATGAGTCAAATGAAATGTTTTTAGAATAATATGAAAAAGAAAGTTTTTGTAATTATTGAAAGAATGTCATTTTGAGTTTATTTCTCACCAACACCCCTGCGTAAACTCGATGACATTTAATCACAGTTCAACAAGGAAATTCGCAATTTTCGAAAAGAATGTCTCGGCAGAGGCTTGGTGAGCACATCGGCGATCATATTTTCCGTACTTACATACTCAATCTTTAATGTGCCCTGCTCAACAAGGTCTCGAATCAGATGGTACCTTAGCTCGATGTGCTTAGTTTTCTGTCGAAACTTGTCATTTTCGGCCAATTTGATGCAAGAAAGATTGTCTTCATAGAATGTAATAGGACAATTTTGTTGCATATCAATTTCTTCAAAAAGGTTTATAAGCCATTTTACTTCTTGCGCGGCACTTGCTGCAGAAATATATTCCGCTTCCGCTGATGACATTGATACAGATTTTTGTTTTTTGCTTGTCCAGTATACAGTATTTGCTCCTATGCAGAACAAATTTCCTGTTGTAGACTTACGATCACTGGGATCGTTTGCCCAGTCGGAAGCTGCATATACCCTCAAGACAGGCTCTTCAATATTATTATATGTCAATTTAAGATTAATTGTACTTTTTAAATATCTCATTAATCTTTTTACCGCTTCCCAATCTTTTGCTCTTGGGCGCTCATTTCTTCTACTCAAAATATTTACCGCGGCGCTAATATCCGGACGTGACACGGTTGAAATATATAACAATGCGCCTACAGCCTGTCTATATTGTGTATTTTCTGGTAAAAGGTTTTCTTCGTCATTTAATTTTATGTAACCTGTGTCCATAGGAGTGTCTGTAGGTTTTGAATTTTCTAAACCGTATTTGACTATAAGATCTTGTATTTTGTGTGTTTGATCAAGAGTCATTGTATTTTCATTAGGACGATTAATATTTATCCCAAGATATTGTTTTGCTTCTCCCAAGTCTGTTAACGTGTATTCTTGTTTTAGTTTGTTTACAATTTCATTTATTTGTTGATCATTCCCCGCTATTAACAAATCATCGACATACACAAGTACATAAGTAGTTACATCGTTTTGTTTACGTTTATAAAGACACTTGTCAAATTGACTTTGAATAAAGCCTAAGTTAAGTAATGACTCATTCAATTTTAAATTCCATGCTCTCGCGGCCTGCTTTAGCCCGTATATTGCCTTTTTTAGTTTACACACCTTATGTTCTTCCCCGGATATCACGTATCCTTCTGGCTAATGCATATAAACATCTTCACTCAATTTACCGTGTAAAAATGCAGTCTTGATATCAATATGTCTAAGACTTAAATTCTTATAAAGACTCATTGCCAAAAAAACTTCTCAAAGTTGTGTGAGACGCCACTGGGGCGAAAGTCTCATCGTAGTCTATTCCATATTTCTGTGAAAAGCCCTTCGCAACCAGCCTAGCTTTGTATTTTTCAACACGGCCCAGACTGTTATATTTTGCTTTGAATGCCCATTTGCACCCTACTATTTTCATCCCTGGTGAAACCTCAACTAAATCCCAGGTGTCATTCTGCTTGAGTGAATTTATTTCATCTAATGTAGCATTGATCCAATTTTCCTTTTCTACAGGGTTTTCCATACTTATTATATCATCCCAGCATTTTGGTTCACTTATTCTTTCATTGTGTAATGTTAATGCGAATCTATCTGGTGGTACCCCTTTATTAGATCTTTGTGATCTACGTGGAATATTTTGTGAATTATCTGACACAACACTATCATTAGTTTCATCTATCTCTGAGTCTATTATTTCCAAATTTGGTGATGGATTTTTATTATCACTTTTCTCATCATTGTTTTGTGATGTTTCATATTTAAGTATCGCTTGTTTTTCATTTTCTACAAATTTTACGGTTCGACTAATAATTATGTTTTTGCCATTTGTGCAGATCCTATATCCTTTACTTCTATTATCGTACCCTACGAATATACCTTCCTGTGCCGTATTATCTAATTTTCCCCTGTGTACCTTTTGTACGTATGCATAGGCACGACAACCAAATGGTTTTAACATCGATAGGTCAGGTTTTCGACCTGACCATAATTCATAAGGTGTCAATTCACACGAAGATGTTGGGAGTCTATTTTGCAAGTAAACTGCGGTATTTATTGCCTCCCCCCAGAAAGAATTTGGTAAATTGCCATCCTTTAATAAACAACGTGCCATTTCAACTAAAGTACGATTTTTACGTTCAGCAGTTCCATTTTGAGAAGCTGAATAGGGAACAGTGAATTGGTGGTCTATACCTAATTTTGTTAAGTATTCATTTAATTCTGTCCCGGTATACTCTCCTCCGTTGTCGGAGCGGATTGCATGCAAAGTTCGTCCGAACTTATTTGATGTCATTGCGATGTATTCCCTCAATTTTGTAAAATCTTCATCCTTTTTTCTCAGTAGGTATATAACTGTAAATCTACTAAAATCATCAATAAAAGTTAAAAAATAGTATTTTCCTCCGACCGTGGGTTTGTCATTGGTCCACACAAGTCAGTGTGTACCAACTCTAGTGCTTTAGTTGCCCTAAACTTAGCTTTTTTGGGATAAGGATTGTCCGTTAATTTAGTTAATATGCAAGTTTCACATGCATTATCATGTTTGCAGTTGTCTAGTTTTATCCCAACTGCCATGTTGTTGTTTACCAATTGTTTTATATGACTAATGTTTCTATGGCCTAATTTAATGTGCCATTTATCAATGCAATTTTTATTTTCGCATGTTTTTACCATGTTTATAGTGTGTGTTGTATCATAGTTAACTTTGCATTCGTATAAATTGTTGTTAATGTAACCTTCAATGCATGTTTCTCCTTCATGCATTATTTTGCATGATTTGTTTTCAAATATTGCTACACAACCATTTTCAGTAGCTTCTTTTACAGATATGAGGTTTGTCTCTATCTCTGGTACATATAAAACATTTTTCAATATTATAGTATTATGTGTGTTATTGGAATTTATGGTGTTTAATTTCACAGACCCATGACCCAGGGATTCTATCTCCTGTCCATTCGCGATTGTTACGCGTGAATTATTATAATTAATTTCATGAAATTTACTCCTATCATTGCATACATGCGTTGAACAACCTGAGTCTACATACCAATTGTTAGATTTCTCACCGATAAATAGAGTGAATATTTTATCGTTAGGTTTTTTATTTTCACTCTCAGTAATAAGAGCCCTATCCGCGTTATGTCTGTCTTGAGAGTACATACCAGATTTGAAAGTTGATCTGGCATTGCTGGCTTTTGTTTGTTTCGGAGTCTTTTCTTTATTTTTATTTTTAAGATGCCAGCATTCTTCAATTGTATGAGGTTTTTTTTTTACAATAACGGCAGAACTTTGAATTTTCTGGTTTTGGTTTAAATTTAACCTTTAACACTGAATTATTTTCAGATTTGTTTTCTTTTCTTTTAGAAAATTCATCAATCAATTTCGAGCGTATAAACTCTGGTACTAGATCTTTTTCATCTCGCGATTCTAAAGCAGTGATGAGAACATCGTAACTTGGAGGTAAGGAACAGAGCATTAGGGCTGAAAGGTGACTGTCGTTAATTTCTTCTCCGATTGATACTAACTTATCTCGTAATTGATAAATGTACGTTAAATGGTCGATCATATCGCCACCCTCAGTTAATTTCGTAGAGTAAAGCTTTCTAAGCAAAAATAGTTTACTGCTGAGGGTTGAACGCTCATGTACAGCTTTTAATGCGTTCCAGCATTCTTTAGCGGTCTCGAGATTTTTGACATGGATTCTTTGATTATCCTCTATTAAAAGGTTTATGATAGCGCGTGCTTTCCTATTTTTGTTATTCCATGTATCACTAGTTGGATTCGGAGCATCGTTAATAACAACAGAATATAAATCTTCCTTTTGGAGAAACATCTCCAATTTGAACTTCCACACATCATAGTTTTGTGCGTTAAGTTTTTCAATTATAGTGTCCTTGAGGATACTCATTTTAATATTTCAATTTTGTTTTCTTTCTAGTTTATAATAACTGAAATTTTATATTTAATCATTCATATGTTTATTTTAAACATTCTTATATATATTTTCACTTCTTTCGTTTTTAATGTTTATACAGATTTGTATACTTTCGTTTTCAAGAAACAAAAAAAACATATTTATTTATTTTCGCTTACATTTTTTTATCATTATTATTATTTTAAATGTAGCAAAATAATATTATTTTAAATGTAGCAAATGTTTCTTTAAATATGCAAAGAAAAAACTTTTGTCAAGAATAAATTTAAAATCTCAATTCAGCGCGTCAGTGGTCATAATCTATTAAAATTGACAAAAGTATTATTATTAAATATTTAATTTACTTATTCTTATATATTTTATAAAAATAGTTCAAGGTTTATAAGGTAAGTAAAATGCACTCACCTTGTTTGTGAGTATCCTCTTTTATTTCAGCTTTCAGTATCAAGATGTGGTATTTCGTAAATGAAAATAAATCAGTTGGAGTTTCAGGAACTATCATTTGAGTTGACTGATGCTGTTTAAAATATATAATTTGAAATAAATTAAATAATGGTTTTAATTGAATTAAACCAGCCTTCTTTAGCTTGGTTTATGAATAGGAAAAAATATGTGGGAATAAAAAGAAGAACCCACATGTGTTCCTTTTAATCACATTTTTTATTATAAAACTGAACATCGAAGAAGGAGAAAAAAAAAACGAACATACATCATTACATGTACATAGAAACACAGACGGCCAAACAGAACAAATGCGTCACAGCGACGCTCCAATGTAGATGTATATATGCATGAAGAAATAAAAGAGTCAAATGAAATGTTTTTAGAATAATATGAAAAAGAAAGTTTTTGTAATTATTGAAAGAATATCATTTTGAGTTTATTTCTCACCAACAAGTATACCTCCCTATGTTATATCTGTCCTCATCTCGACGAAATTTACAGGAGGGGATGTCGAGTCAAACATACAAATCGTATGTATATATTAAAAATAAATAACATACCAGAATGCAACCATTTATCACCTGCCGATGTACCGGACCCTCCTCAGGAGTGCATCGCAAACCGTCGCCAATTGCCCATAGTGCAGTACTAGTGCGACGTTAAACCCAACCAACAAACAGGACGAAATTTAGGGTAGAATCATAGATCGTCTCCAATTGCTCATTGCGTAGCTCTAATGAGATATTGGATCCACACAACTCATATTCTGTGAAGTTGCTTGTTCGTCGAAGGTTCGTACTGCCCATTAAAATGATCAGACTAAGGGGTACATACAAATGAAACACTTCCGGTTGCAAAGCCGTTTGCAAGCGTTCCAAATGTATGACTACAGTCGGCAGCAAAAGTATCCGACCACTAGCAAAAATTCCTATATAAAAAAAAAGCACACTTAACACTGTTTTGTTAAATAAATCCTTGTCGAATCATGTTCTTAGACTGACTAAGAACAGGATTCGACAAGGATTTATTTAACAAAACTGCATTAAGTGTACTTTTTTTACATAGGAATTCCTGCTAATGCTCGGATACTTTTACTGCCGACTGAATTTGCAAAAAATTTGCAAAATTTACGTCATCGAAGTTGCAAGCGTTCCGTTTGCATGTAACCCTTACAAGAAAAATGTGTTCGGATACGAAATGCTTTCATTTTAGTTTTAAAAAAAAAACAGCTTTGTGTTTTAATATAAAATGTTTTGTTTTATTTAAATTCATAAAATGTTTTGATCGTATATTTTTTTAATGTCGTTATTAAAAACTTGATGTAAATATTCTTGCAATTGTTATTGACACAGCTTATTTAACTGAAATATTAAATGTTATTTAGAATTTCGACTAAATAAGTCTCAATCTGGTAAATTATCTGGTTTTTGTTAATCTATTCTGAATTCTCATGTGCTCGACAGCGTAGGGAGTTCGTTTGACTATCAAAAAGAAAGAAGAACATCTACATCTATTAAATCTTCATTGCAATGAAATTTCGAAGAATGCAGTCGCCAAACGGGCGCTTTTTTGGAAATATTGCAAACATGCTTCCATTTTTAATAATTTTTTATAGCTTATCTATTGCGACTCAGCAGCTAATATTTTAGGAAGATGCTATTCATGATTAATTCTTATGCCAGAATTTTTTTCAAGAAAATCGGTGATTACCGCTTCAAAGAGTTTCCTTATAAGTTACAAATTAACTTTTAATCCAATAATCTATTGTTGTCGCCAATAAAATTTACTTGGCGAGATTTGAAATGGAATGGTACCTTCTCTCCTATCTACGTCTTAATTTAACGAAAAAATCTACTCGATTGATTATAAGAATTTTAGGTGATCATTTTTTTTTCCCCTTGCCATAATTGAAAATATGAAATGTATCATGGAAATGTCTAATTTTGTAATGTTAAAAAATTATCAATGCTAAATAAGAAGACTCTGTGATTTATAAATCAGTTCTAATTTAAATATAAATATATTTTATGCTAAAATATATCGGAAGTATTTTAAAATAAAAAAGATAAGTACACTTTAAAGACAAAAAACGTAATCAATTATACAGACACGACGTTATTTTCTTATTCACAAAAAAATGAACGCATTAAATATATATATATATATATATATATATATATATATTTATATACATAAACAACATAAGAAACTACCAGTAAGAAAATTAATTTCGTAAAAGTAGAAAAAAAAAAAAAATATTTGTAGACGACAATAGCAACAATGACATCTATTTATTTTTTCTCCTTACACTATTGATCCCATTTTAATTTAAAATGACGTCATTGCGGAAAATAATGTAATATATAGCAGAAATTATTTGTAAGATAGCAAATAGATGAATTGTTTTATAAACCCACCGTTTTTTAAAAATAACTTCGTTAACTAAGGTAATAGAAATTTCTAACTGACTAAAATATCTTCATTGGAATATTCGGCGCGTACTGATACCTCTCATGACACGGAGACCTCTGACCTACGCGAGGAGATGCGGTAGCAGACAAAAAAAAATTGTCACCAGCGACAGTAACTTTTTTTTTTAATATATAGATAAATAACTTTCTACAATATATTCAAACTTGCTTCGTTTATTTTTAAATGTGTAAAAATTCTTCTTTTAAGAAACATTAAACTTTTCGCGGAGAAAATATCTTCATTCGACTTTAGTAATCATAAATGGGAAGAAAATATAGAAGCAGAAGTTAAATTTTACAATAAAAATACCCCTGAAGTTGACAGAAAATCTTACACACATACATATTCTGATTTCTTGGAATTTCAATTTCAATATATTTATTCAATGTCACATTTCCTTCTTTTACTATCGGCATCAACCTTTAAATCGAAAGGAAAAGAATCGAAAATAGTTCTTTAAAGGTGGTTATCTTTCTACTGCTATTTCAGCTGAATATGTTTAGCGGTAAGAAATAAAATGTACTGTATCACTTTCTAGGGAAGTGCTTCTAAACTTTTACTTTCTTTTTCATTTTCTGGAAAACAATAAAATATTATTTCATTTTTAAAAAATATGTTTCAGTTCATTTCATATCTTACACAGTTCTTGATCTTCTTTTTAAGAAAACGATATCAGGTAAAAATATACTTTTAAAATGACACACATATATATATATACTAGCAGACCCGGCCACGCGTTGCTGTGACTAAGTTATACGTTGAATTATACGGCTGTAAACTATTTAGTACAGTTAAATTATTATTTACGAACAAAGACGAAAACGTTGTAGCCGATGTAAAAACCCACAGGGTTGAGATTTGAAACTTAGGTCAAAATTTGGAAGCGATTGATAAAAATTTTCGTAGTGTTGATATTAAGCACAAATTAATTTTATTGTAGGGTCCTATAAATTTTAATGGAGAAGTGATATATATTATTTCTAATGCTACTTTGGATAAAATTGCTAAAATGACTAATATATAAATTAAATTCTATTAAAATAAAAGTATAAAAGAAACAGACGATTTTAAAATCAATTTTTATGGAGGAGTGAAATATAATATATGCTATAATGGATAATTTTACTATAAAATGACCTCATCATTTTAAATATTTCAAAGAGGGCAACAGCTGTAGTTATAAAAAGGAAAACAATAAGGCTAAACCAGAAAAATAGGTAAATTTGATAAATATTTTAAAACTTTCAAATTGGAAATCTTATGAAAAATTGGACATTTAAAGTAAATCAAGGATGGAACACGGGCGCAGAATTCATACCACTATCAATGTAAGAAAATTTTCTACTTCTTAAATCAACGATATTATAGGTAGAGAAATTTCTTAAACGGATTCCGGTATGAATTCTGCGCCCGTGTTCCATCCCTGGTAAATACATGTATCATTTTAAATAGAAAAAGATTTTGGAAAAGTTTAGTGTATTTCAACGAAGTGATGAGAAGTTTTTGAGTATGTTAAAATTTTAATAGTAAATTCAAGTTAATAAAGATGGGAAACATTGAGGATTAAGATAAGAATAATTATAAGATTAAAAAAAAAAAAAAAAAAAAAAAAAAAACTTTTTATATACCATGTTTTTAAATTTTAATATACTAATAATATACTAATTAAAAGGAAAATGATAAATATTCTATCATAGTTTGAAGTCAAATTTGTTTTCAAATGTCTAAATAAAATATCTGATGTAAGATACTAATATTTTGCAGCGGCATACATTTCATTTCTGTCATCCTTGGCGAAAAAAAAAGAATATCGCCAAATTATCTGGCGAAAATATTTAATTCCTTTCAAAAATCATGGTTATTTTAACAACTTATATTAAAAGAGTAATGAATAATATGAAACAATATTTCGTACAATACATATTACATGTCATACATACGTACAATGAATAATACATATTACATTTCGTACAATGCATACATCTGGCATGTATATTTTCGTGTTACGCTTTTGATCGCCAAATAATAATAATAATAATAATAAATAAAATTATTATTATTATTATTATTATAGTTTTAAAAACTTAAAGAACACGCTTTTATAGAAATGTGAACTAAAAAGCACAAAATATCTATCTTAGTATTAAAATGCAGGGTAAGAGAAAATCGCGTGAGTGACACACCATAATAGTTACATACATTTAAATCTTTAATTAAAATAATTTAGAATTAAACAAAAACCATTTTTAAAAAACCTCCCTTGACTGGGTTCGAACGCTAGACCTTTAGGTTCGTAGCGCGGAGCTATACCTCAACGCCACGGCGTTCACGTAAGGAAAGTCTTTTTTTACAATATAGATTTTTTGTTTGCTCCCAGAGCGGTTACAAACATACATACATACAGGTGAAGCTAATAAAAGCGTGTTAAAAAAGCCAAGGGCGACAGAGTTTAAAAATTTAAAATTAAAATTTTGTCAATTTGACAGCAAAATAATTCAATCTAACACCCGCGATAACTAATACATATCTATACCCAAATATAAGGATTAAAATCGGGAAATAAATTTCCTCGATTTTTAATAATTTCTTACAAAAAATCCAGTGGGCAATTAACATAGGAAATCTTTTTCTTGGCTGCACAGACGGTCAGTGAGTCACACTTCGCTTGCGTATAGAACTCATAGATATAGTATAGCATATATAGAATAGAGTGATCATTGGGGAGAAAAAAGTTATTCCTTTTCATTTGGGAAAAGACGACGTTTTTACCAAAATATGGCCGTCTTTCCCCGAGTGAATACACACGGGAATACATACTAATATTTTAGCAAATAAAATTTATGAATAATTTATTTGCTAAAGGGGAATGGAAGACTCCAGATACAGTTTCAAATTCATATTTCTTTCTTTCTTTTCTTTTTCTTTTTCTTTCTTTTTTTTTTTTTTTTTTTTCAATACCACTTAATGGCTGTTTCCAAAGCTTTTATTTTTTATCTTTTTTCGGCATCAAAAATCTTTCTACGATAACATGGGGATGAGAGATCTATATATATTACTATATCTATGATAGAACTACATTAGCACTTTATCAATGTGTATAAAATCTTTAAATTGATTATGACGTCAATTTTCGTGAGATGCATAATTTAACTTTTTATAATTTTTTAACGTTCACGTTTGATTAAATGTATTTATTTTTATGTCGAAAGAAAATGAACTCGTATTTTTTTTTTTTTTTTTTTTTTTTTTTTTTTTTTTTTTGGCAACAATTAAATTAATGGAACTCACAGATATTTTGGAGCAACTTGAATAAAGGTCTATAATTAACAAATAATTGCAATAAAACAATATTGTGACAATAAATTAGGATAAAAACTATCCTATCTCTCAAGTTGGATCAAACTGCACACAGTGTGCAAAATTTCATCAAAATCAGTTCCTTAGTTTAGGAGTTTACCCCGGACAAACATCGTGACACGTAATTTATATATATATACAGATTAAATTATAAAGTTTTGATCAATGAAGCACAAATAAGTAAAAAACAGGATTAATTTCACTGTATTATCTTCATTATAATATGAATTCAATTTACACTTCAGTCTAAGTAACACGTGGCCGGCTATGCTAACACCAAAAATTTAAAAAGTGGAAATAATTGAATTATACGAAATTTATTAATAAGTTAAAAAGTTGAAGATTCTTTGTGTAGATGGCAGCACCAAATATATTTCAGCTTTCATTTCAACCCAGTCGAAAGGTATCGACATCTGTTAGAATCATTTGGAGTTAACAGATAATTGTGACTGTCAAATAATAACAGACAAATAATTAGCAATAAATTAAAATTGCGACTATAATTTGAGATTTAAACTATCCTATCTCTCAAGTTGGATCGAACTGCACATGGTGTGCGAATTTTATTATAATCGGTTAAGTGGTTTAGGAGTCCATTGAGGACAAACATTGTGACACGAGATTTATATATATTAAGATATTATACATATTAATTTATTGATGCTTTTATTTTAAATATTTAAAAATATTTAAACAAATTAAATATGTATTTTTTAAATCAATTTTAATTTCCTTTCAGGTTAAAAAATCTGGAGTGACTCCACTCGACTTTCCGAACATTGAGTAACTAACAGTTTTGTAGATGAAATAAAGAAAGAGGAGTTGCTAAACAAACAAAAGAGAGAAAACCATAACAGAGTGTTTGAGTATTTTTCTCCATATATCACACGAGGTTTTATTTAACGCTACTGAACTTTGAGCCCTTAGATCATAATGATAAAGAATTTTTCGTTGTGTCCCTGTAAAAATCTATAAATTCTGACAAACTTAAACAAATTTTCACATTTTACCCACAATTTTGTCAAAGTCCCACTTTTTTTTTTTTTTTTTTTTTTCTTTTTAATTATTGTTACTGAGTGAATTTGTATAGGAAAATATAGAAGAAAGTCTCTTGATGGCCACAATTCACCAAAATGCTTATAGTTAGTGCAACAGTGATTTATAATATTCATACAAATTTTCAGCTCAATTGAATAAGGCGTTTAGATGCTATTGCACTTTTAAAAATTTGGTCTCATAGGCCATAATGATAAAGAATTTTTCTTTGTGTCCCTGTAAAAAAACTGTAAGTGCTAGATTCACCAAAATCTATACAGTTGGTTCAAATGTGGCCTATAACATGTGTACAAATTCTTTGCTCAGATTAATAAGGCGTTTGGACGCTATCACACTTTTAAAAATTTGGCAAAGAATTTTTCTTTGTGTCCCTGTAAAAAAACTATAAGTGCTAGATTCTCCAAAATCTATACAGATTGAGTATCTGTGACCTATAATATGTGTATAAAGTTTTTGCTCAATTGAATGAGGCGTTTAGATGCTATCGCACTTTTAAGATTTTGGTCCCTTGACCATAATGATAAAGAATTTTTCTTTGTGTCCCTGTAAAAAAACTATAAGTGCTAGATTCACCAAAATCTATAGGGTTCTTACTATGGTGACTTACAATATACATACCAACTTTCAGCTTATTCTAACCAAGCGTTTAGACGCTAGCGTGTTCACTCACAGACATACACACATACATACACACATACATACACACATACATACACACACACATACATACATCATCGTAAAAATAGTGAAAACGGACTCGTTGGAACTCGAAACGTATAGAAACATCAAAATCTCGAATTCGGATTTTTGACATGATTACAATACTTTCCTCACTATAGTGTTCGGAAAGTAAAAATAAATAAACCAATAAGGAAAGAAAGAGATATACAGATAAATACGTAAATAATTGTTTTGTTTTTTTTAAAGAAAGAGAGACTAATACATTTTTGAATTTTTTTTTCTTAACTTTTTAACAAAAATTGAATATCTTACACTTAGAAAGAACTTGCATGTTTTTCTACATTTTTTTCTGTTTTTTTTTTTTTTTTTTTTTTTTTTTCTCATTAAGAATAATGTAGATGATAATACATTTTCGTCAGATATTTCACTAATTAATTTTAAAAAGTAATTTTTAAATATTACAAAAACATAATATTTCCTGATAAACTATGGTAATTGTTGGTATACAACTATAATTCATAATGTACTATTATTTATCAAGTGAAAAAAAAAAAAAAAAAGACTTGGCATTTTCGACTAAATCAACAAATATCAGGTTTAAATCTATTGTATTTTCAAACTAAGCTTTTCGACCACTTCAAAACATACTTGATCTGCGGCAACTTAATCATAGTTTTCATATGATATTTATCACAAAGGAAAATTACTTTAAATATACAATTAAATATAAATTTATAACATTAAATGCTAAAAGGAATTATTAAAGTTTGCTTAAACGTTTTCAATAAATAAGTAAATAAATAATAAATAAGAATGCTATTCATTTAACTATATGAGGAAAAAAAAAAAGGATTTTTATATGAAGTAATGTGTATACTTTTATACGTTTAAAATGAGAAATATGGATTTATTTTTATTATTATTTCTTTTTTTTTTTTCTTTTTTTTAATTACCCTTTTGTCCGTTACAAGTGAATTCTTTAACAAATGACTTTTGCAGAGAGCTTTACATTAATTTATCTTTTATTATTAATTATTGCTTGATTCCACCTTCCTGATGAAACTTGTTCTGCATCTGTTAACTATTCATTACTCTCAAAAATTATCACAATGCAAAAAAATCAATGAACTTATCTCCTTTACTATTTAGAGAAAAGAAACAGTTTGTACACGCATTCATATAAACTTTTATCTTTAATGGATGCATTCACCATTAACTTCGATTCCTGGTTCAAGGCAAAAACTTAAAAAGAATTTAAAATTAGGGTACAGTTAACAACAAAATTTGATACGTTGATTCTACTATCTTCTGAGGAAATTTTTATTTACTGTGGTATGGGTTATTTTCACCTAAAAATCTTAAATAACAATGCCGCTAGATTGCAGAAGCAACGTGTCAAATTTTGCTGAAAAGTTACTCTCTGACTTTATACGCTTTCCAAGTTTTCACTTACAAACGGGACTTGAAGTTAGTTGAGAAAACAGCCGTAATTAGATGAATTCCGTTGGATTTACAGATGTTTGTTACAATTAGAAATAGTGATGCTATTTATTTATTTACTCTTTTTTTACTAACGAACAATATTTAAATATACACAGAAAATTTAGCGTGTAGAACGTCAAAAGAATAATCAAACTCAAGAAAGCTATTTAGATAGCATTTAGCGTAACAACATTAGTGCATTAAATGACGAAAGGAAAGTACGTCTACATATAAGAAAGTAATCAGATTCTACAACTGTTTGTCAGTCAATATATTTGAGCGGAAGGTTGGAGAATTGGCCAACAGGAAATTGAGAAATGGTAGTTGTAAAAATGTAGAAAAGATTAAGAAAGTATAGATTGGTTGTAAAATTTCGAACTATTAGATAAAGGGATACAGCGAAATTACAATTAACAATGTTTTTATAATTCTAATAGATATAAAAAAAAAACTTCAATGAAATCAAATTAAAATACGACTTAGAACTGCAAATTATTTTAGCTATATGAAATTGAAATGTATGGTTTTTCTTCCAGAAGTGCTTAGAAAGACCTTATTTGCTGGTTTCATGTTTTCGGACATAGTTTATATGTTCTTTTAAGAGGAATTATAAGAGAGTGCTGTTTTACCCTATTTTCTTAAATAAAGTTACGCAATAACAAAAGTTTTCAAGCGCAGTATGATTTTAAAATATTTATTACTACGCCCGCTTCGCTGGTCACTATTTTCAAATGAATCACTATAGTTAATGAATTCTCAAAATTGCATCAATTTTTATCAAGTGAAAAAAAAAAAAATGTGATTGGAAAAAATGTCGCAACGGGTCCCCACTGCCCTTGGCAGCGCAGGCAATTGTGCGCTGCGCGCGCGCATTTATGTTTAACACTCTTAATGACTCACTATATTATCGTAAGGGAAAAACATAAATTTAAAAAAAATTCTCCCATCAGTGGAATAATCGGTTCTGGCCACCACTGCCTGCGGCAGCTCATACAGGCGCGCAAGTTTCGCATGCTCCATCATCTACCGTTCCCGCCCCTCCTAATTATTTAAGACTTAAAACTCGCAGTCGTTCTCTCGCGCTTTTAAACCTAATAATACTAATTTCCAACATTTTATCTGAATTTCTTTATTTTTACCCCTGCGCCCGATCCCTTCCCGCCCTTCGTAATAATTCTGTACTTTCCAAAATATTCGCAATCGATTTATCGGGCCTCAAAACCTAACAACACTAATTTTCAGCGCTCTAACTATTTTTTATATATTTTTGCCCTTTCACCTCCCCTTCCCGTCTATCCTAATAATTTTACAAATTCGAAAATATACGCAATCGATTTGTAGGTATCAAAAACCTCCATGTACCAATTTAATAACTTTACAGATTCGAAAATATCCGCAATCGATTAGTAAGTATCAAAAACTTCGATGTACCTATTTTGAACGACCTAACTCTATTTTTATTTTTTTGCCCCTCCGTCCCCTCCTAATAACTTTACAAATTCGAAAATGTCCGCAATCGATTTGTAGGTATCAAAAACCTTTATGTACCAATTTTGAACGGTCTAACTCTATTTTTATTTTTTCCCTCCGCCGCCCTCCCCCACACACACACCTTTCTGACCCTCCTAATAACTTTACACTTTCAAAAATATCCTCATTGGACTTGCAGGTCTCTAAAACCTATCTGTACTAATTTTGAACAGTCTAACTATATTTCTATTTTTTTACCCCATAGCCCCTCCCGCCCCATCTTGGACGAATTTCTAAAATTAAAGAAATTAGTTTTTATGCATTTATGGGAACTATATTTTAGACCAAAAATATCTTACACATATATTTTTTTTCTGTTTGCAATATAAAGGATTATTTCAAATCACGTTTTGCCCCGTATCTTTCCCTCTTGGGGGCTGAATTTCGAAAATTCCAGAAATTAGATTTTAGGTATTTGTATTAGCGATATATTAGAGCAAAAATTTCACATATATCTGTTTTTCTGTTTGCGATATATAGGAGTATGTGAAACCAGGTTTTGCGCATGTGAAATCACGTTTTGCCCCCTTTCCCCCCTTGGGGACCGAACTTCTAAAATTCCAGAAATTGGTTTTTAGATAATTAAATTAACTATATTTTAAAGCAAAAATTTTACAGATATCTGTTTTTTTTCTTTGAGATATGAATGTTTTTGTGAAATCACATCTTGCCCCCCTGGGCGAATTTCGCAAAATCGCTTCTTAGGGGGGTGCTTACACTATATGTTCTGTAATCTGACCCAGTTTCGAGTCAGTGGCTCCAGTAGATTTTGCTGTGTGTTGATGAGTCAGTGAGTGAGTGTGTGGAAGTACTCTTTTATATGTATAGATTATTCTGATAAACTCACTTTTTCTCATTTAAAAGATCCTATACCATGCATAACTCTTGTGTTATTTGTAGAATTTCTTGCCGATGTTGTTCATCATGTACTCGTCAAATTAAACACGATTTTAACTTCCGTTCAAAAGAACATGTCAATTATGTTCGAAAACAAGAAACTAACAAAACAAATCAGCCATTTCTAAGCCTTGCTAAGCGAAAAAATATCCTTTTAAATTTGATACAGATAAAATAACACTACTCTGCATGAAAATCGGCCCGAACACCATTCTTGCAAATTCTTATGTAAAATGACCTCCTGAATCCAAATATGACGCCCATTTTGCCCTATCACCTACCATTTTTTGGGGGGACACCACCCTATTTTTATCACTTTTCGGTAATTTTATGGCTATATAATTTTGATTTGTAGGGAGGGAACGTTATTTTAACTGTTAAAATATCTTCTGAGGGGCTAGAGAAGTGAAAAATTCTAAAACATGAACATTTGCAGCAAGAGGAAAATTTAGGATGGGATTTTCCACTGAAATTATAAGTTGTATTTTATGAATAAAATACTATTATTATTTATTATGCTTCATATATATATACCTATATTGTTTTAAAGTGTTAAAATAATTCTTTTACACCCTCCAATATAAATTCATGGCCATAAAATTACCGAACAGTGATAAAAATTGGGGGAGGGTGCAGTGTCCCGAAAATACGGTGGGTGATTGGGCAAAATGGGGATCATGTTCGGATTCAGAAAGTCATTTTACAAAAGAATCAGAAGGAATAGTATCAGGGCTCAATTTTTTTTTTTTTTTTTGAAGCGCATTGTAATTTGCAGGCCACATTAAACTCGTTAAAAACTATTACACTTAAACTCGATATCTTTGAAAGTTTTTTCATCTCTAAGAATCTTAAAAACATCTTTTTTTTTTTTAAGTTTGTTCTTCTTCCTTTGAGTGATTTTTTTTTTAATTTTGCATTGAATCCACTATTTTTTTTTTCTTTTTAATTTTTCTACAATTTTTACAACTACCCTTTTTCAATTTCCTATTGGCTAATCCTTACATTCTGCTTAATTATATTGGTTGATAAACAGTCCGATTGCCTTCTTATATATAAGAGCACTTCCCATTCTTTATTTTATGTTTCGTGATGGTATACGAATGCTACCGAAACAGCTTTCTGTATTTTTATTTTTATTTTTTGGCATTCTTCAAGTTGAAGGCTTTTCCTATATTTATCCATCTAGCGCCAAGTCTTCTATTAATAATACTTAAATATAGTTTAGAATATTTACTTTTTATTCAGATATCATGTTTAAGTATGTGTAAAGTGTACATACAGAGTTAAATAGGCCTTATTTAAAAATGCTCTTAATTTCCAGCACATTTTTTTCTAAGCTAACTTAAAACTAGGCTTTATATTTAAATCGATATTTATTATTTAACGCAAATTCACTCATGACAACTCCAATATTAACAAAACATGATTTTTAAATTTATATTTTTATTGATCTAAGCCATTTTTCTAGTTATTAATAAAAAAAAAAAAAAATATTATATGTTAAACAGGGTACTGAGTGCGCAAACTTAATTATTCCTACACATTTCAAAATTGAAAAAAAATGTAATTAAATAAATAAAGTATTGATCTATACTTTTGGTTCATTATCCATTAAAAGAAGTTTTCATGTCACAGTTTTATATAAGTTCATCAATTTACTAAATTATACATAGCTTCATCAGTAGTTAAAAGATCTACTTTATGCGCTGATAGAAGGGAGGTTGTAGAAGAAAATAGATTATAGGAAAGCAGCTTATTGCCAAGTTCAAAGCAATATCAGGCTTTACGGCTTAGCCTCTTGGAGTATTTTTTCCCTCGGAAATTCGACTAAATACATTTTAGCCTTCTCCATAAAAATCCCCAAGGAAGGCATTTTTTCCAAGTGTATGATCCTAGCACGAACAACAGGACATATAAACATATGTTACAACTTGTACAGTTTTTCAGCGCCACTATTTCTTTGTAAACAAAAATCATCAAGTTTAATCGCAGAAAATTGTTAAAATTTATATTAAAAATCTCTAGAAAAAATTTCCAGTTGCAAAAAATAATGTATAAGTTGGCACCTATGCATAAGGCTCACAAATTTTTTGTCCCCAGGGACTCCATCCCAAATAAAATAAAATCAGTTTTTGGAAAACAAGACCAAATTTAACGGTTGTTGATTTTCTGAATATGAAAAAGGAATTAAAAAAACATAGGTAATAGATAATTCTAGAAACAAATTTTCCTCTCATTGGACTCTGACTGACAGAGACAATAGTTAGACATCGTTGCTAAATTAGCACTTTTAGCTATCAGAAAATTTTAACATTTTTTTTTAAATTTTATTTCATCAATGAAAACCGTTGCAGTTCACTGAATAAATAAAATAAATATTTCTATTAATTTTTTTCGTAGTCAAAAGGTGCTAAGTAGGTTACCGATTATTAGACTTGCCCAATTGCATACAGCTTAATTCACAGTTTAACTTTAAAGTTTGGGTGTCGAAATTTTATTTCTTTAGAATATCTTGCTATTCAAAATTCAAGCTCGTTTTCTGTTGTACTTGTTTTAAATATCTTTTGTTATATATTTTATTATCATCTATATATTTTTTTTTCATTTAGTCTTTATATATATATTTTCAGTCTTTATATATATATATATATATATATATATATATATATATATATATATATATATATATATATATATATAAACGTTCTGTTTCAATTCTAACGAAAATTGAAGACGAAGTTGCTCATGAACACGGATTCGAAATGCATTGTTTTACATTTGAATGTATGAATACGTTTTCAAAGATATTTGCATCTAAACCGATGTTTGATCAATACCTTATACCTTTAAAATATCGTGAATATTTCACAAAGCATCGATACAAACTACATGTTAAGGTAAAGCTAGAAGAAATCGTGGGGTATTAAAGATTACGCACATAGAGCATCAGAGAGAAGAAGTAGGTTCTGAGCGCTGCTGCTCCAGATAGTTCTAAACAATAGTGGCGTGCTGACTTGTTGATTGTTTCAATCGTATAAGACAAAACGGGGTTATTTTGTCTTGTTTTTAAAAATAGACATACATTACCGTAAAAATAGCCAAATTTAATTTAGGGGACCTCAAAACGTGTAGAAAACCAAAATTTTAAAGTCAGATTTTTGTCGTGATTGCAACACTTTCCTTAATTATGTAAGTTCGGAAAATAAAAACACACTTGTTTCAAAAACACTGCAAAATACGCTTACAAAATTGAAAAAAAAAAAAATGATTATGTGTATCAAAACAAAAAATAAATAAAGGTCTGTTTTAACTCAATCGCATCGAATCTAGAGCTTTAGCAGAGTTGCCAACTTTTAAAATTTATTCTGGAGTATTGTTAGCACTCACTGTCTTTTTTGCAGATTATTTCTATCAGTTATGCAGAATTTCGAACATTTTAATTTATTCCGGAGCATTTTTAGTACCGCTTTTATACCATACCACTTTTTTTTTTAGTAAATTTTTCTTATTATATCGTAGTTATATACTGGAGAAAAATACTCTAAAAATAAAGTGGTGAAAAACAGAGCCGAGGTTAAAAATACTCCGGAATAAATTAAAATGTTGGCAACTATGAATATGTGACAACGATTAACAGTGGTCATACTCTCCACCCTCTTTTCAGGACCCTCTCACGAAAAAGAAAGTTTTCAATTTATTTCTACCACTATTTTTATAAAATAATCTCTACCCTGTATAAACATGACACATTACTACTCTCTAAAATATGAAGAGTGAGATCTCACTCTAAAAGAGTGAACAACACTCTTTGAACATTCCAAAATGTAGCCAACCTCTAAAGAGTGAAAAGTCTCTTTTCGGAAGAGTGAGTATCGTTAAAGATCTTAACGACGTTATATAAAATTTATCATTCAAAACCATGTCGCTACTTTGGCGACTCATTTTAGATATATCTTTTTCAAATAGTCATTTTCAGAATATTAAATTGAAATAAGGTAAATATCTTACCTTATTGGTCCAGAGTCGTGGGGACTGCAGGCCTCTGTTGGTTCCTTTCTATTCATTGGTGTCGATTGAAGACTTAAATCGAAATTAATAGGATATCATTTTGAGACATACATTTATTACATACTACAAGGACGAACACGAAGAACACACACTGAGGAGAAAAGAAGAAACAGAACATTAATATTGGCGCGCAGCACCATCTACAGGTTTTAGATTTGACCAATAATTAATACATTGGCCCCCGGATGAACATTAATTATATGTTCATTTTCTAATTGTAATTATATCAAAGATAATTTAAAGTTCACCCAAAAGTCATAGTTTGTAAATAGTTTTTAAAGTTTATTTAGTCCTTTTCAAAAATTTCAACTGGATAAATCAACTGGAAAGGACGTCTCAATGTACCTGTAGCTGTTTTTATCTCACAAGATCGTACCTTTCCATCTCTACCGGGAAACACTTGAGTGACTACTCCTAATTTCCACAGGTATCTTGGCAACTTAGCATCGTGGATTAAAACAACATCGTGTGGCGAATATTCACGAATACTGGAGTGTCGACTTGTCATGGCGTTTTTGAGCTGAAGAAGGTATTCCTTCTTCCATCTTGACCAGAACTGGTCCAATGTTCATTCTTTTTGATTAAAACGTTTCACATATGTTGCGGAAGTTCCAGGAAGCACATGTGGTTTCATATGCACGATAGGTAGGGTAGTAAGTCGCTGACCTACCAAGAAGTGTGCTGGCGTAATTGGAGAAGGTTCTCCTGAGTCTGCATAGACGTATGTAATGGGTCGCGAATTAATTGAACTTTCAATTTCACATATAACTGTATGTAGTTGTGTGTGTGTTAAAGTGGTTTTGCCAACCACCTTTCTTAAGGCAGATTTTACAGATCGCACCATTCTTTCATAGAAGCCTCCCCACCATGGCGACATTTCCATGATATATTTCCATATTATTTTATTACTACTATAGTAATCTCTAACGTCGGGGTGGGTAATTATTTTCCAAATGTGCCTTAACTCAATATCAGCTCGATGAAAGGTTCGAGCGTTATCGGAATATACTGTATGACAAAGTCCACGCCTTGCTACTATTCTTCTGAAGGCCAATAAGAATGTTTCCGTAGATAGGTTCTCTACCAATTCTAGGTGCACTGCTCTTGTAACTGCGCATGTGCACAACAAAATATAAAATTTGCTATCATTATTTCGGATGTATAAGGGGCCTGCAAAATCAAGGCCTATCACTGCAAAGGGCTTTTGTTCATTGATACGATCTGCAGGTAACGGAGCTGTTATCTGGGCTCCAGCTCTAGAATTAAATTTTATGCAAATTCTGCATCTTCTTAATACGCTTTTTACTGCCTGTCTGCCCTTGATTACCCAAAATTCCTCCCATAACTGAACTAATGTATCATTAATGCCAAAATGAAACACTCGTTCATGCGCAATTTTAATTAACAAATCAATTAATTTACCCTTTGAAGGCAACAGAATCGGGTGTTTTTCGTTAAAAGAATAATTTGATTTCTGAAGCCTTCCTCCGATACGCATTATTCCCTCGGAATCCAAAAATGGTGAGAACTCAATTAAATTTGAATTTTTCAAAATAGGTTCCCCATTTATCAAACAGTGTAATTCATTCGGAAAACTAATTTTCTGTGTATATTTAACCCACATTGTTTGCGCACTACCAATTTCTTCTGCCGATAATGCACCGCTAACTTTCTCCTTTTTAGGATTCGCGTTGTTAAGAAATCTCTTTATCCATGCCGTAATTCTGAGGACTCTTAAAATGTTACTATATTTTTCAAGATCCAATATTGGTTCAACTGTTTCTATAGAGATTTTAAACTGAATTATTTTTTCAGGTGTTTTCCTTTTTTCTTCGGTAATATATTGCGTGTCTACCTTTTCCCCAATATCATTACCTTTACCATTTAGCTCAGATAACCATTTTGGACCTTTAAACCAAAAATCATTATTAACTAACGCATTTGCGCTAATACCACGAGTAACTAAATCTGCGGGATTATCCTTTGTATTACAATATGACCAATTTTCGGGTACTGACAATTCTTGAATTTCAACTACTCTATTTTTAACAAAGGGTTTCCACTGTTTCGCCGATCCCTTCACCCAGTGTAAAACAATAGTAGAATCTGTCCAATAAAATTTCTCGATGTTAATTTCTTTAAATATATCACAAATATATTTCGCTACTCTAGCTGCTATCACCGCTCCCATTAACTCCAATCTTGGTAACGTTAGTTTCTTTAGCGGCGCAACTCTAGCCTTCGACATAATCATACTTACATAACATTTTTTATCATTACTGATAACCCTAAAATATGCAACACAACCATATGCAAGTGGTGAAGCATCTGAAAAAATGTGTAGTTCTACACACGAATTTTTCAAATCAACATACGTGAAACAGCATCTATCTATTCGAATTTCTAATAAATCCTTAATTTCGTTACACCACTTTATCCAAATTCCCTTAAGATCATCCGGCAATTCGTGATCCCAATCCAATCCTCTTTCCCACATTCTTTGAAGAAAACACTTTATCCTAATTAAAAAGGGAGATATAATCCCAATAGGATCAAAAAATTTTGCAGCTGTATGTAATACATATCTTTTCGTACATACCGATATATCCAAATTTTCAACTATAGATTTCAAAGCTAATCCTAATTTATCACTATCTTTATCCCACACCAATCCAAGAATATTTATTACACTATCATTATTTACCTCCGAAAAGGAATCATTTTTATCCCACATGTTCTTTAATTTCTGTGAATTCGTACTAAACTTTCTTAATTTCATTCCAGCCTTTGCTAAAATATTTACCGCAGTAGAAGTTAATTCATAGGCACCGTTTACGGTATCGGAGCCATAAAGCAAATCGTCCACAAACAGAGCTGAATTTAACATTTCATAACTATCTGGATAAATTTCCCTATATTCCTTAATGTGTTTCTTAATTGTTGCCGTTAAAAAGAAAGGAGAAGTTGTACAACCAAATGTAGCTCTGGTCATTCGCATTATTTTACAATTCTCGGTGTCCTCGTCAAACCATAAAAACTTCAGAAAATTTCTATCGGGTTCCGCGATTTCTATCATTAAAAACGCCTTTTCAATATCTGCGCAAAACGCAATCTTAAACATTCGAAATCTATTAATTACATCCAAAATTGGTGGTGTAAGACATGACCCTTTTACGAGTTAAAGATTTACACCCCGAAACTCTACTGGAACAATTAAAAACAATTCGTACCTTTGATGTTTGTTTTTCCTTTCTAATAACGGCACGATGTGGGGCGAAATATTCGCTTTGAGAGCGACCGCATTCTTCAACTATCCCTAGTTGTTTTTGTTCTGTGATTATCTGCCTATATTGCTCAAAAATCCATTTATCCGCTTTTAATCTTTTTCTCAAGTAATTGAATTGTCGTCTTGCATTTTCAAAATTATTCTCAAATTTATCCATACCATGATCATTCCATAATAAATGAGTAACATAATGACCCTGTTTATATTCTAACTGTTTATCAAATTTATTTATTATTTCCTGATCGGAAGTAGAAATCAATTTATCATCATTTATTCCCAAAAGATCCAACGACCACAAGTTTTGCAAATCATTACCCGTACATTCCGATGATTCATTTATTTTCATGCATGGATGGTTTTCATGTAAACAAAAAGAGTTACCACATTCGATCTTTAACACGGAGGCGCCAGTAATTAAGTTGTCTGGATTGCTTCCTGAATTATTGTTGCCTGATAGTGTCCATCCCAGTAATGTATTTACAGCAAACAACGCACGATTAATTTTCTTTTTATTTTTTTGCAGTTTCCAAAATAACCCCGCGCCAATTAATATGTCTGGAGCCTTCGAATGGAATTGCGAAAATTTATTTCCTCCCCCCTGACTCGAAACCAAAAGTTTCCGACAATATGCGTCATCCAGTATCTTTAACTTCGTGAAAGAGATTTGATTTACGACCAATGCCTCAACATAACATTTCTGTTTGTGGTTTTTTAAATGAGACAATTCGAAATTTACGACTGAATATTCGTTCGATTGCGGCTGTTCACACGAAAACGGATATATTATAAGAGTTTCTTTTCTAATCACCGGCAATTTTAATTCACGGGCGAGTGATATGTTTATGAAATTTCTTTGAGATGCATTATCAAATAATACGGCACACTTTACAGAGTTTAAATTAGAATTATTTGTTATTCTTGCGAAGCAAGTTTGTAAATATATTTCATTATTCTCAAGCGGATTTTGTACAGGACACTTATAGGACAATACAGAATTATCATTTTCGCAAACACTGTTCTCAGAATTATTTGTTTGGGTATGTTCGATGTGATTTTTATCTTTCATATGAGCCGTTGGTGGAGTTTCCGATTTTTGCTTATAGCAAATTAATGTATTGTGTTTTCCTGAACATGTGTCACATTTGAGACCCGATAAACAGAATTTAGCTGTATGTTTACCTCTTTTGAAACATAAATAACAGATTCCTTGTTTGCGTAAAGACAATTTTTTGTCCTCTAAATTTAATTTACACATTTTACTGTCATGATCATTTATTGCATCAACACAAAATATACATTTACTAACAGTTAATTTAAAGGCTGATGCCCTTTGCATTGTGTTAGAATTTTTATATCCCGAACCAGATTTCCGGTAGGAAGCATTATTATTATTTTCCGATGATTTTGAATCAAATCTGGAATTTGAGTTTTTATACCCGCTATTGAGAGTTTCTACTTCGCGTTTTAAAAATAAAAAAGTTTTTTCCCTAGTCTGAACTTCTAATTTTAAATGTTTTAACAAATCTTGTACATCCCATTCCTCGGATTCTGTTTTCATTTTATTATAGTCTATCATAATACTGGTAGGTATTAATTTTGTAACAATTGGAAATAACAAATTTCCGTAGGATTTTAAATCCACACCTAAATTTTCGAGAGATTTAATATTAACATCAAGGGCGTCGTGCAGTAAGCGTAATTCCTTAATTTGATTTGGAGATTTAACAGGGTTCAAATTTAATAACGCGTCAATTTTATATCTTATTATAATATCTTTTTTTCGGAATCTAGATTTTAATAAATCAATTGCAGTATTGTAATTTTGATCTGAGAGTGCTAAACCCTGAATAGCTGTTAAAGCTTGGGCTTTTAAAAAGCTGCGTAAATACACAAATTTCTGAACATTAGAAATGTCGTTGTTGTTATGTATTGTGATTTCATACTGGTTCCAAAATTCAATCCAGTTTTCTGGAGAACCCTCATGAACAGGAATTGATATCTTGGGCAATCTCACGGAACTTGCATTACTTCTTTCTAAATGTGAATTGGGTGTTTGCACATTTCTTGGCTGTGATAAGATCGGAGTAACATTTAAATTTTTAATTTTCTCTATCTTATTCATAATTTGAGCTTTTACATCAATAATTGAATCCCTATACTCTTGTCTCGATTCTATTTCATTTTGTAGCTCGTTGAGATCCGTGATTTTGGCCTCAATTTGATCTTCAACTTCTATAATTTCGTTATTCTTTACTTGCAGTTTTTCTAACTGTGATTCAAATTCAAAAACATTTAACCCTTCGTCGGGTTCATTTAATTTTAGATTTATCGTATTCATGAGTCTTGTACACAATCCCTTGAGGGTAGAACGTTTTCGTTTTAACTTTTCGACTTCGGTTGTCATATTGTTAATTTATAAATTTGAACTATAGAATAAGGAACAACTCTAAATCATATTTTAAGGGCCTGGCAGTCCCTGTTCGGGCGCCAAATTTATGTCGTTAAAGTTCTTAACGACGTTATATAAAATTTATCATTCAAAACCATGTCGCTACTTTGGCGACTCATTTTAGATATATCTTTTTCAAATAGTCATTTTCAGAATAATAAATTGAAATTAGGTAAATATCTTACCTTATTGGTCCAGAGTCGTGGGGACTGCAGGCCTCTGTTGGTTCCTTTCTATTCATTGGTGTCGATTGAAGACTTAAATCGAAATTAATAGGATATCATTTTGAGACATACATTTATTACATACTACAAGGACGAACACGAAGAACACACACTGAGGAGAAAAGAAGAAACAGAACATTAATATTGGCGCGCAGCGCCATCTACAGGTTTTAGATTTGACCAATAATTAATAGTGAGATTTCTCACTCTTTATTAAGAGTGAGATTTTTCAGAGCAATTTAAAGAATATGACTTTATTTTTCCCTTAAAAAATTGCGTACACTAGTCGACATCGTTTCATTTCCCCTTGCGAATCAACTCCAGTTCAACGGTGGAAAGAATGCAGTTTCGATTCGTCGGGAATCGAACCCAGGCCGTCCTCGTAGCAAGCGAGTGTCTTACCACTGAACCACTGAGCACATATGCTTGCTGCTTAATTTACATTATTAAATCATTCTTATACGTGATCAATCATATTTTTTATTTTTACTTCATTTATCAACAATATAAAATTACAGAATTCTAATGGATATTTTAAAATTAAAATTGTTTTGAAATTGCTAAAATTAGAATTATTTTAAAAGCAAAATGCGTACTTGAAAACAAATTTCGTAATACAAGCAGTCATTTAAAGTAGCTTATAGGGAAAAGAAGTTACTCAAGTGTACATGTTTAAAAAAATAATGATAAAATAAATTTTCGCATACAAAATCTATAGAGTTCCCTGAAAAGCTCGTCCGTTCAGGAGTATAAAACTCGCTGCTGATTTTAAATATTAGTAAAGGATTATAACCAAAATTTTTGAATATTTCACATATGTTAGCTGTCAATGAATATAATAAAAATATGAGTTATGATCTTAAGGCATTGTGCATTAAATATTTGCACTGATATTTTCTTATACTTTATATATTTCTGAATAAAACTATTTACTTTCCGATGCGAGTTTCGATACGTTTCTTGTGATATTTGATACTTCACTAATAATATTACTTCGATTTTGTCAATCGAAAGAAAAAAATATTTACCAAATTATCTTTTAACATAATTATTTTCCTTTAAAAAAAAAAAAAAAAAAAATCAGAAATCTAGTTATAAGGAATAAGTCTAGGAATAAGTTATGTTAAACATCAGAAATTGTCCTTCACTTTTCATTCGAATCATGATTAACAGATAGCGCCAGCAATTTCTCACTCTACAAAATTTTGATCTAGCAATACATGATGAACTCACTCTTTGTGACAAAGTGACTATACGTCACCCTTTGACAAAAAGTGAGAAATGTCACATTTCAAGAGTGATAATAGTTTTTTCTCCCCTTTATTAGTGTCAAAATAGGTGTCACTTTTTTAAGGAGAGAGATTCTCACTCAAGAAATTTTAGAGAGTATAAATAAACCAGAGATATTTCTGCAAGAAATTAGTGGGTGTAAAAAAGGCGGAAATTTATTATATCCGAGAGTGTCCTGAAAAAAGGGCGGAGAGGAGTAAGATCCTTTGGATTAAATAAGAAGTAAATCATTCTTCAAAATTACTAGTATGATAAAAGGCGGTGCTAACATTGCTCCGGAACAAATTATAATTATTGGCAATTATGATTTTAGTCGAACGAAGTAGTTTCGAAATTTTAATTCGATGATGACCTTAATTCGCAAATGTGCGCTGCATTATAGGCGGAGCTTATTTTCTCTAGCAGTCGTTGCTGGTCCTTCAAGGTTACAGTTAAGAACAGAAGTGAACATTTTCTACTCTTGTTCTATACGGTTGTTTACAACTAGCAGCAGATTAACAAGAATTCTCTCGACTGAAAATTATTTTTCAAAAATGTGACATGAGAAAAATGTTGGTCAAGCAATGCTCCGAAATTAATCATTAATGTTAGATAATAGGTAATTTAAATCTGATGTCATTTGTTTAATTCTGAAAAGAAGATAGTTACTCAATTTAATAATTAAGATTGTATCCACTTTCTACAATATTGGTAAACAGCAGAAATGTTTTTATGTATGTATTTTTATACCTATTTTCCTTAACATTCCATAAGAAATTCTACCAAAATGATACGGCACATTCCTTTTAAGTCACGTTCTTTTTTAGTTCTTTAATGCTCCTGAGAAAGAAAAGTAAAAGAAAATAAAGTTCTTTGAATGTTCTACTTCCAACAAGAATAAGTTGTTGTATTTAAGATGGGAAGCTATACACAAGTACCACCTCTATCCTATCAACGCAGATATCAAATGCGTTCCTGAGGACTAATACATACTTGCCAACATGCTCATTAATATTCCGTAGTGTTGCTGGCCCCGCCCTTTTTTTCACACCAGAAAGTTTTTAGAGTAATATTTTGCAAATGTAATTACGATTAAATAAGAAAGAAAATACTACAAAAATATACTGGTGTGAAAAATAAGGCGGGGTTAACAATACTACGGAATATTAATTAGGATGTTGGCAAGTATGCTAATATGACATTTTATTTTCTCATTCTTAATTCCTACTTTCACTTTCACAAATTACCGAAGTATAGTATCATAGAAAAAAAGGTAACATAAAAGACACTGCCGTTTACTGAATGTACCTTTTATTAAAGTAATCTACCTGAAATCTAGAAATGTATATATATATATGAAGCTTTTCTTCTCCTGAAAATGTAATATGTATATATATATATATATAGCTGTACAGAGTGGATCATATTTTAAAATATACTATGTATAACTTATTAAGTTTATTTAAAATCGTTTTATAAATATTACAAAAAAGTATTTTAAAATATAATATATATGATTGATTTAGTTTGTTTAAATTTAGTTTATAAAAATCCATAATTATAAAATAATTTATTTTTCACTTAATATAAAATTCTTCATTTTAAAATTCTTCGTTATTATCATATGGTCTTGCAGAAGATTTGGGAAAGTTCGACGCCTGACAAAGTACTTTAACATGCTCCGCCCGTCTTAAGCCGTGGTGGCGTCTGATCACACTTATTGTTATATATTTTTTATTCGTTCAGATTTTCCTCTTTTTCATATAGATTTCAGTCCTCATACCATATATATATATATATATATATATATATAATCATCAATTTCAACTTTTATCAATCCACTGCAGGATGAAGGCCTCTTCTAGGTGATTCGAAACTGCCCTGTTTTCAGCAATTCTTCTCCATTCTCCTCTTCTAAACTTCACAATATCATCTCTCAAACGACACAGTGATCTCTTCCTCGGTCTTTTCTTATCTCTTTGTATATAAAATAGGACTTTGGTGGTCCATCTAACATCATTTCTTCTGGGAAGGTTAATTTTGGTTTGCTTCCTAATCCAAGTGTTTCGCATTCTGCCTCTTCGGGTGAATCCTAATATGCATCTATCCATGCTTCTCTGGGTTATTTTCAGTTTTTGTATTGCTTTACATGTCAATGTCCAAGTTTCTGAAGCATAAGTTAAAACAGACAAAATGCACTGATCAAAAACATTTCTTCTCAAACAAATTGGGAGGTAGCTTTTGAATATAGCTCTATTTCTTCCGAATGCTCTCCATGAAAGTTAAACTCATATATATATGTGTGTGTGTGTGTGCGTGCGTGTACTATTGTTTTAAGTTTATATCAAGTTCATTTTTATTTCTAAAAATTAAAACAAAAAATATAATGATTAATTAATAATTAATTGTTATTAATTCTTTCATGGCCAATTTATTTGCGCACAGTTAATATTAAAAGCCACCAGATTTTACGTGAAATTTAAAAGAAACGATATAAACTATTTTATTCCCCTTCAAAGAGTTAATTCATAGTCTATAAAAACGAAATATAAAAGTAAAAATGTTTCAATAATTTCGAAAATTGTATTATGAAAAAACATAAAAATTTGTTGATTTCACCTATTGCTTTTTAATAAAATATTCTTGTTTAAATTTAGGAGAGAAAAAAGTATTTGTAAGTTTTTGTTTCTCGTCATATAAAAGAATTATAACTAATATTCTACTAATATTTACATTTTTTTTTTTTTTTTTTTTTTTTTTTTTTTTTTGTATTACATAATTATTAAGGAGAATTCGTTGTTGTTATATTAATTATATATGTAAAAAATCACAACCAATAAGAAATAAAGTTCTTTAGTAATTTCGTACAGAAAAAGACAGAGTATAAAAAGTAAATATAAATTATTCAGAGCTGTCAACCTAATCCGGAGGATTGCTAGTACCGCCCCTTTTTCTACACCACTTAATTTTTTGAGTAATTGTCATCAAAAGTATTTACAATGAATTAAGAAGAAAAATACTCTAAAAATATACTGGTATGGAAAAAGGGGCGGTGCTAACAATCCTCCGGATTAGGTTGGCATCTCTGATTATTGAATAACTTTAAGTATTTCAATTAAGTAACACCGATAAATTTTTTGAAGCATCATTTTATTATATATACATATACAAATAATATTCATGTATATATTTTAAATTGTACTAAAAAAAAAAAAAATGAATAATTTCCATTTATTGTACCTATATAATATAGTTAAACAGTTTTATTAAATAACACAATTAAAATATTTCAGATAGGTATTTCAATGTAAAAATAATGCACATACCATCTTCCGTAAGGAAATGTAGTAAAGTAACCTGACACATATCTTTGACGCTTCATCCTTTTCAGTTATTTAATATTTCTAAGAAAGAAATAATAAAAGAAAATAGATTTCTTTAAGCATCTGTTAATAGGTCAGCTTCCACCGGATTACATTAAATTATTGTCTTTTAAAGGGAGAGAGATACATAAGTACCGCCTCTATCCTATCCACTAGGCTATCATGTACGTTAAGAGAAGTCTATTCTGACATTTTCTTTTCACAGTCTCATTTCAGGATGTCATTTTTCTCAAATTCCCAAAGTAAAGTGCCAGGGAAAATGAAAGTTATGGTCGTTTTTAGCAATTGACTCTTGCTGAAAGTGCCTCGCTAAAAGTTAGATAGAAATAAAAATACATAAATACCTGAATAAAAATACATAAATATCTGTTATTTCTTTAATTATAAAATAAAAATTTAATTATACTATTAGTATTTTAAATTTATATGTATTTTCTATTATTTTTAGGACTATAAATTTTAGATTATAAGATTTAATTATTATTCATTGGTATTAATTCAGTCAATAATTAAATAATAATAATAATAATATTAAAAATAAGTAATTTAATAAAAATTCTCAAATATAAAAATAAATAATGCAGTGTAAAATTTTTATTATGGTTTAAATTATTTAACAGACTTCTCTTGAAGAAATATGGAAAAACAATTTAATTATTGATTTTCATGGTTTTAACTTTATTTTAATTTGAAAAACATTCATTTGGGAAAGGTATACAACAGAAATTAAGAAACGTAAAAGACTTACGGCTGTATTCGCCATTAACTTCAACTCCCGGTTCCACGCAAAATCTTGAAAAACGTCTACTCAAGGAGCAGCTTTCCAAGAAAATTTGACACTCTGATTCTGCCATCTAGCGTCTAAGATTTTATATAGTTTTTGATTGATTATTTTCAGCTAAAACATCCGAAAATAACAATGCCGCTAGATGGCAGAAGCAACGCGTCAGGTTTTTCTGAAAAGTGGCACCCTGACTTTATACGACTTTCAAGTTTTCGTATTCAACTGAGAGTTGAAGCTATTGGTGAATACAGCCTTTAGTCAATTTCTGTAATTTCCATTTTACTTAAAAAAAAAAAAAAATGAAATGAAATGAAATGAAATGAAATTGAGAAAAAACTAAAAATAATCAGAAAGATTTTATTTCTCAAAATATAGAAAACTAACTTAACTTTTTACAACTTACAGCAATATCATACTCCATGCAATATCACATTAAGCTACTGTAAAATAGTCCCGGCAGTTCGAAGATGGTATCCAAAATTTAAGAAAAATTCAGAAAAGCAGATTCAAAAAAGCATAGCCAAGAACAGTGAGCGTGTACAGATATGGTGCATTGAGGGGGAAGCATTATTCTCAGCAATTGAAGAGCGAGCGTCGTACACATTGCACAGGAGTTGGAAGTATCTGTTAGTGATGCTCATTCAATTGTCCGTCATCAGTCCGGCTCTTCGCTGGCTCCAGAACTAAAGAACGAGTTACTATCGCCAGGGCATTTAACGATTAGAAAAGTGTTCTGACAAATGCTTGCAGCGACTCAGAAAATCCCGTGGTTAAATCCTGCTCTACGCTGGCTCCAGAACTAAAGATCGAGTTTCTATCGTCATGATCATCCAAGATTAGAACAGCGTTTTGGCAAATGCTTGCAGCAATTGGAAAATTGTTTAGAGAATTAGTATGTTGTATGTTTATCGTATTGTATAGTAGTGCACTTTTCAATAAAGTGCTTTTTTATCACCACTTCCGTGTAACTTACTTTTTAAACGCTTTTTGTACATAAAAGAATAAAACATTTTATTATTATTATTATTATTATTAATTCAGTCAAAGTAAAACATGAAAAATATATGAAGTAAAATCTGCTAATAATTTTGCAAAAAAGAATCTAATGAAACATAAGATAGTTCTGTTTTCTGTGATTCCTTTTTACCAAAATAATCTTGCAATAATTTTGAAAATATAAAAATACTTAAGACCTTTCATTTCTCATAACGTCAGAGAATAACATATTAATAATATATACATATTTTTATTTGTAAAAAACAGAAGGTGGTGATTATATAAAAGGATAATTAGAGTTCATTGATACAAATTTAACAATTAAAATTGAACACGTTTAATAAGAAATGGTATTTCTTCAAATTTTCTCAAATCACAACTACATAAAATATAAATAATAAACGTTGATGATTTTAAATATTTTAATTAAACGAGAAATGTTTTTGAAGAATCATTACATTTTTATACCTATATTTTTTCTAATTAATATTGAGAATTAAATTAATAATTTATCTTGATTTATTGTTTCGATATATTATCCTTAAAAAAAATTGATAAATATATAAAAAACAGATTTGTTTTCCTATTTAAAAGTAATGCACGCAGCATTTACCATGAAGAATTCTAGTAAAATAACACGACACATTAATTTTAAGTTCATTTCTTCTTTAGATATTCAATTTTTAAAAATAAATATAAAAGAAAACAAACATTTTCGAGCATCTATTAATGTGTTAGATACCTTAGAACTACATTAGATTATTGAATTTAAAAGGGAGAGAGATAAATAAGTACCACCTTTACCCTGTCCACCAGGTTGTCAAATACAATGTGAGTAATCTGTTGAAACATTTCTTTTTATCATTCTCATTTCCTATTTGTTACTTTTCACAAATTCTCGAAGCAAAGTGTCCAGGAAAGAAAGAAAAATATAAGATATTGCCGTTTTCAGCAATTGCCTTTTAATAAAATAAGTTTGCTGAAATTAGAAAGAAATAAAAATACTTAAATATCGAATATATATTTTTCGAAATGTAAAAGAATTAAATTGTACTATTAGTATTTTATATACACATTTTTTATGTATTAGTATTTATGTATACAGTCGGTAACAAAAGTGTCCGAACACTAGCAAAAATTTCTATGTAAAAAAAGTACACTTCATACGGTTTTGTTAAATAAGTTCTTGTCGAATCCTGTTCTTACACTGACTAAGACCAGGATTCAACATGGATTTATTTAACAAAACCGTATGAAGTGTACTTTTTTTACATAGGAATTTTTGCTAATGTTCGGACACTTTTGTTACCGACTGTACATGTATTTTATATAAGCATTCATACGTGACAATGATGTTCAATTCAGCGAATTCTAATGTTTATTTTGACTAGAACTCATTTGGATATCATAACAAATAATGGACATGATGGTTTAATATATTAGTTTAAAAAGTGAATTTCTAATGTTGTAAAGGCAGCCTCCTACCTTGTCCAAACCATAGACAATGTTAGTTGTATTTTTCAATAACTGGTTACAATCTGCACATTAAACAAAGTTTGATAATAATTATTATATTAAATTATTTTGTAGGAAATGGTAATACACTATATACCAATAAGTATTTTGACGTATTCAAATATTGACGTTTTGTCAACTATCTAGAAAAATTCTTTAAAAATTCTCTTCAAACTTTAGGACAACACGTTAAGAGCATGTTTTATCGCATATATTTAAACAAAAATTTTGACCCGAATAGAAAAAGAGGACAAGTAAAAAATTAAACAAAAATAAAAATGTTTGGTATTACATTTAATGCATTTTGGCTTGAGCATGTGATCTTGAGGCTTCTTCTAATTATCTGTATAAAGGTTAATGAGGTTACCCCATATGTTTTTGGAGATACGAAGGTTTCTTTAAAAATTTAAAAAGATTTTGCCCCTTTTTACTTTCCGAACACTATAGTGAGGAAAGTATTGTATTCATGTCAAAAATCCGAATTTGAGATTTTCATGTTTCTATACGTTTCGAAGTCCCCTGATTCCGTTTTCACTATTTTTACGATGATGTATGTATGTGTGTGTGTGAGTGAACACGCTAGCGTCTAAACGCTTTGTTCGAATAAGCTGAAAGTTGGTACGTATATTGTAAGTCACCATAGTACGAACCCTATTGATTTTGGTGATTCTAGCACTTATAGTTTTTTTACAGGGACACCAGGAAAAAGTCTTTATCATGATGGTCTATGGGGCCAAATTTTTAAAAGTGTGATAGCGTCTAAACTCTTCATTAATCTGAGCAAAAAAATTTGTACACATGTTATAGGTCACAGTCACCAACTGTATGGATTTTGGTGAATTTAGCACTTACAGTTTTTTTACAGGGGCACAAAGAAAACTTCTTCATCATTATGGTCTATGGGGCCCCATTTTTAAAAGTGTGATAGCGTCTAAACGCCTTTTTAATCTGAGCAAAAAAATTGTACACACGTTATAGGTCACAGTCACCAACTGTATGGATTTTGGTGAATTTAGCACTTACAGTTTTTTTTACAGGGACACAAAGAAAAATTCTTTATCATTATGGCCTATGGGACCAAATTTTTAAAAGTGCGATAGCATCTAAACGCCTTATTCAATTGAGCTGAAAATTTATATGAATATTATTTAGCATTTTGGTGAATCTAGTTTTTATAGGTTTTTACAGGGACACAACGAAAAATTCTTTATCATTATGATCTATGGGCTCAAAGTTCAGTAGCGTTAAATAAAACATTGTGTAATATATGGAGAAAAATACTCAAACATTCTATTATGGTTTTTTCTCTCTTTTTTTTTTTTTTTTTTTTTTTTTTTTGTTTAACAACTCCTCTTTCTTTGCTTTATCTACAAAACTGTTAATTACTCAATGTTCGGAAAGTCGAGTGGAGTCACTCCAGATTTTTTTAATTTGAACAAGTAAGGTATTAGCCCCAAAGTAGAGCCATATTTAGGGAACTTGTGATACTATATTAGATACATCATACTGCAATCAGAATGCAAAAGTGTGAAATATCTTACGAAATGTGAGCACTTTTACTAAATAATTTTTAACTACCTATACGCAAGATTTAAGAAAAATTCATTTGCATAATTTAATAGCATGGAGTATGGAGCTACTTCTATGAAAACCCTAAACAAATATCGTGTAAATTTCAAATGTTATGAAAGATTGAATGAACAGAATTTCGGTTCTTTTCAAAAGAAAGAAAAAAAAAACATTATAGGGTGTCTTATACCAATATTTATTTACAATCAGTAAACACTGTAATTACCATTGGTCATTGATTGTATCAAAATAAAAATGTGAGTAAAACCCCTTGTATATTAGCTTTTATTTTGAGAACAACTTAAATTATGTTCATTCTATCTCTCATAATATTTTGAAGTTACACAATAATTGTTTGGGATTTTCATATAAGTAGCTCAATACTTTTGGCTATTAAATTATGCAAATGAAATTTTTTTAAACTGGTGCATACGTAGTTAAAAACAACTCAATGAAAATACTCTTATTCAGTAAGATATTTAACATTTGTTCATTCTGATTGCAGTATACTATATCTAACGTAGTATGCCAAGTTTGCTAAATCTGGCTTTGCACTGGGCCTAACACACTACGTGTTATATTTTAAAAATGGAAGTTTTTAAAGAAACCGTTATATCTCTATAAATGTATGCGGTAACCTCATAAAAGTTTATACAGCTAATTAGAATACCTCATAATCACAGGCTACAGCCGAAATCTATTTAATACATTACTGATTACAGAGTGATCCAAAACATTTTGATTTTATTTTTATATTATTTACTGATTCCCTTTTCGTTTTCAGAACAAAACTTTTGCTGAAATATATGAAGTGTAACATTTTCTTTATTCTCCCAAATATTCAAGATAAATCCTACAGGATTTTTGTAGATATTTGACAAAATGTCTAAGTTTGAACGCGTCCAAATACTATTTGGTAAATAAACTTATATATATATATATATATATATTGTTTTTAGGTGTTAAATTCATTATTTTTCATTCTTCAAATCAAATTCGTGGTCATAAAATTATCGAACAGGGGAAAAAATAGAGGGAAGGGGTAGTGTTTCAAGAAAACGGTGGATTACTGGGCAAAATGGGAGACATATTTGGATTCAAGAGGTCATTTTACATAAGATTCAGCAAGAATGGTATCACAACTCGCATTTTCTTTTCCAGAACAGTACAGTGTAATTATTATTCCTTTTACTGCTATTTTTTATAATATTCCCTACAAATAATATAAAGAATGTATATAAATATATATACAGAGTGGTTATTATTAAAGTTACAGTTTAAAAACGTTATAATTTAAAACTACCTATCAGAATAACTTGATGTTTTACCAGAACAATAATGAGGTGATATAATTTTGAGTGGCAAAGGAGAAAAATAGTTCCAAAATGTACCGTTAACCATCCGGTAGATTTTCGTTTCATGAAACTGCTCGATTTTGCACTATGACTGTTTTCGCTGTAAGCACATTGTCTTGTCTTTTGCTAAAAACTTTATCGTAAACCTTTGTAATATGTTCTTTCCTGCTATTCTATAATATTGTTAATAACATTCCCGTATTAATTAATCCATTTACGTTTTAACCCTGATATTACGGTGACAGTGCCATCTATAGAGACTTTTAGAACTATTTTTTTCAACACCAAACAAAAGTCAATCGCTTCGTGATTGTTTTGGTAAAATTTTAAGTCATTCTAACCAGTGTTTTAAAAATTATAGCATTTTGGAATTGTAACTTGAGTTATAATCACCCTGTATATATTTTATTGTTATAATCGTAAAACTTCTTCAAATACGACATATATACTTGAAATTCATTTATGAAATATATGTATATGTAGATTAAACTAAAATGTTTTATAAAACATCAGTTTTTTTTTTACGTTATAAATTATCTTACAACTTGCAAAACTTATTAACCAATAGTCCAGTAACTTTTCTTATTTTTCTTCTTTCTTCCTTATTTTCTTGTCTAAAAAATGTAGGATTTAAAGCCAAATCTCTCTATCCCCGATATTTTATTTTGAGTAGATCGATGACATTGTATCGGGGTTTGTTTAACATTCTACTGGCTTTTCTCGAGCTAAGATTTATGAGAAGCTTAAAGTTGTCAACATGTACGAGTCATGTAAACCTCCATAAAAAAATACTCGCATTAAAATTCTATGAACATTAGATTTCTTCTACTGTCATAACAGCAATAAAAAAAAAAAAATGTTTTTGTTCTCTAAAGAAATTAAGAGATTTTGAAGTAGCAACATTTTATCATGCATAAAATTTACTGAAATTTAAATATTTTAAAACCATTATTTCGCTAAACTAAATTATACTATGAAAACAATGCTATTTCTTGACAACATTAATTGGACAAATGTTAAATAGCCGTTTTTCCAATGAAATATTGTTCTTTCATTTAAATACTCTTTTTAATTCATTATAAATTGAAGATCTATATTACGTAACTGGTCTACTTCTGGTGTATGAGAAGATGACATGTCCGGTGAAACATGAAGCCAAAATCGTAACCGCACAGAAGCCATTAAGTAACCCAACAGTAATCTTTGAGAAATGATATAAGAGGATATGATAGGTCCTACTATTTCTTAAATCCAACGAAAAACATTTATCAAGTAGGGTAGGTGCTCCAGTGATTGGCATGCTCCAGTAATTGACATCTATCCCGAAATAATTGATAAACAAGAAAAATAATAAAATCATATATTTTACATATAAGAATTTTATTATTTTATGTCAAACACTGGAGCATAGGGTGCTAATAACTGGTAAAATGAATAACTAGCAGTGTCAAACACTGGAACATAGGGGTCAATTACTGATAAAATGAAAAACTAGCAGTGTCAATTACTGGAACATTGAGTGGGTGTCAAATAAAAATTCATAAAAAAAATAATTGTTATCAAATGTATATATTTTAATATGTATGTGGTTCTGAATGTCTTTCATACCATATGTACTAACTTAAGATTTCTAAAAATATTTTCTGATGACTAGAACATTAAAAACATCAGTGATTGCTCTAAAAGTCTCAATCACTGGTGCACTTACCCTATACGGATTATAATTTAAAATACTCAAAAAATTAATTAAAGATGTTTGTTAGAATTAAACTACAGAATATTGATAATTGTGGATTAAAAAAAGAATGTCTACAAAAAAATCAGAGATTGCTCTAAAAGTGTCAATCACTGCTGTTTATTACATTTAAAAATTTTACATTTTAAGCAACTATAACGTTAAGCATTAAACGATTGTATTAATCCTACTATACCTCAGATACAGTAGAAGAAAAAAAAATAATGAAAAAAAAAATAGGCATTTAAATTTATAATATTTAGTGAGGTAGAAAGAAAATATTTGGCCAAAATTGCTGTAATATAATGCAATTTCATTTATTTATAGAGATTGTTAAATAAGTTTGACCTAGATAATAAAAACATACGCTCTAGAATTCTAATAGGGGTTTCTAGTATTCACTTTCAAATGGGTCAAGAATTTATAAGAATGGCACGGAACTATTTTTATTAGAGCTATAATCAATTTAGATTCTAGATGTCAGTTACAGAATTTTTTCTTAGTAAAGATCCATATAATAAAGATGTGATAGTTACAAAAATAATTTTGTAGCTGCTTTTGCAGGGCTTGTTTAATTTTTGCCACAAATTTCTTGTTTACTTTACATATTATAAGAGAATGTTTTCTTTTTTACACTTTACATATCAGATTTTATTTCACTTTATAAATTATAAAGCGTTCACTTAATTAAATGTTAACAAAGTAGATTGATATTCAAAGAGGATATTGAAATTATTATTCAATAACCATTATTGTGACAACAGTGTTTTATATAAAAAGTCAAATAAGAAAGCGTAAACAGAAAAAGATACTGGAGTCAAATAATTAATAAATAATAACACAGGTCAACATGTAAAATTTTGATTTTATAATTTTGGCTGATCTTTATGTTTTTTGGTGTGCTGAAACCGAAAATTAAGCCAGATTTTCTCTACCACGTATAGATTTTTAAAAATACAGAGTGCCTACCTATATAATTTCTTCCACTACTCTTCTACAAATAAAATTATATGGTAAGTTTTATAGTTTTAATAAAAAAGCACCACAAAACTGGCGTTGTAAAATATAATACTTGCAAATTTTGAATAAACACCATAAAATGCAACAAACTCGCAACAATTGTTTCTGGTCGAAAAAACACACGACCCACCGTTGCCGCTTTGACTGCAGCACTCGTGCTTACTTTATTCGCCTGATGAAGGGTCGTGTGTTTTTTCGACCCGAAACAATTGTTGCGAGTTTGTTGCATTTTATGGTGTTTATTCAAAGTTTGTAAGTAATATAAGTTTTATAGTGCTTTTCTACGATTAATTAATTATGGATACATATTGTTGTAATAGCGCAGCACTAGTGTGACGTAAAAACATACCAACCAACCAACCAACCTATTGTTATGATGGTATATGTAAGAAGTTGTATCGGTAAGCACCCTGTATTGTAAAAACTCTACACGTGAGAGAGAAAAATGGGCTGCATTTTCGGTTTCAGCACATCAAAAAACTTAAAGATCAGCTACAATCATGAAATCAAATTTTGTCAACTTTATTTTTGTAGGCCTGTGTAATCTAAATAATCAAGAATAATCTGAAATAATCAATTTTTAGTAATTTAAGTTCTAACCCACACACCCACTTACATCGATAAGGCTTCTATAACGTGAAAAATATGATTCATTAAACTTCTATAAATGTCCTACAGATATCTGTAAACACGACAAATGTCACTCCTTTTCACATCCATTAGATGCCTGTGAAATCTCCAAATCTGCAACTTTTTACATCTAATAATCTAATAATGTACTTATTACATCTAGTAGATAGTAAAAATATCTAAATCTCATTTTGATATAACATGTTGCATCTATTAGACATTGAAAATGGCACGTCTTAATTTCGTCTACGTTTCAGCATCTAAAATATATCTATAATTAGTACAGAATATTCAGGACTTTTAATGGACATTCTTAAGTTATTTTGTAACTTTTACTGATATTTGGATGTAATTTAGATTTCTAATGGATATAAGTGGCAGTGTGTGTATATATAGTATATTAAGCTAATTTTAATAAGCAAAATCACAAAAAAGTCATACTCAGTATCTTCTTTTGTTTGAGAAATGGGAAACTTTACTATCACACGCATAAAAAAGACAAACCAACACACGCAATTATTTAATTAAATCAAAATTAATGAACTGACATATAGAAAATTTAAAATTCTTATTACAACAAATTAATTGTCTTAAGATGTTCACTTTCCACAAATTTGATATAATCTTTATGTATGTGAAAACTTTTACTAAGTTATTGGAATATTTAAAAATAAATTCAGTTTATTGAAACACGTTTTTTAATCTTTCATGTTTCTACATTTGTATAGATTACTTAAATCAGTAGGGGAGAGTTGTCTAAAACGGGGACGGCGGGTCAAATGGGGACGTTCAGTTTCTCATTGATTAGTGCTGTCCTCTTTGAATCCAATAGTCTACGATGATTCTAATTCGGCTATAAGCAAGTTTGAATCTAGTTGTTGACATATTTTACCGGATCTGTTATTTTCTACAAAATTTTCAAATTTTCGCGATTTTTATTTCGATTGTGGCCGTACACTGTATTGTATTTTATCAAGTGACCTTTGAACGTTCGATTTTGGTAAGTACGTTATGGATTCGTCTAGATTTAATATACATTTTCACACATTGCTTTATAGTTTTGTCTGACACGTGTGTGAAGAGACGCCACGTTTTTAGCACACGTCATGGTCGGCTCAAACGGGGACATTGACGGTAGTCCAAAACGGGGACGTCGAACCCCAGAAATGTTCATCTCTTAACACTTCGCCTAAAATAATAATGCATCTACCACAATAAACTGAACGTTTGCAAAAAAAGAGTGAATGACAAGAGGAGAGGTAAAACTGTCATACTGACTTCATCACCTTACAAAGCAGAATTGGAAGCTGTGAAACAGAAGAAAAATGCAAAGCAGAATAAACAGAAAAGGAAATTAGTCAAGAAACCCACCGAACCTAATCCAAGCTATACAAAAGCTAAAAAGAGAAGAAAATTAAAAAAAAAAAAAATTAAATGTTATCATCTGATGAAGAACAGAATAGGGAGGACGCTTGCATTTTTTTAATTGAACTTTACATTGAATCGAATGACAAAGAGGTGTGGGTTTAATGTAGCAGCTGTCGAGGTTGAGCACATGAAGCCTATTCAAGTGTTGAAGAAAGCGATACCAATTTCACATGTGACTTTTGTGTTTGATTATTTTTTGTGTCATGCTAGTAAATGTTGAAAAAGATAACAAAATACTTTATCTGCATTTTGATTTTGCATTAACTTCACTTTTTCTTTGTAATCCAAGTTTTTCTAATAAGGAGGTATATTAAGTCCTGATTCGCATTAGGATTTGAATTTACGCTATTTCTTATGAGTACCCCATTTTACCCAACCGGTTGTCCAAAACGGGGACTTTGCACATTTTTCAGACAAAAGCTTTTTCTGCCTATACTAATGATATTTTTAAAAAAATAGCTTTGCCATCTGATAGTCTAATAAGACATGCTCTAATCAGGAAGTGCTTTGCCGAATTTTCTTTATTTATAGATTTTCTTTTGCGGACAGAGATATGTTAGCGTCCCCGTTTTGGACAACTTTCCCCTATAAATAGCATTTACACTGCAATAAGTAAAAAAAAAAAAAGAAAAAAAAAAAACTCAGTAAAAGTTATATTTTAATATCTACGCTCATGAATTTCACCTAAAATGACAAATGAATATATATATATAAATAAATAAAATAAAATAAAATAAAATAAATAAATAAAAAATAATTCTAGCAAACTTGATTAACAGACATTATTGTGCTATGGCTTTTGAGAAGAAATAGAGATGAATTTAACTAAATAATATGGAGGGCAATCCTAATTAAAAGTCTTTAAGCATGGACATTGGACATGCGGTAGGTTGACACTACTACAACAAATAAATTGGTGAAAGATCACATAGCTACCAGGATTCCACATTTTTGTATACCTCCAGAAATTGAGCTTTAAATGAAAGGAAGAATTTTACAAAGAAGTAGTGGTATGTAAAAAAGCGTAACACTTGGCAGCTATGAGAGTTAGAACTACTTGCAATATTTCAACAATAAATGATGTCAAAACTCGAATAATCTACTACGTCAGAAACGCCAAAAGAAAAATTTTTGTGATGCATACAGCTGTTTCGGTAGCCTTAATTCTGCTAAAATAATTTGCAGACCTAAATCCTTTCATGAACTCGATTTCTTTGAAGCTTTTCATATTTATAAAAATTTCAAAAACCTTGTAAATTGTGATTTCGCTGTTCCCTATTTGTCTGATTGTTGGAAATTTTACATTCAGTCCACATTTTCTTGACTTTTTACTCAGCTAACATTCCTAAATTCCTATTGGCCACACACTCCACCTTTCCCGTAATCCTATTGGTTTAACTAAATTCGGTCCCTCTCCTATATATACGAGCACTTCTCCAGATTCAGAATTGTTTTTGCATTGAAGACGGTACGCTTAAGGCTACCGAAACAGCTGTATGCATCGCAAAAATTTTTCTTTTGGCGTTTCTGACGTAGTAGTTTATTCGAATTTTAATATTCCAACGCCAAGTCTCCTGTTATTATATTATTATTAATAAATGATGTCATTATGACCTAGAAAATTCTCAGAGCGATATATATGTGCAATCCGTGCTTAGATGATTTTTTCTTCTTTTTACCAATGCCTCTAGATACCTTATAACAATTTGAAACTGCTATAAGATGCGATAAATTAATATATAAATTAAATTTCGGAAAATCTATAACTGTAAGTTTATTTTAGGATAGAATACCATTTGATTTTACATAGTATTTAAATCTAAGATAAACTTAGGCTAAGATAAACCTAAGATAAATTTTGACTAAAATAAACCTAAAATAAACTTAATCTAAAATGGGTTCTACATAATATATCAACTCAAAGATAAATCGTCAGGAGTTATGAACTTGAAGTTTGTATGTTTTGAAGGACAGCAAACAAACCAAATATTATGGATGTGGATGGTTGGATTTTACGTCGCACTAGTGCTGCGCAGATGGGCAATTGACAACGGTCTGGGACACACTCCTAGAGGTGGTCCGGAGACATGCCATCACAATTTTGATCCTCCACGGAAGGGATGGCTCTCCTGCTTCGGTGACCCCCAGAGATATAATTTTTGATGGGAACATGGAGGACATTACGGCCATGACAGATTTTACGTGCACCAGCCACCATTAGTGTACACGACGGTCTTTGGCCGACTCGAGTACCGAACCCGCAATCTTCCAATTACGAGGCCGGCGCTCTACCGACTGGGCTACCGCGGCCCCTAAATATTATGAAACATAATGCTAAATAATATTTAAAGTAATGCAAAAAAAGGGCAAAAAATTGGAATTTTGAAAAAATGGCACCATACTTACAATACGATGGTTGTAAATTACGATTTAAATGCCCATATTGACAGACACACAGACACACACATACAGAAACCGACCGTTAGAACAAGATTTTCGGATTCAGGGGACCTCAAACATGCATGTATAATAAAATGTAATTTTGTAAACTTAATCGAAAAACAAAACTTTATGTATCATACACATGGGTTAGAGAAAGCAAAAAATCTCCTTGAAAATTTGATTAATACATATAAAAGTATTCAGAACATATGCAGTATATATAACCTTCCTAAAAATTTTTTTTTTGTAATTGATTTATTTCTGTAGTGTATTTTCCAGCATAAAGAGGCATTACAACTAGTGATAATTTTTTTCTCTCATAAAAGTAAACTTTGGCATTTTTTTTTTTTCATTTTTTTATATTGACTGAAAAGTTGACAATTGCTAGTCTCTAAAAAAAAAATCTGGAGTGACTCTACTCGACTTTCCGAACATTGAATAATTAACACTTTTGTAGATAAAGTAAAGAAAGAGGAGTTGTTAAACAAACAACAAAGATAAAACCATAATAGAGTGTTTGAGTATTTTCCCCCATATATTACACGATGTTTTATTTAACGCTACTGAACTTTGAGCCTGATCATAATGATAAAGAATTTTCGTTGTGTCCCTGTAAAAAACCTATAAATGCTAGATTCACCAAAATGCTTATAGTTAGAGCAACAGTGATTTATAATATTCATATAAATTATCAGCTCAATTGAATAAGGCGTTTAGATGCTATCGCACTTTTAACTAGTATGTTGTGGCCACCACATGACTTTCTTCTATATTTTCCTGTACAAATTCACTCAGTAAAAATAATTTGTTAAAATTATTATTTAAAAAAATTATCTTCCATAATATGCAGATGATTTCCATATTAGAGAAGTAGTATATTACTAAATATCCAAAAGAAGTCAATTTTATTGTCAATATTACATAATATATGTATATATTGGTTAAAAATGAAAAAAAAATCGATAACTTCATTTTAAAATCTAGATATTTAAAATCTAGATATAACATTTAATCAAAAGCAAAATACACACATTATACACTCAGTTTTCAGTTAAATAATATGTTAACTTAATTAGTTAATTAAACGACCTAAAATAACCATTAATTAATCATCGGATTTACTGTTAAAACACGCATTAATTATTTACACTCGAAATCTATAATTAACACATTTTAAGCATAAACTAATCTTTACTTTAGAATGTTTAACACGACTTTGCCTCCAATTACTACCCTGTTAATACCTCCATTTACAAATGTTTATTTTGCATGAAAGATAACACTTTGGCGAAATTATAATCCCTCATTCTTAAATTAAACGGATTACGCGAGGATTTAATAGAATTGTTTTAGCAGATTATTATTTTTTAAAGAGAATATAGCTTTAATGCAAATTATTAGAATATTTTTTTAATAGAAATTCACATTAAATAACGATTTAAATTTAATAAAAGAAAATTATAAGCGTAATTTTGGGGAACATATTTAGTGCTAAAAAAAAAATTCTAAAAGGTACTAGAATTATTTATCGTTTTACTCCAAAATTATTTAATTGCATTCTAATTAAACAGATAAAGTTAAATAATAAAAAAAAAACCTCCCTTTTGTAACAAAAAAAAAGTGTTATTTAAAATTTCCCTGCATTTTAATTAAATTTAGTACCAATTATTATACTTGGTGACATACGAATTTTATTAGCAAGTGGGGTTCAAACGTTTGAACTGTCTTTATGAAGAAAAATACAACTTACACATTTATTATATTACATTTTTTTTTATAAAATATGCAAACAACATAGCTGCCAAGTTTTTTAATTTATTCTGGAATGTTGTTAGCCCCGCCCTTTTTTCACACCGTAATCCTTTTAGAGTAATTTTCTTCATATTTAATCCTCGTTATATATTGAAGAAAACTTTTCTACAAATATTACGGTGTGAAAAAAGGGCGGGGCTAACAACATTCCGGAATAAATTAAAAAACTTGGCAGCTATGGCAAACAAGATCATTTGAAAACACAAGGAAAAGCTGATAATATTTTAAAGATTTTTTTATTACTTATTAAGCGGACAAAATGAAGTTAAATGAAACGGGAAATTTAACAACAAAAGTTTTAACTGAAAAAAAAAAAGCTGCAGTTTTTATTATACATGAAAAATAAAAGTAATCTTCGAAGATCTCTTAGATGATACGTGATTTGTATATGGGAATAAAATGTATCCTTACCAAGACCAGATTTGCATTATAATTTAATTGATTTTACATAGAATGTAAAAAAGAAGTTTTTAAATAAAATTTCAGTTATTTCTTATTAAATAATTAATTGGGAAAAATATTAAAAGTTAAAGAGAAATTTCACTGCTTAGGCATAAACACGAAAAATGTGTCATTATTATTTGTAAGTAATAACTACATTTTGAAATTCTTTATTTACAAAAGTACCGTTTAAACTGTTAAACATAATACCCATGTATAAATTTTGTTAAGCATAATTTGAAACGTTAATTATTATTGAATGGCAAACGCATAAATTTGTATCAGGAAAGCATATACCTTTTCAGATATAGTAGAAAAATTTGTAAAAAATAATAATTAAATATACCAAACTAAAATAGCTATCTCTTTCTCAATTCTGTTTCTCAACATGTTAACATACTATAAATTCCTTTAATAAATCTGTAATAGAAAAAACATTAATTTAATTTACCTAACTAAACAAATATGCTTATTTTCCGGCTACTATTGTTAAGATGTATTATAACTTTAACTTATATACTGCGGTTTGATGTACATTATTCATTAATTATATATTTTTCAGTTTTCGAACAAATACTCTTCCTGCACATTTGTGAGGTTGAGACTACAGAACGTCTCCACAGTTGTTTGAATTAAGCTGGATCCAGCAAAGTAAAAAGTGGGGACGGTTAAAATCGCTTCGTCGCAAGTGACTCGGCGAAAGTTGAGGTCGAGTTAGTTTTGTGTCGGCAGGGTGTTGCAATGAAAGAATTAGATTCTGAGTATTAGATAAATTAGAAGTGATTTTAAAAGGATGGATTGAAATGAAGAGGAAGGAGGGTGTAGGAAGAAGTATAAAATGGAGATGGTTTTAGTAGATAGTGTGGATGTCAGAGCATATTATAGTGTGGATATTGGAGTATTATAGTGAATTGTGGAAAGTCTTATTTTGGCGAGTATTGAGTAGTGGAGATTTAGAGAAGTGAGGAATAAGTCGTGATGAAAGTTAGTGCGAGTAATTGCTAGCGCTCGTGAAAGTGAATTTCGATCTGTAGGGAATCCTCTGATCGAAAGTGAAGTCGCAGCAGTGGAGTTACGACGTTACGAGTGCAACCGTCTCTACACCTTCAATTGTTTGCTGGGGTGAGATATTTAAGATTATCTAATTTAATTGTTGATACATAGATTTTGATTAAGTAATACGCTGACTGAGCTAGTTTGATTGCCAGGCCGCCCTCCCATTAATCTGCTCAAATAAACTATTAGTTATTGTTAATTCAAGTCTTGTGTTCTCTTACTTATCCATTTTGGGATCTAATTAAGTTAAGATGGAGTTTGCATCAACGCAAACTTCACACATTAATGTTAATGTTTTTATAATATCATTTTCTTTTATGGACAGATTCATTCTTAAAAACGAAGTTGTATCCGAATTATGAAATATTTTTTTCGAAATAGAATTTAAAAATTTTAAATTTCAAAAAAAAATTAATCATAGAAAACAGTGATGGTGTAAATTGGTGCAGCTCGGAAAATATGTCTTCATAGAAAACTTGTTTGCATCCTACAGTCGGCAGTAAAATTATTGAAGCGGAAGCAATAATTCCTATTTTAAAAATCTGGTGTGCCACTCACACGACTTTCTCTTACCCTGAAATTTAATACTATAAATACAGGTTGGAGATTAAGAGGTAAGATAACGAGTACTGCTATGTAAACCTCGGTGAAACAATTCAAATTAGGCTTCGGGAGAGTTTGATATGATAATTAGTTCTGTGTGAAGTGGGCTACGGCCCCCCTCAAACCCCCGTTTCATTAATGTACCTACATTTATATAGAATTTAATTCGGTTATTAAAAAATAATTTATTAAAATTATTATTTAAAAAAATTATCTTTTACGATAATACAGACGATTTCCATATTAGAGAAGTAGTATAACACTAAATATATATATAAAAAAAAAAAGGTCCATTTTATTCTCAATATTTAAAAAAAAAAAAAAATCTAAGTTTTTTTTCGTTAAAAAAAAAAAAAAAAAAAAATCGATAACTTTGTTTCAAATTATCGCAGATCGATGGTTTATCCATTCGTTTTAAAGGTATTGGCTAGCTCTTTTGAAAGATACCCATCATGAAAACTTACTCCCCTCGAGGGGGAGGCGAGGCTTTTACATACACAATTTTTTTTCCCTGTTGACTATCTCTATTAGAAAAAATATATTTTCGTTTCATTTGGTTTAGTGCAGTCTGTCGACGTTAAACTCTACTTACATGCAATTTCCCCCAAAGACGTAATGTATTAGAATTCTCTTGATTGTCCGTGTACACGATTCATTTGCTTGATCTTAACTAAAAGCTTACTGTAGCATTCTTATATGATACACATTTCGAATACCAAGTTTGAACTTTCTGCCGTAATTTGTGTTTGAGATATGCTGATACTAGATAGACACACAGACACACGCACAGACACACAGACCATTTGCTAAAAACATGGTTTTCGTATTCGGGGGACCTCAAAACATGTAAATATAACGAAATCTCGCGTTCGAAAATTTGACCCGAAAACAATACTTTCTCTACCTTATGGGTAAGAGAAAGTAAAAATGAGCACCTAATACTGTTTTGTTAAGTAAAAATTTTTGAAATATTTGTACCGTTTTATTTCTGTTAAGTAAATATTAATCTTATGCAGTTTATAGAAAAGTAAGTTGTTGATAAAAATTAGCGATAAAACTGAAAAAAAAAAATATATATGTATGGAAAATGTGGATGTGTGCTTCAATAATTTTGCTTCCGACTGTAAATTAAATATTTCTCAGATGAATACTATTATCAACAAATATGCATAGCATGGTCTATCTGAAGAATACCAATTATGAATTTAAACCCTCATGGATTGACTCATGGATTCTAAATAACTCTGAAAATAATAATGTTTTATTCCTGTCACATTATTATTTAGTATGATATACACTAAGCGACAAAAAAAAAAAAAAAAAAAAAAAAAAAAGCCGCATTTGGATTTTTCCTTTTTCCTTTTTGCAACCTCCAATTTTATCATTTAAAAAGTAAATTTTTGAACAGATTTTATTATGTCACCCTCCACGTACGCTTTAGGATTGAGCCCAGTGTTCAAAATAAAATGCAACTGTCAGGAAAATTAAAATTTTAGAAAGTATTTCAAAAATGGAAAGTATAAGGCATTTAACGATGCCACAAAAAGTATTAATTTTAGAATGAAAGTCAAAAAATATTTAAAAACGTGAGATGGCAAATTAATTAAATGTTAACGAAATATTCCTGAGATAACTTTTAGGAATATATAAAATTTGTTGGTTGTTTAAAAAGAAAATGTGTCTTTAGGCGGCCATGTTGCCCGTCCAAGCGAGATGATGGCAAGTTAAGAAACAAAAGTTTAAAAAAAGTCAATTTGTACATGCTCATAACTTAGAAAAATCTAAAAAAAAATTTATAGCAAAGTAATTTCTTTAAAAACAGTGCGGGGACAATTAAACAAAGTATGTTAAAAACCAGAAGATATGCAAAAAAAAGTCATTACCAAGGAAAAAATTAAAAAAAAAAAAAAAAAAAACAAGACTTCAGTTGACCAAAAATTTGAAAAAAAATTCAGTTATTTATTAGACCTAACTGGTTTTCTCTGATGAGTCAAGTTTATTTTATTTCGGGCTGATAAAAAAAAAAAAAAAAAAAAAAAAAAAATTAAGATGATAAAAATGTGACCGAATTATTGAAAATTGTATTCATAAAACAGTGACACATTCTCCGTACATTATGGTACAGTCGGTAACAAAAATGTCCGAACACTAGCAAAAATTCCTTTGTTAAAAAAGTACACTTCATACGTTTTTGTTGAATAAATCCTTATCGAATCATGTTCTTAGACTGACTAAGAACAGGATTCGACAAGGATTTATTTAACAAAACCGTATGAAGTGTGCTTTTTTTACATAGGAATTTTTGCTAGTGTTCGGACATTTTTGTTACCGACTGTACGGAGGTGCATAAATTTTCAAAGAGTCGGGCAAATTTTTATGCTCAAGGGATCAATTAACTCGAAATAAAATGCGGCCATTATAGAAACGGCGCCTGACCGACTATTTTGAAGGTATCTCAGACTTTCCTGCAAATATAATTTCAAGATGATATTGCACCATATTATGCGCATGCACCATGCATATTGCACCATGGTGCACCATATTGCACCATGTGATGCGTTTATTCGATTCAAATTGTTAAAACTACCTATCCTATCCCATGAGCACCTATAATTTTGTAAGCAATCATATCTTTTTTAACTTTAAGTTAAATTCCACGAAAAATATCGTAGAATTTCTTTTTCATCAGACTTGGAAATAGCCCTAATCTCAATCCACTCGAAAATGTTTAGTCCATAAAAAAGCACGAAAAAGTGCAGAGGATTGCCGCGTACAGCTCTGCAAGGACTAGAAAAAAATATTTATGAGATTTGGCACATAGACTTTTTTGATATTTATATTGAAACACTGCATGGTATGGTACTATGCCATTGCGCATTAAAGCAGTAATTCCGTATAAAGGTGGAATACAATGCAGAATACATAGTTTTATTAAAAATTGCTTAGATCTAACAAACAAATAGTTTTATTTCATGTATTAAAATATAACTTGTTTATGTCATATAATAAACCATAATACTGTACAAAGTATATGTTTATAATATTACATTTAAAAATAATGTTTTATGTAGATTTTTAATAATTACTTCGTAGAGTGTAATAAAGTGAATTATTAAATCAAAAACGTCCATATGTCCACTTTATCTCTTTGATATTATGCAAACATAGTTTTATTTGTTTCAACCATTAGTTTTGAAATTATTACAAATGAAAAAGGTATAAGTCAATTTTTCTGCAGTGCGGCTTTTTTTTTTTTTTTTTTTTTTTTTTTTTTTTGTCGCTTAATTTCTTTTTTTTGTCGCTTAATTTTGTCGCTTAATTTTTGTCGCTTTCTTTGACAAATAGGCTTAATTTCTCATAATCGTACAAAATAATTAACTAACTTATCCTTGCTCTAAATAAACAAAACGTCAGTGTTTTGTGTCCTGAGCTAAAATATATTTTGTTGTTCGTAAAGTATTTAAGTTTTTCTCACTAGAAGACCTAATTGTATTTTTGTCACACCATCTTCACAATAATGCTGCATTACCATTATATATTCTGACAGCTGATATAGCAAGGCTTGCTTGTGAAAAAGTTCGTTTTATTCTGCTCAAGAGGTTTTGCTTGGTGCTCTATCAAAAAAAAAAAAAAAAAAAAAATCGGAAGCGGCATTTTCGGCATATTTTATTTTTGCTATCAAAAAGGCGAAAATACTGTTTAAACAAGGAAAATTAAAGATGTGTATACAGAAAATTTATTTAAAGAACACCAGTGTCAAAACTGGTTTACCAAATTTTGTTCCTTCAATTTAGACGTTCGAGATGCATTATGTTTCAGTGAAGACAAAATAAAGTATTGATTTATGAAAGCTGCCCAATAACAATTCATGGGATCGCTAAGAAAACGATCAAAGTGGAGAATATATAATTCAATAAAATATTTATGCAATATAAGAAAATCGTCTTTCATTTTCAAAAGAAAAAGTGAAATTATTTTTCAAACAACCCAATAGAATTCTCTTACTAAAAATTGTTTTTATGTGAATAAATGTTACATTCCATTTGTTAAAATTGTTAATCACTAATTTACTATGCAGAATGATGTAATATTATATGAATAGGGTTGTGCATCTTTAGTTTTGTGTTATTTATACAATAATCTGTACAAAATACTGGTTTACATTCTGTAAAAAGTACAATTCTAAATAAACTAATGATTAAAATTTCGATGTTTAATAAATTACATTTTTTTTCATTAAAAATATACATAATACAAGCTTATATCCCACAAATTTCATAAATATACAACGTCAAAAACGGCCATATACTAAGCACATTTCTCCGAAAAAAATTAAAAAAACGAAAACATATTAGATTAAAAATGAATAGTAATAGTTTTTAAATCATTTTAAAAATAGATTTGATTGATAAATTTTAAATAACGTTAAAATACATTCAAGTTTTAATTAACAATTGCAAAATATTTTACGAAATAATTTTTAAAAATTTATAATAAATAATTATTTATATATATATATATATATATATACATACTCTGCTTTTTCTAGTTTTCCCTATGGATTCCTTGATGATTTGATTTAATAATTTATTTAATTTCTCATTCAAATTGATTTTTCTGCATTGATCAGAGCTGGAATAATATAAATTGCTATGATTAGCTATATTGATTTACAAAATTGATGCAGCTTTCACAGCTTTATGAAGTACATGCCCCTTGACGAGTTTTTACTTCTAATTTTAAGCCTTTTTATCCAATTATTATTTCTGTGGTCCTTTAGTTATTTTGTCTATCATTAAGTTTAATGGTGCTTTTTTTATTATCATTCGTGTCGGCGTAAGTAATTTAAATTGTTTTTGTCTCTTAATGGTTCTTAATCTGTATCGCAACATTTTTGTGTCTGTCTTACCTATAAGTTAAACTCAGTTATATTCTTGTTGTGTTGGTATTGTTTTGAATCTATTAATTGCCAAATTTTAAGGTTAAATTTTATTACGATATATATATAAATATTTCTTTGAAGTTTTATAAACATTTCCCTTGAAATGATGGAAGTTTTACATATATATTTATTGCATATCATTTTATGAATTATGTAACTGTAGAAATCATATTCGAAATGGACTCCTCCAAAAAATCAATAAAGTGCATTTAGAAAATTGATTCCTTCGGAAAATAAATATAATTCTTATTATTACTAGAATTCAGATTTCCCTGATTCACTTGAATTATCTCATCATATAACATCAAACTGTCATGCATTTGTATCTTCTGAAATAATGTATTGAACTGAAAGTACGACATGTGGATTACATTTTACTTGTTATTCTTGTTTTTGACATTCATTGAAAGATTATTAAATAATAAGAATAAATTTTTGTAGAACAAAATAATAAATAATATGATAATAATTTTTAATGATAAATTATTTTTCAATTCCTACTATTAGTTCACACTCTCCCTATATATATCTTGTACAAATCTTGCAATCGAGTTTTAACTAACTTTCCGACTGACTAGAAATTGGAAACTTTCAGTATTGCTCAGATCACGGTGACAACACAATACTTCGAAGATCGATTTTCGAATTTTTTGATTAGTTTTCTTATAATTAATTAAAATATGATAACAATAAAATCCTAATAGCGTTAAAATAGCCATTAAAATATTAGCTATAATTTAATTGTTGCAAAAAAAAAAAAAAAAAAAAAAAAAACCTTACGAGTTCATTTTCTTTTGACATAAAAATAAATACATTTAATTAAACGTGAAAATTAAAAAATATATAAAAAGTTAAATTATGCATCTAACAAAAATTGACATCATTATCACTTTAAAAGTTTTATGCAAATTGATAAGAGCTCTATGATTCATCGGAAAATTTAAAACATGGTACATAAAAAGTTTTTTTTTTTTTTTCTTTTTTTTTTTTTATCTTATAGTTATTTTTATTTCATTTCGCACGCGCGCTTTTTATTTCCTATTTCAAAATTATTTAAAAAAAACTTTTTCGATAGTGTTTGTAAGTAGGAATTGACTTTAAATATTTTTCTTTTGTATTACTTGTTCTTCCCTATGTCAAATGAATTACATTTATTTTATACATAAATATAAGATCAATATAGCCTATAAATAAATGAAATGTTTTAGAATTTTAAATGCAAGCAAAATTTTGTTTTACTGGAACTAAAATATCCGGCTTATTTTTATGAGGATAGATTGTTGTCTTTCACTTAAAACATATCCTTAAAAGAAAACTAACAATTATTTACATTTTAATGAAGAATAATGTTTTGAAACTAATGATGAACTTAATATTAACTTTTGATGCAAGCTCTTGCTTTTGAGGTGTACGATTATATTGTATTACAACTCAAGTCTAACAATATTTAGTGAAATTAATATATATATATATATATATATATATATATATATATATATATATATATATATATATATATATTATATTTTAAAAGGAATAAGCTATATCATTTTTGGTTTTATTAAATTAGTTTTAACATATTTATTTAAGCAAGAAAGCAAATTTAGTAATATAGAAATTTAAATGAATGCAAAATTTTTGTCTTTTTATATTTTTCTTAACTATAATCTTACACTTTGTTTATTTCAATTCATTATAAGTAAATACGGTGAATGACAGCGATGCTATTAAAAAAGATGTGCAACAATATCAAAAGTTTAATCTATTTTTGGGTTAAACCAATAATTATTAATTCCAATAATAACGTAATGGAAAATAATTACAAGATAAAAAGAACTTTTCATATAACATGTTTTTAAATTTCCTGTTGAATCATATAAACTTGACAATTCTATGTATTAATAAACACTTAAAAATGATTTTTTTTTTTTTTTAATGAATTATCCCATCAACTCGAAAGAAAATGATCAAATGCATAATGAAAAGAACCATTATAAAAAGAATTTCAAACATTTATTAATTGAATAAATGTATAAAACTAATGCATTGTCATCGTGTTTTGAGCTATTCTAAAAGTTCCAAATGTCTAGATAGTCGGGAAAATAGTTAAAAATCGAATGCAAGATTTGTACTAGACAAACAAGGAAGGGAGTTAATAAAAACGTGGTAAAATAGATAGGGTATATGTTTCAAAAAATTATACGAAAATAATCTGCATTTAGGATATTTACAAAAACATTTTTTTAATCGAAAAAATGGAATACAATTATTTATTTTTTTAATTATTATTCAAACATATTGTTAAAACTTGGAAATTCTTTCAACATTTAAAACATTATTTATTTATCTAACATTTACATGAAAAAAAAAAAAAAAAAAAACATTTAAAGGCTCTTTTTTTTTTTTTTTTTTTTTAAGTATATAAATAAGAAAATAAAAAAGAAAATAAAAGTAGCTATAAGAACAGTGTCTTGTAAATAAATGATTAGCTCACTGCGAATTCGATAAAGTAGATATATATATTGAAAAATTTATTATGTTTTTTTTTTTTCTTTTCAGTACGCATGACTATTAGTCTCAATTTACGGATAAAACGTCGTCACCAGTTTTACGATGGTTAAACATTTATCGAAATCGAAAATATAATTGAATAATTTGAAAACGATGTTATAATTTGGAAAAAAAAAACTAATTGTCCTCCATACTAAACTAAATTCTGATTTTGCCAAAATTTCAACAAAATCTTTTTTTTTTTTTTTTTAAGAAAAGAAAATTAATAATAATCAGTATTGAAATGGATAGTATCGAAAAAGTTGAAGAAGCCTTTTTTAAGACAAAAATACATAATTTATTTTAATTTTTAATTGTTGCCGAAAAAGTTTTCGAGTTTGTAATTTTTTTTATATTAAAAAATAATGTAGTGAAAAAAAAAAATCTCACCCCCCCCCTCATTATTGTATTTTCTCTTCTTTCTATCTTTCTTTTCCGTACATCTAATATTGTAGATAAAATTTTCCTTATGATAAAGCAGGAAGGGGAGGGGGGCATTTTTAGAAAATCATTTACATCTGATTAATTATTGAAAAACGCTTTTAGTTTTATGAAATAGCTGATGATTTTGACTCATTTTTGTGCATTCCGTTAAAATTTGAAATTATTATTATTTAACACATGTGTTTCTGTTTAATTAAATTAGCTTTGTTTATTATATGTTTGTTATACTGATTGGTTAATTTAAAGCTTTTATGGGATACTGACGAGCAGCTCTTGGGATGTATAAGAAGTACTAATATATAAGAAAACTTTTTTTTTTTTTTAATGGGCAAAAGAAGTTTTTCCTATAACTAATTTCATCATTATTTTTTTAAAGCAAGAAAATTTTATTTTTAGTAATTTTATTTTTTTTATTTATTTGATTATTGTTTTTTTTTTTTTTTTTTTTTAACTTTATTTATCTATTTATCTATTTATCAATTTATTTAAATAAAAATTCTAAATTGCCGTTATTGAATAAACACTATGTTTTTGTATATATATAAAAAAGATGTCTTAAAATGCTAGATTTATAAACGCTTCTACTATGAATTCTCATAGCTAACATTTTTAAAAATTATTAATATTATTTTATTCTCTAAATCTTTGCGCTATGTCCTTCTCACGGATTACTTTTAGAGAAATTTACTCATTTGCAATGTTTTGGTTTGTGGATCTTTTTTTTAACACACATAAGACATTTTCAACCGCATTTTACTTTTAAAACTATATACTCTAAAAAGACAGTCCTTTTATATCACAGATAATTTCTATCACACATGTTGATAGAAGATATCCATATGCTATGAAAAAATTAAGTTGACTGAAGCTTTTCGTAATAGTACGTAGAAAATAATCGTACAAAACAGTTTTTTTCTAATCGAGTTTGTTTTTTCTGAAAAAAAAAAATCTCATATTAAATAAAATTGTAATAAATAAATAAATATATGTTTTTCGATAGTTTAAGACATAATTTTCAATAAATTTCTTACGCCTAGAAAACTTAAATTTTCTGTAGGAAAAGTATAGAAATTTTCTGTTCGTTAACAAACTTTTTTTTACTGTGTATAATTAGGAAATTACAAATTTAAAAGGACAAATTTATTGTTTTCTGTTATATCATATACATCAAATCGGCATATTAACAAAATTTTTATATATATTTATAGACATTTTTTTTTTTCTTTTTTTTTTTTTTTTTTTTTTCGAAATTCCAGATTATAGTAGGAAATAAAGTTTATACAAGAAGTACTGTTGCCTAATTAAGTTAATTTTTTTATTCAATAATCACCCATAATCTTGAGGAATGATATTTGATATCCATAATATATTTTCGAATTGATTACACAGCCGCTGCGGTTAAAATTTATTGCGGTTAAATGTGGTAGATATTGAATAAAAAGCCCGTAAATTTAACAACACTGGCAAGATATAACTCATTCTTTTAACACATTGAGCGGCACGCAAATTCTTAAAGATATCCGCGTCATGGTCATGCCCACTGCTTAGAAGCGCTTATGTTTACCATGGTTACGGACGGTTATGTTTACCCTGTTTCAATAAAATCCATTAAAATGCCTTAATGATATAATCCTGTAATAAATAAAAAATAAGGGAATTTTAAATACATTTTCAGTAATTACTTAAAACAATGTAATTTTTTTTTTTATAGTTTTATATCATATTTTACATTGATAGCAACTGGTGGTTGACGCTGCCTAAACTGAAAGTTCTGTGTCAGCCACCGATGGCTGACTTGGCACTCAATGTGTTAACGAAATTTTGATCGAAATCAGAGTCAAAAACTTGAATATTAAAATTTAATGAAAATATAAAATTTTTGTTTTTACTACAAAAAATATAATATGAATATAAATAAAAATATATTATTGTTAAACATTTACCAAAAAGTACTAGATTCTGTGTAAATAATTACAAATAATAATAATACTACTAACTTAAAAAATTAATATTTATATACGGACGTAACATATGAAAATTAGTTTCCTAATTCCCTCTCGTGTTATTTTTGGAATGCAAAAAAATCACAAGAAATATATGAAGTGTAAAAATTCTCTTAGTTATTTAATAAATATATCCAAAATTTTAATTTACATAATGTGAAAAGTTATTATTGAAAACAAGCCCATTTAAAATTAACAAAATTACTTAACTAATTTTTGTTTATTTACTATGGTTATGATTGAAAAACTAATCCGTTACTAAGCTTGGTAACCCTTTTAATGTTATTTATTAATCATATATTATTTATCAAAAAAATATAACAAAACAGCAATAGTGTTGACATCATCATTGTTAAGTTACCAGACATTATAACGAGGGGGGGAAAAAAGAATTTTTTATCATTGATTTTTTTTTTCTTTCCGCAGTAGATAACTACATTTTGTTCTCAATAAAATAAATTTGCATTAGATATGAGGTGGGGACTACTTCTGAAACTGAATAACTTAGAGAAAAGAACTCATTCAGTAATACAGTGACAGCTATTACAGGGAATTTTTTCTCCTTTCATAATATTTCATCCAAATTAAATAGCTGTCATTTTCACTAAATAAGATAATAATTTTTTCCCTTTGTTTTTTATTTAGAAAGAAAAACGAACCGATGATTTTAATAGAAAATAAATGAATTTATCTCCTGTTGAATATTTTTTTTCTTTTTGTAAAAAACAAAATACAACTCATTATCTTTCTCTTCGTATATATTTGATTTTTTATTTGATTTTACTTATTATTATTATTATTTTTTTTTTTTATGATTAATAAAATGTTGAAAGTATAAGAAATTTGTTTATTAAATATGCTTTTACTGAAGATGTTGTAGTTCTTTTTTTGAAGTTTATTTTCTTCATGTAAGTATATTTTTTAAGTAAAGCTATTTTAATTAAAAGAACTAAAATAACCATCAATTAAACACTGGGTTTATCGTTAAATCACCTAATGTTATTTAAACAGATATTATAATTTACTTATTTCAAACACAAACTAATCTTTAGCTTTGAATATCTAACGCGACTTTATCTCTAATTGTCACTCTTTAGCACCCTATTTACAAAGGTTTATTTTACAGGAAAACTGACTTATATAATCCAGAAATTATAATCCTTCATTCCTAAAATAAAGAAATTATAGGTAAGAGTTTAATCGAACTGTTTTTCCGGAATAATGTACATTAAAGGTATATATATTTAATACAAATTAATAAATTTGTATTTTAAGATAATTTCACATTAAATAAGAATTTAATATTATTAATAATTTTCGAAACATGTTTCTGGGAACTATATTAAGTGCTTTCGACACATTAACACACTTTCGACATTTCTGTGAAATAATGCTCTAAGCACTCTCAATTATTATTATTATTATTATTATTATTATTATTATTATTTCAATTTTATAAAAGTTTTGTTCTACATTGGTTGCATTCGAAAGTATTTCCCGGTCACTTCCCGAGTTGGGAAATGACGTCACGCGGGAAGTTCGGGAAATTAGAACTACTATATAGGAGCCTTACGAAAAATGACCGAGATAGAACTACTTCCGTACACATCTCATCTTCCCGGGAAACAAATATATAAACAAACCTGGCTCCTATATGGTAGTTCTAATTTCCTGAACGTCCCGCGTGACGTCATTTCCCAACTCGGGAAGTGACCGGGAAATACTTTCGAATGCGCCCATTATTCTCAGGATATATCTATATTTTCCAACTTATCCTCTTCTGACTAACAGAAAATTTTAATAATTTTAAGACGCTTTTATTAGCTTCACCTGTACGTATGTTTGTATGTATAATGTATGTTTGTAACCGCTCTGGGAGCAAACAAAAAATCTATATTGTAAAAAAAGACTTTCCCTACGTGAACGCTGTGGCTGTGAGGTAAAGATCTACGCTACGAACCTAAAGGTCTAGCGAGTTTTTTTTTTTTTTTTTTTTTTTTTTTTTTTTTTTTTTTATGGTTTTTGTTTAATTCTAAGTTATTTTAATTAACCCTTTCGCTACCAGCGTCGCATATATGTGACGATCCGATTTTCTTACCTGAGCCCGGCGTCACAAATATGTGACGGGTGTTCATTATCAGTTTGTGATAATGTATCACATATAAGTGACAACGGGGCTACAAAAAAAATTATCTATCTATAGCCCAGTGTCACTTATGTGTGTCAAAATTGCTAATTTCACTTAGAACGTTATAGATACATCTCACAAAAATAAATGACAATTGGTATCACACTTAAATAATAATACGTCTGGGCTGTGGTGGCAGTTTTTCTCCTGAGACTCTGGTAGTGAAAGGGTTAAAGATTTAAATGTATATAAATGTTATGGTGTGTCACTCACACGATTTTCTCTTACCCTGCATTTTAATACTAAGATAGATATTTTGTGTTTTTTAGTTCACATTTCTATAAAAGCGTGTTCTTTAATTTTTTAAAACTATAATATTATTTGTATTTTACTTAATAAATGAAAACTGTTGCAGTCCACTGATTGAATAAAATAAAGATTTCTATTAAATTTCTTCGATAGACAAAAGGGGCTAAATTGGCAACTAATGGTATATCTTCTTACAACATCTCTCATAAGATAGCATCTTGTGTGTTAATTTTTCATGTCACACATAAGATTTTTTGAAGTGCTTCCATTTATTATTGGCATATCATAATAATATTATTAATAAAAACAAATTGAAAAACGCAAATAAATTTCTTCCAATTGTCTCAATCCTCTAATACAAATAAGAGCTTCTTTAAAATTCTTTAAAATCTATTCTAAATATTTAAACATAGTTAGCAAGTGTTCCGATTTTTAGATGCCGATATTATATATATATATATATATATATAATTTTTACAAGCTTTTTGCAGATTTTGTGATTAATTAGAAGTGAAAAATTCTATTAAAAATATACTATAATTGAAAAATCTGAACAATTGGTAGCTACGCTTAAATATCAAAATAAAAAAAAACGTAGATTTTGAATTTCGCATTTCCTATTTAAACAAATTTAAAATATTGAATGTTCAGATTAAGTAAATTTTTAAAATTTTTGATTTGATGACAAATAATGTTATCAGTATGTTTAAAAAAAATTTAAATTAAAAGAAAAAAGCTATACAAATTTGTTTTTAAAAATCACTCTCTAGCATTTAATTTAGGAATTACAGATAAAAATTCTGAAATCTTTATTTATTTATTTATTTTTTTTTTTTTGGCTGCATTTGGTATAAAATATGTTCACCATCTTTAAATCAATAATATATTTAGTCCACGCAAAAACGATATAAGTATAGTTTTAACTATTTTTAACTATATTTACCTTAAAAGACATAACGCAAAAATGTTAAAAATTAATCAAGAATTTAAAAAAAAAAAAAAAAAAATTACATTTATTTTCTTATGATTTATTAAATTATTGTTATACTTGAAAAATAAGATATTCAAGTAATTAAATATTTAGCTAGGTAAAAATTCAATTTTAAGTTTTTTTTTTTTTTTTTTTTTTTTTAAATATCTATTACTTGTTTATTAAAGAATATAACAAAACCTTAATAATGATGACATGAATATGATTAAGAGATGACATGTTTATAACAAGGGTAAAAAACTTTCATTTTTTTTTTCTTTCGATAATTAAATTATGTTCTCAATAAAATAAATTTGCATTGGATATGAGTTGGGGGCTACTTTTGAAAGTAAAAAATATACATGGAAAATCATTCATACGTTAATTGACTGAATGTCATTATAGGGAGTTTTTTATCAGTTGTACAGTTTTTTCCTAATTAAATAGCTGTCATTTTCCCTAAACAAAAAGATAATAAACTCTTTCTCTCTTTTGCGCTCTTTTTTTTTTTCAAGAAAGAAGTAAGTCGATGATTTCAATACAAAATAAATGATTTTTACCCTATTTAACATATATTTGTAAGATGTTAAAACCTAATATGCATTGTAAATCCTTAGTTTTTCTAATATACATATTACATTTTGTAGGAACATAACATTTAAAATGTACAAGAAAATTTTACATCAAATAACACATCATTTTTTTACATCAAATAATTTTACTGCACATATTCTAACTCTTCTTTGAAATATATATGATGCATGTCAAATGAAGCTATTTTTGCATTACAAATATTTACATTATAGATAGAAAAATTTCAGTTATCATAAAGTATCTGATTATAACTGTAAAAAGTACAAAACTTTGAAACTACACCATGAAATGAAAGAACTAGCAACAATTGTTTCAGATCGAAAGAAGACACGACTCTTCGTCAGACGTACAATGTAGGTACGAGGACTGGAAACAAAGCCGCAACGCATATAACGCAATGCAACGCATGCGTGCAGCGGCAAACGCATATAACTGTATTTATAATTCACACGTATTATGAAATATGATTTCGTGTATTAGAAACAAAATTATTTCTAAGCATGATTCACATTTTTTTAAAATTATATATATATATATATATTATGGGCAGGAGATCAAACCTTTACTAAAAGCTTAGAAACACTACTAAAAGAAGTATCATGAAGTATCATGAATTGAAAGTTATAGCATGATACTGATAAGCAATAATATCTAATAAAACTCCCCAGTATGTAAAATATCGATCATAAAACACTAAAAGAAAATATTAAATATAAACAAATAAAACCACAAATGTTAATTCATTGAGATAAGCTTCTTCGACATAATAAATCAATTTGTCCAAAAAAGAGAAAACAATGCTTGTATTTCTGATTGACTAAAATAGGTCAACAGAATATACTATGTGATAAATGAAATTTTTCATGAATTTTAATCATTTTTACAGACAGAAAAATCATCTGAAAAACAAAATTCCATCTAATATATATAAATCAGAAAAGTGTAATTAAAGATATTAGTTTTCTAAAAAGTATTATTTTTTCTTCTTTAAACTATTAAAACAATATCAATTAACAGTTCATGAAAACGTTTTACATTAATTAAAATCTTTAAGTATGACATTATTTAAAAGCAATAGCTTTTTTAATTTGGTTAACTACAAGTTAGAATAATATTAAGTTTTCTATATTTCCTGTTACAATTTATTTGAATTTCTATTTTTGTTTGTTTGAAATGTGTTTTTAAGAAACCCTGTAAAATTTAACCTAAATTATAGAATTAGAAAATGACATAAAATGATATTTAAAAGCATTTTAGGTGTCAATCGAAATATTTACATACCACTAGTTTAAAATTCTTTTTATTGACTTTCAGAGCCAAACAGTTGGATAGAAGCATTAAATAAACTGATTCGTTCATTTTTTTTTCTTTTGTTGTTGTTGTTTTGCTGTGATTCTTACGTCACAAACCTGAATTGCACTTTCTCGATCATTTTCAAAGAAATAATTAATTCCTGCAAATAGTGGATAGGCACAAATTTCAGGGAAGCGACAACGTTGACATGTCTGAAAAGAAGGTGAAATAAGAGCGCATATTTGTTATCTTTCAATTTTTATTCCTTCGGTTTTCTAAATAATTAAAAGTCTAAAGTTTTAGTACAATTAATAAGCAAAACTATTTAATAAATATACAGGGTGATTATAATTAAAGTTACGATTTCAAAACGCTATAATTTTAAAACTACCCTTCAGAGCAATTTGATATTTTACCAGAGCAATCGTGAGGCAATGAAATTTTGTTTGACAAAAGAAAAGAAAATAGGTCCGACATGTTCCTATAGATGGCAGTGTCAGGGTACTGTCAGGAGGAAACGCCTAAATGGACTTATTAAACACAGGACTGTAGTTAGCAACACAATGGAATAGCAGGAAACAATAGACTTCAAGAGTTTACTACAAATTTTTAGCAAAAAGCGAAGAATACGAGTTTACAGTGGAAACAGTAATCGTGAAAAGGGAAAAAAGAGAAGCTTCATGAAACAAATACTTTACGGATAATTAACGGCACATTTTGGAATTTTTTTTTCTTTTGCCAAACAAAATTTCATTACCTCAAGATTGCTCTGGTAAAATATCAAATCGCTCTTATGGGTAGTTTTAAAATTATAGCATTTTGAAATCGTAACTTTAATTATTATCACCCTGTAGTTATTATGTGATAAATTTAAAATAAGGGAAATATTTTTCGAAATCGGATTAATTGTACTTTTTAATTTCTAGAAAATATGCTGATTCCCATTACAACACTGTTAAATAACTGTTAAAACTACTGTTATACAACTGTTAACAAAACAACTTTAAAAAAAAATCTGGATGACATATTTGCTGTCAAGTCAATATTTTCAGTATATTTTCAGTTTTGATATTTCAAGTCAAAATCTATACCAATGAAATAATAAATTGGAAAGCATCTTAAAAAATTATGGTATTGATACTAATAAATGAAAAAAAGAAAAAAAAAAAGAAATACTGTAAATGAAAAAAAAAAAAATAATAATAATAATTGTTTAACAATAAAATGAAAAACATACTCAAATTATAGTATTGATACTAATAAATGAAAAAAAAAATTACTGTAAATGAAAAAAAAAAAATAATAATAATAATAATTGTTTAACAATAAAATTAAAAATACACTCAAATATGTTTTAGATCGTAAAAAGGCACCACAGAGCTTATGTTTATAAATTATAAGCAGGGACAGGACATTAGCGCAGGACCCTTACCACTATTCACGAAACAAAATTTCCTTCCTCTTAAGACAACGATTTTATAGGTAGAGAAATTTATTAAACGAATACTGATATGGGTTCTACGCCATTGTTCCCTACTTGAATAGCTAAAAATCTTTGGGTAAAATACGAAAACTCAAAATTATTGTTTCGGGTAGAAAGACTAAATATATAATATCATAACTTAAAATTTCAATTTGGCTTTTTATTATGCGTAAATTTTTAAAAATAGTTATAAAATATATATATTTCATTTCTAATACCTTATATAATCATATATATTTGTATAAATTATTACCTCAAACAATTCGAAGAAACCTGAAAACAGATCATAATAAAAATCATTAAAGTATAGCCATAAAAACCGAAGAAAATATATTGAAAAACGCATAATTTAAAATTAAAATAGTAAAAAACTAAAAGTTCATGAAATAACTATTAAAAAAATTTACAACATTTAAATCTTTTATAAATTTTAAAACTATAATTTTACCAGTGGTTGGATTGAATAAAAAAAAGCGTAATGGTGAAGGCTTTTACCAAATATTCATCATCAGTACCCTATATTGATATCAAATATAAAAGAAAAAGTATGTACTTCGCAATAAAAAATGAATTATTAAGAATAAAATTTGCATTAATGGAAATATTATATATGTCTTTCGACAGAAAGGATAAATAAACAATAAAAATGCATATAAAAAATAATCCTTATAAGATTATTTCATATATATCCTGAAAAAAAAAAAAAAAAAAAAAAATCAGATTTTATTAATGTTAAAGTTTTAAAATAAAAATGAAACATTAAATTTAACCATCTCAATAGTTGTTAAAATTAAAGGGACAGCGGATATTATATATAAGTAAATATTTAATAGAGTTAGAGAATTTTAATACATATGTTTTAAATATAACACTATTATTAATATTAATTTTTTTAAAACTATTTAAATAAAAAAAATAAAATTCATATTTATGAAAATTTAAATTTTCCAGTCTCGCCAAATTTTCTCATTTTCTTCTCAGTTCCCCATTACTATTATATCAATATTATTCACATAAAAAATTATGTATTATTTTGGAGATCGACTGACAAGTGATAAATATATTTTTGTTAAGATATTTAGATTTCATGTATTTTTGTTAAAATTAGATGAGATTTTCATGTTTATCGAAACTTAAAATTATGTAGGAAATTAAAATACACAGATATATCTGAATATAAGATGTCTTCATTATATTTTTTTCTACATTTTTACTATTTTATAACTTTCAAAGAAATCATTATTATCATTATTATTATTTTATTCAAGTAATGTTTAAGAAAGTTCAATGTACTCGTACATAAAACTGTTACATGTATTGCACATGTATACAAAATTTCCTAATCTTAAGGTTCAATTTCACAAAAAATCTTTATAATGTCCTGCACGTCTTTAACATAAAAAACTACACACAGATATATGTATATATATATATGTATATATGTATGTATGTATGTATGTATGTATGTATATAAGATAAATCTTAAAAATTAGAAGAAGAAATAAAACGAATTTTTTATAAAAAACTTGAAATAGAGTATTTATAAACCCATGCCCAAATGCAGCAAAAGGAAATATAAAACCAAAATAAATAACTTATTTGATGATAAATGAAAATTAATGCAAAAACGCATAAGGGCCTTCTTCAGGGGAGCTCCCTCCCCCCCCCCTCCCCCCCTCCCCCCACCCTCACGTAGGGAATGGAATACGAGGTTTCTGAAGAAACGTGGGGTTTTTTGCTAAAATATATGTTTCTAGCCCCCGACTTCTCATAGATGAAAGCAAGACCATATAATAAACTAATTGACATTATATGAAGCATTAAAAAGCAATTAAATTCAGCGGAAATTTAGTTTAATACTTATATCTGACATGAGACGGAAAGTAGACTAGAAATATTAAATAAAGGTACTAAAATACCAGAGGAAAGCATAAATTTTCTATGTTTTCATATTCTAATTTGTAACACACTTCAAAATAAGCAAGCATTTCCAAAAATTGATAGTACATTATGGGTTTATATGAATGGTTACCTGTAATTTGAGTCAATATATATATATATATATATTATGTTTTTTTTTTTTATATATATATATATATATATATATTTTTTTTTTTTTTTTTCTTTTTAAAAAAAATCACACCTATAACTAAAAAAACTGTACTATATACATTATATTTAACAGAAGAAAGTTTTTATTCAATATAACTGTCAAAAGTAAAAGGAATAAAAAAAGCAGGCAACGTTTTAAGCCATAAAAGTATAAAACTTTATAATATTTTTCAATCAAAAGATTTCATTGAAAGTTTTAAAATACTCTTTCTACAGTTTATTAAAAATATTTTTTGCATGTCTCGAACCAACCTTAGCTAAATTTTAAAACTTTCCTTGCGTAAAACACACCTGCCTAAAAGAACCATAAAACTTTTATTCTTAATATTTTCTTTTTTTTTTTTTAATTTTACCATGAAGTTTTTCATTATTATTAAGATGAACAATTTTCCAGATTAATGAGTTCTGAAAATTTTACTGAAGCAAACGAACGGAAAGGTTTCTACTTGAAAGGTTCAATGAAGTTAATATGACTTTTTTTTAGAAACCTTTAGTTCATCAATTTTTCCATGCTGAAAAATTAGACTCAATTCTTATGAATTTCATAACTTCATAGAAGTATATATTTAAAGAATAAAAATCTTAAATTTTTCTTTCATACATTAGGAAAATCCACTGCACCTGTTTACGACATGGTATCAGTCACTATATGAGTTTATATACATTTAGAAAGGTTAAATTGCATCTGATTTTATAAGTATAAACTTTACTGGAATTAACAATATTTTAGACATAATCAATAGTGCGTTACTAAAATTTATTAAGATAATTTCATTATTAAATTAATACTGCCTCTGCTATGAAAATGAGATTAAATACTTAAACAATATCTTAAAAAAAAAAAAAAAATCTTTTTTCAATATAGTTTGATAAGTTTTATTTTTATTTTATTATTAAGAAAACATGGTTGAAAAGTAGTGTGCTGCTCTCAAAGTTGGCAGACAGGAGGTGCCGGGTTCGAACAAACTATAAAAAGATGCACTCCTCAGCCTAGTAATTTTGGTGTTTCTCTTTATTTATTTATTTATTTTTTTCCGAAACTCATGTAAATGCGGAATAGCCTCTTAAGATTGACCCATCACGGGAAGCACTCTACACAGACCTGTCAAAGATAATTGGCTTCAATCCATACATAATCACGCTACGTAATTGAAAATAAACTCTTACTTACAGCTTATAATTTTAATATTCAGTTTCACAATTTATTTTCTGTTAAACCTGAAATTATCATTGATGTTGTACTAAGAAATATTTTTTCTATACTACATTTTCCATTATATTGCTTAGAATTAAAATGATGTATTCAATTAATGTATTGCTTTTGTGAGTGATATTTGCTTATACATATGATTTCATAATGATATTTATTCCGTGTAATATCATTTACAATCTCCATAATTCAGCTCATATTTCAAAGAATTTCAAATGAATTTCTAACAAAAATTCAATAATTTTGTTTATGAAATCAATATCTATATACATTTTCTTAGAAAGTAGCTTTACTATAAAAATAAATTCATTTCTGATGAAATTTCAATATTTTTTTTCAGATTAAGACTTCAAAACTTTTCATTTTAAAATGATTTACTTATCCCATTTTTTTTTAATCATGTAAAACATTGTCATTTATATATTATTGTGCAGTACATCTGGCTCCTTGAGATGATGTAGGAACAATGGGTATATGTTTATAATAATAATAATTGACATAATTCGAAATTCCTAAATTAATAAAAGCATTATTGACCTGAAAAATGTTGTATTTATTCATTCACAATCTCAGAAAAATGTAAAATTTAAAAATAAATATTTAATTTATCATTTAAAACTCTCATTTTAAGCCCTCCTTACGAGTAACTTCCTACTATGGTGATTCCTACGTGATTCCTACTATGGAATATATGTGGAACATATATACATCCTACTATGGAACATAATATTTTAAAATATAATTACCTGTAAGATTCATTTTTAAAAATAATAGAGTCTTAAAAAGTAGTTTGAATTTATCCCATAATGGTATAAAAAAAACGAAATAATAAAGATTGGAACAACTGGAAACCAAAACCGAAACCTGTCTCTTTCTATTTTGAGTACTCTCCTACACATTGACTGTTTCTTCCCTCATAAAACCGGAAAAGTGTTCCATAAATTAAGCAATGATGAATCATTTTACTTTCTTGTTTCCTTCAGCAATATTTATTTGTCTCCCTTTAGAGTAAGCATAAAAAATTATTATTATTATTTTTTTTTTTTTTTTTTTTTCACGTTCTACGAGTTCCAATCCTAATGCGAAAGGAGTTCATCTTCTACCACGAGGACCACTGAAAAAAGAACAACGCTTTTATCGCTGATTGAAAAAAAAATAAGAAACTTTGTCTTCTAAAATATATAATAAAAAAAATTACTAAATAAAACATTTTTTTTCCAGTTCTTAACGCAAATGTAATAAAAAAAAAAAGAAAGAAAGACATTTCATAAGAATTTTGTTTATATATATATATATATATATATAAATATTGTAAAAAAAATAAATATAATAAAGACAAACATTCTGTAATTATTCTACATCTGAAAGCTATTCTCATAGATCAAAGTTTGTTTTAGTGCCATCTTATGGTAGATTTTCGAAAGAAATTATAGAAATATTCCTGAGGTATAAACAAAACTTATAACAAAAAGCAACCAAAGGAAAAGAAAAATAAGTGTTTGTGAGAATAAATAGTTCTATCGATGGATAATGCCTGGAGTTCTTTCATGTAAATAAGTACTACTTTTCATTTTCTGTAAATCGCACATACAGTACCCCTCTCCCTTGTATAACCTCTTCACTCCAGAGGTCCACATTATGTGGACCTCTGTTCCTTGCTTTATAAAATCTAAACTATTTAATATTTTTGCATTTCGATTAGACTAATAAAAAGCTAAATAAATTTGTTTTAAAATGATATCACTATATAGCAGCATACACCAAGTTAATTTCTCGAAATATAACGTTATTTTGTCTAGTTTTGTAAAATGGCTTCAATAGAGCGTGGTCGAAAAAAGTATGTAGTTTTCAAAATTATTTATTAAGTACTTAGACACTTGCCAGAATAAAAAGAAAACTAATATTGATTTATTTATTTACGGGCATCAAATTTTAAATTGTGTTACAGTTAGGAAGATTTATGTAACTTAATAATTTAGAGTTTAGTTGTTTAAAGCCATTCATTTGTATCGTAAATTACTAACCCCCTAAATTATAAATGTCAGAAAATTATATTTTTTTGTAATGCACAATGGGTATGCACAACGTATATGTCTAAAAGCCTTCAAGTGTAACTTATATTGTTAATATAGCTTCAGGTCCGAAGAGGTTAAATAAAAAATTGATATAGTTGTACAAATATATATACTATATATATATAATCTATTGCAAAATTGTGTAACAAAAAGTCCTGAAACACATGCAAAGTTCATGACGTGCTTATTTAAACATTGCGAAAAAGGGTAAAGTTTTTACATGTAATTCACATTTTATGAAGTTTGTCATGTATTTTAGTTGGAAAGTTTTTTTTTTTTTTTTTTTTTTTTTTTTTTTTTTGCTTAATATTATGATAAACAATTACCAAATTCAACGTAAAGTTTTTAATTCTAAATTTCTTTGACAGAATAAAGTAAAATAACGATTATGAACGAAAAGAAATTTCTCAGTTGTAAATCATATTTATAATTATCTTATATTTTATTTATAATTAATCACATTTTTAAGAGTAATATGTTATAATTATCTGAAATTACTTTGACATACTAAGTACTCTTTGCTATCATCGTTAATTGTAAATTTAAAATTGTCACCCTATTTTAACAGTTCACGCGTTACAATGCGAAGAGTAAATTATTATTATTATTATTATTATTATTAATTTAATGATACTGAAGTTTTCTTTATTTTACTCCAATTGTTTGGAAGATTTTATTTACATGTACCTGACCCGTCACAGTTAATCACTTTCGGCTAACTCATTTCTTAAGAAAGAATAAATTTAAGGATTCAAATATGAATAAAAGATTAATTATATAATATCAAAAGTAACTTTTTAAATTTATCTTATTATTATACGTAGATTGTTAAAAGCAGTTACAAAAATGTGTATTCCAGTTAGAATATCTTTTATAATCATATAGATTCATTAGAAACTAGGAAGCAGTTTATAATAAAAATTATAAAAAAAATTGTAACAATTCCGAAAAAGAACTTCTCATTTTGAAGATTTTTTTTTTTTCTCATTTAACTATTCATTTCGTATTCGCTTTTGTAATATTGTAACGTAGGTTGTTTCGCTTATGAACGCCGTGGCTCCAAGATACGAAACATACAAAATAACAACTCGACATCGATAAACAACATCGGGATTCAAATCCAGAGATTGTAGGTTCGATCCCTGTGGAGGGAAATGGTTCAAATCTAAATTTTTTATTTTTCATTTATTCATTATGTTACTTATGGTTACGTTAATTATTCAGTTGATCTTATGAAATTTTTATACTTTTCAAATTCTAGAATATTCAACAATTTTATATGAAGTGATGTAAAAGTTGAAATGAATATAGTTACTTGAGAAAATAAAAATAAAAATGAGAAGTTATTCCTTGGAGCTATTATAAGAAATGAAACATCTTAAAAATGAGAAAATTCTGCTTATTTTTGAAGAGTGTGTTTTATCAGTGCAATTTACAAAAGTTTCAAATCCTCTGAACCAATAATTGTATGTTACATTCAACATTATCAATTGTTTTATGTTAGATTATAATTAAATGATAAATAGATTAAATAATTCGTATTTTTATTTCGGTTTTATATTTCCTTTTGCTGCATTTGCGCATTGGTTTATAAATACTCTGTTTAAAGTTTTTTTTTTTTTTTTTCTTTTTTTTTTTTTTTTTTTTAATCAAGTTTTATTTCTACCTATTTTCAAGATTTATTATATATATATAGAGAGAGAGATAGAGAGAGAAAACCTTTTCATACATTGAATAGATGAACACAAGAAACATTGCATAAGATGAAACAGAAAAAATACAAAAAAGATTACGAATATCAAGCAACCTTAAATTGAAACATGCAAATCCATTACGTTTTCAAGGGTATAGAATGAATATTGCATGTAAAATAGGTGATATTTATGTCTTGTTGTATGCAAATTGCTGAACATTTACAACAAGCTATACCCAATAACCCCCTCCCCAAAAAAAAAAAAAAAAAAAAAAAGTTTAAACAGAAAGAATAATATGTGAAAAACCAAATGAGAATCAAATTTATTTAAATTCAAGCAGCAATTTCAAAATTATTAATTGAAATACTAACAATAATAGTTAAATGAAATAATAGTAATAATTAATAAAACTAAAGTGTAACATACATTACACATGAAATACTGGTATAAGTAGCTTGATCTCTAAACAAACATTATATATAATGTATATGTGTTAAAATGATTTTCCCAGGGACAAATTTTTGTGCATAATATCTTTATATTTACGAGATTAAAAGCTTATATAGAAAGAAATGACTGTAATCCCCATTAGAAATGGAATATTTCACATGCTTTCAGTGTAATTAGAATAATTATAAAAGTTTAAAAGAATTAAAGAAACATACGTTTAAGAACCGTCAATGTAATGAACAATTCTGTATCATTGTTGTGTATGCAATGCTCGGATGTCTTATCAGACGTATCATTCAAATGAGTTATAAAATCCTTTCCACTGCAGAAAACAAATGTAAATTCCGAATTTAATGAGTAAAATAAAAGTATTGTATGCAATTTTAGAGATACGCATGCCACTAAGAAATGTTATGTTTCACATAACTATCATTATAAAATATATTTCAATATGAAATCTATAAATTATTTCTTGCAAAATTTATTTTTAAGTTTAATCTTCTTAGAACATTTAAGAGCCCGATTAAATAAATGTTTGTTAATGTCGAATTGACTTATTAGGAATATACAATGTTCAGAGATAAAAAAAATATTTAAAATTGGTCGATATGTGTAGTAACCATATTATAAAACGTATTTCACGTTTTTTTTTTTTTTTTTTTTTTTTTTTTACCTTGACTTTGATTGGATGGTTGCCAAAAATCTCTCATTTCAGCATTTATGTCTTGCAGTAACATTGGCTTTTCTTTAGATGAATAATGAACAAGATGGAGCCTAAGCGTTTTATTTTCGGTTTAAACTAGTTGGCATAGGTGGACTCTGCTCAGTTCCCCATCATATTTATGTTCTCATAAATTTCTAGTGCGAGACATATTATAATGATGTTAAAAGAAATGAATTTGACCAAAGCTTGATACAGTGACAGAATGAAATCTCCGCCTAATAGTCTATCCACAGTTCACTTCGATATATTTATCTTATTCTAACCTATTAATTTATTTTATCAGGGTCAATTCCGTTGTTTAGTTTTCATGCTACTATTTCCAAGGCAATAATCCTCAAAAATCATATTTATATGAAAAATTTACAATTTCGCTATGATGGTAAAATCGTAAATTACGAATAATTTACGAAATTTCCCTATTAGAATATTTGTATTCAAACATGTTCAAAGAAATATCATAAATGTAATTTTGAAGTTGTCTAACGTATTTATGACTCTCAAAATGGAAGTTTATGCTCAATTTTGCCTTATTCTGACATGTTAAGTAAATCGTAAATTCCAAATAACTTACGATTGTTTTTAAATTGGAAAAACCATAGTCTATGATATTCATGCCACTATCCTAAATAATATTTCGAAAGTGGTTTGACATCTTTACGATGAAAATATCCCTCAAGATTGACGTTTATGTGAAATTTTGCTCTATTCTGCCATGTTAAAAAATTCGTAAATTTCCAATAACTTACGAAATTTTTATATTGGAAAATTCATAGTCATTAATATTCATGCCAGTGTCCTAAATAATATTTCAAAAGTAGTCTGACATCTTTACGATAAAAATATCTCTCAAAATTGACGTTTATGTGAAATTTTGCCCTATACTGCCATGTTAAGAAATTTGTAAATTTCCAATAACTTGTTAAATTTTCAAAGTAGCATATTTATAGTTACTGATGTTCATTCCGGCATCAAAACGGATATTTAAAACTGGTATTAAATTTTTACAGTAAAAAGTTTCCATTTAATGCACGTTTAAGTGAAATTTTGTCCTATTCTCCCATGTTAAGAAAATCGTAAATTTCTAATAACTTACGAAGTTTTTAAATTCGAATGTTGCAAATAAATAGGGTTCTTGCTAGTGTCGAAAGTAATATTTTAAAACTGATCTGACCTCTCTGCGACAATTTGTTCTTGAGATATCGTGTACACAGACTAACAAACTAACGGACTAACGGACTAACACACTGACAGAAACCTTTCAGACAGACACCATACAAATTTTATCATTTTCGGATTCCTCAGACCTGAAAACGTGTAGAAAAGTAAAAAACCCGAGGTCGAAAATTTTAACGATTACCTAAGTTCCCCATACCTACAGTATGATGGGGAACTAAAAATCAAGGAATGTTGGGTATGTGGTTATAGTAATGCTGCAATGGGATTGGTTAGCGATATCTTGGCAACATTTTTGAATCGTCTCCGTCTCTCGTTGCCGTCGTCTGGAGATAATTATAATTTGATTTGGGGCGCAGTGACATTTCTTTAATCGCGTTACTGCCTGAGGATTTGCATAGATTAATTATACATTTATTTATTGTGACCCCGTTCTGAGAAAATTTTAATAAAATTAATAAATAAAATAAAACGCATTGTATAAAGGAAAAAAAGAAAAGCCAAACAGCGATAAATGCGCTAAGGTTGGATACCCTATTTCAAGGAACTTGAAAGCATAGTAAAAAGCGCTGGCAATGAGGAATTTGCTCACATGGGGGATTTGAACAAAATTTTATTTTTCTGATAGTTTTAGGCCCACAATTTTCAAAAAGTTTATTAAAAATGCAAAAAAAGTTTTCATTAATTTAAAAAATAACTTTAAAATTAACCAAAAATCACGTGTCTTAAAAACGATGCCTGACGTCACACTTTATGATGGTTCAATGTTTACATTTTGTTAACCCGGTTAGTAAGCAGCAATTCGTTGTAACTTTCGTAATTTTCAATTGTTTATGTGATTTCTGAGCATTTCTTTTTCATCTTATAATCATTTAATATCATTATAATCATTTTCCATTATCATTATTTTCAATTGTTTTCTTTTCATAGCGGGTTGTCCAATGTTTTCGTTTAATAGGATCCTGTCTAAAGAATAAATTTTGAGAAGCATTAGCGATTGTATTAGTGCAAAATGGTACAATACAATATTTATACTATGATTTTTTAATATCCGTCATTATTATAACATACAAAACCTATTTCACTGAATCAAGAAGCAAAACAAAGCACGAAATCGAATGTAAACAACGATTACTTCCGTTTGTTGTCATAAAGAGTGACGTCACGATATATTATACTGCGTTTTCTCGATGGAGTAAATAGTGCGATGTTATAATTGTTATAAATTAGTCATCAGATATCAAATAAAAAAAATGTATGTATTTATTTTCTTACCTTTTCATTTTCCACTATATAAGAATAAAATCAGAAAAAGTGCAAATTGTCTATTCGCTAGACGGAGATTTTAAGCATTTGAGTATTGAGATCCCCCCCCCCCCCATCTTGTTCATTATTCATCTAAGGGCTTTTCTCGTTAATAGTAGATGCTGATTATAAGCTTTTACGGTAGCACCTGTCTAATCTTACCTCGATCGACCTCTAATAGTCTCTATTCTTTAAAATAAATTTCACAGATTTACAATGGTGCTTTCTTCTTTTCCGACAGAGTATGTTACGTCAAACTGTAAAGAGGCACAAACTTACCAAAATAATTTTTTTTAATTGTTATTACTTAACTATGGCGCCCTCCAAGAGTGCTCTGGGTATGTTTATTAGCCATAATGTATTTTCGTATAACTGTGCTCGAGTGAATTTTTTTATACCAATCTTACAACATGTAAAAGAGATGTGATATACGCATACAAATTATAAGATTCTAACCTACAAAGAATTTGATTTATATAAATATCATTCATTTATTTTTAATAATATAAAAATATTTTTTTCTACTTGCAATTAAATGAGACTCAAATTTTCATGCAGATATTTACAAGGCAAAAATTACTCACAACCTATTACCGAATAGATATTAATGGCTGAATAACCAAGAGATTCATAATCAAAATTACAACTCTTGGCAAATCGCTTTCATTTATTTTCTTAATTTCTTCAAGCTTTCTTAATTTCACCTATAAATATGAAGCACAATCGACTGTGAAATGAAACCCATTCGTATGAATGAAATGTACATGAAATCAATTAATTTACGAACAGCAGTGATCATTTATTGCATTGGGTTCTTTTATCGATTGTTGCTTTAAGATGAGTGGAAATTCTCAGAGGCGCAATAAAACTCAATTAAACATTAATAGATATCGTTTATGCTGTGTTTCGATTTAGGATATTTTGAAATTATACAAGTTAAGTGCTTTAAGAATTATAAGGTAATAATCATTTAAGCGGTTTCACAATCGATTGATTTTTTTTTTTTTTTTTTTTTTTTTTTTAATATTTTAACTATTCTGTAAGCATCAATAATTAAACAAATATTTATTAATACTAGAGTACACGTAAAAATTGTAGAAATTATATATTTGTTGATTTTCAGTAAACTACCGTATGTGAAAAATTACCAAAGACTTAAATAATTCAATAAATAAATCAAACAATTTGTATGAATACGAAAAATAATAGCTTTTTAATTTCTAATAAGCCATATAAAATAATTAGGTTTTAATATGATGAAAATTACAGTTTAAGTCGTGTTTGATTTATGCTTTCTAGAATCAAATTGAATTGTAGAGGTATTAAGGCCCACCTTAATAATTCCTTTGGAAGATATTGTTATTAAAACGATGTAAAATTAGTTGCGTTATCCGAAAAAAAATGTCTAAAAATGTTGTAAAGAGATGTTCTAAACAGAATTCAATATCTAGTAATTTATAAGTATAAAACTAATATATATATATATATATATGTGTGTGTGTGTGTGTGTGTGTGTGTGTGTGTATTTAAAATTAAAAGTGAATCCTCATTTAAAAGTTATCAAAACGTAAATTTTATATTATTGTTTTATACTGTTTAATTGTGTAAATACATATACAAATCAATTCTCTTTTATTCAAACAAAGTACCAACACTTATGCACAAACAAATCAATATTCTACATTAAAATAATTCTTTTGAAGTATTTCCTTTAAATTAATATATATATATATTATATACGTATATACATATATATATATATACATGTATATATATATATATATATATATATATGTATAATATATATATATATATATATATATATATATAATATATATACATATATAATATATATATATAATATATAAAAATATCTTCAAAGGAGTAAATACAAATTAAACGTTGAGTTTTATTGAGAATTCCCTAATTATCAAGCATCTGACTTTTCAACAATTGCTTACGAATACGCATATAGGAAATATATTGAGTTTCTATTTCACTGTTTATTATCCTTATTTTGCTTGTTTCACAAAAGCTAACCAAAAGTAACATAAATGATTACAAAAAAAAAAAAAAAAAAAAAAATGTAATATTTTTTTATTCGTACTTTTTTCGATTATAATTGTAGTATTCAAAGTTTGCTTTCTTTGATGGTTTTATTTAAAATATTTAAATTTAAAAGGAATAAAATTAAACTTAAATTTTCACAAACTGAAAGTAAACCCGGAAAATGCAAATATGTTCCGAAATCTTTGATATGTAAAGAGTTTCCAGAAATGATATATGATTTAAAGATTGATTTTGGAGTTTACAGAATCTACAAGAATGCCTTAAAAATAAACATGTAAATGGACTGAGTATAAAATAATCATGTTTGATTTATTCATTTTCTAGATAAAATCACATAATAGAAAGAATAACTTCAGAGAAAATTCTTTTTGTTTGTTTCCTTATGTTTTCAATATTAATTATTGCTCTACTGAAAAGAATCTTTTACATATTCATCTTTTAAACTTACACCGTAAATACTTTTATGAAATAAAAATTAGTTATATGAATGTAGTAGTCATTTAGGGAATAGTTCTATAGTTATAGATGTTTAAAACCATGATCTGCACTTGAAAATAAAACAAAAAATATTTATTAAACATAATTATATCATAAGGTCACAATCAGATATAAACGTTTGTTAGATTTCTTCAAAATACAGCTAAAATAGTTAAAAATTCGTGGATACGGATATGAATACGGATATCAGCTTTTGGATATCGACGGATACGGATACGGATACGGATCCTTTGTATCAAGATTCACGGATGATATGGATACGGATCTTTCAAGAAATTGTAATAATTAAGTATATAACATTTTTTGCTTCCATTACCCGATTACCATTAGTAAAGGAAGTAAGGTATTCGACGTAAAATTTCAATATCAATTTTTTGCATGATTTACATATTTTAAGGTGTCTGAGTCTAATGAAAAAAAAAAAAAAGATTTTTGGAAATTAGTTATTGTATATGCATGTATGTGTGTGTCGGGAGAGGAGGTGTAGGGAAGGTACTTGATGAATCTTTTGAATTTAAAGATGAACGACGAAACTTTATATTTAAGATTTCATACATTACCTTTCGTAGAAAATTAAAAAAATATTTTTTTTAAAAAAAAGGAACGAAGTTAGACAAAGAAAAGCAAAAACAGCGCAAAAATGGTTCAGATGTGTTTTCAAAAATAATAAGACAGCTCCACAGAACTGGCATTTTAAAGTAAAACGTACAAAACTTTGAATAAACACCATAAAATGCAATAAACTTGCAAAAATTGTTTCGGGTCGAATGAACACATGACCCTTCGTCAGGTGAACAAAGTAGGCACAAGTGCTGCAATGAAAGCGGCAACGCACAAAACTATAACCAAAAAAATCTATCCTTACTTCTTCTAAAAAATCCGCCCTCTTCGAATTAAAATACGCTTTAATTGTCACCAAGGCTGGCAAATGGGACAAACAGTTCTATTCAACAAATCGGATTATATTTCCTATGTTTAGGCCATGATTAACTCAGGCCTCTATTCGAAACTTAAGAAAGATCCGTCTAATGTTCATTTTGTTCAAGTTAAATAACTCATTAAAAATTCTGTTATTCTTAATGATCATACTAAACACATGGTGATTCTTCCATTGATACTTGCGCTCGTTAATATGCTCTTTCGAAAATTATCTTACTCGTTTTCTTGCAAGATCTCTTTCTCATTTAACTAGTACAAACTTTTATACAGTAAAAAAACTCGTATGACTTTGTGGAAAAACTTAAATGCATCTCTCAAATCAACATTTGTCTGGAGCGGGGATAGAACTGAAGACCTTCGTGCACTGTTAAAAAAAATACAACTTTGCTGGCAGAAATTCTCTGTAATTTGAGAAAAAAGTCGTAAATTACGGAAAAAATACGTTGACAAAACGTATTTTTCTTTAATTACAGAGAATTTCTGGCAGCAAAGTTGCATTTTTTTAACAGTGTGTATCTAGTTTAACAGTGTTACGATCTCTTGCCTGGAATTTCTGTTTCGTTGATTTTGATAAAA